>JARHVA010000303.1:4560000-5157500 GCA_037957365.1 Torreya grandis | reverse complement strand
GAAGAATAGTCATAAAAGATCAAATAAAGTCCCAAACAAACATAACCACTAACCCACAACACTGATAAGAAACCATGATGAATAAGAAAGAGGGAGTTAATAGAGGCCCAATGCAAACAAGTAGTAATACTACTGAATGAAAGAATCAAAATACATGAGTGTGTTCTAGAAAGTTTTAGGGATTATCATGGAACTAACAGCCCAAGACATGACCTACTTCAAGGGCATGTCACTATTTAACTCTAACTAATGGCTTGACCTAAAGGTAGGCAACTACTTATCTTGCTAAGTCATGACCTACCCTTTGAGGGATAGAAAATCCATGGACAGGCTAGAAAAGAGGCCAAAAATTGGGGAGGAAGGAAATGAAGCATCCAAATCCTCAAGTTCACTAGTCATGACCTAAAACATAGGAATTTTGGAGTAGGGTGTTTACCAGTGAGAAAAATCCCTAAACCTAGATGAGTAGGAGGGAGGTGGTGATTATGATGCACCATCATGAGCTTCTTATAAGCCCTACTCTCATTCAATGAGTTATGTGCCATGAAATAGATGAAATGGAACTTGTGATATAAATTGACAACTCTAAAGGCCTTTGTAAGGGAGGAATTGAGAGTTACAATTCCATGATGAAAAAGTCATGATGAGGGAAGGGGCTCAACAATCAGGGAGACATCTTGAAATAGATTACCTAAGAATGAAGATCTATCTTGTCACCCAAAATAAGGAGGGGATAATGAAGAGCACACAATGGGAGTATGAGGAGTAAACATTGATCAATATTTAATAGGATCAAATTTTTCTTCCTTGAGAAATAAATATCTATCAATGGGTGTCTTTGTTGAACCAATAATGCCCCACAAGGAGATAGAAAAATATTCATCATAGGGATTTATCTTAGAATATATCCATGTTAGGTATTTGGGTCAACCTTTAAGGTATAAACCTCACCTTCATGCATGAATTGGACTAGACAAAACATTGGAGATGCAATGGCCTACATGGCAGTGGTTTAGGGATGACTAAGGATCATGTTTTATACAAGATATAAGTTTAACACATAAAACTTGATCTTGACCATCTTGTGTCTAAAATTGACTAAATGTTTCCCTTTACCCATTAATACAATCATGTTATTATTTAATATAACATAGTTTTGGTGAGAGTCATAAAGCTTCCTACGACTAATACCTAGCTCATTAAACACCTGTAAAGGCATGATGTTCAACATGGCATCATTATTAATGATTCATCTATTTATGTGAAAATCATCAACTAAGGTCTCGATGTAGAGTGGGAATTTATCCCTCTTTTCTAAAATGGAAGCATCTATCAAGGAGATAGGGTTAAAGGATAAGGCAGGCAGGTAAGGGTGACTAGGGGTGTTTTAGGTGAATAAAACCTAAGCATTATCTTATAGTGGTGCCTCATAGGAGAGCCAAAACTCATCAAATATGAACCCCCTTTACTCTGTGAAAAGGTAGAGAAGGTCATAGATGGATATCTCAATAGAGAGGGATTGTAACTCCTTTATGATAGAGTAAGGGTGATTCATAGCATTGGGAGGGATGTTACACCTAAAGTCAAACTTGACATTGGGATTCCCTTCCCCCATGTGTGGGATCATGAGACCAAATCCACTAGTATCTCCTATGGGGTTGATCATAAAATCTAAATTCATGTTGACAAAACACTCATAAACAATAAGGGCTATGTCAATGTCAACAATGAGTTTGTGACTATCATTTTTGGCCTTCCCTTTTGGGTTAACTATATAAGAGGAACTATAAGAGGTAGTGTTGACCAAATTTGACCCCAAGTCAAATTTGGGTCAACCCCTAATATTTTAAATTTTTAGATAAAGTTTCATATGTCCTATGAGGTCATCTATTGTCCTACATGTCTCACTTACCCTTTCCCTAGTCCTTGCAGAACCCATCCTCCATGTACTAGTTTAATTAATTGAAGTCAACATTGGTCAAACCTAGTAAAAATTAGTCAAAGTGAAAAATTATATTGAAAACATCCTAAAATGGTATTTGAGTTGTTTCAAGGTGTCTTTAAGTCACAAATTGACCATTTGCTAGGTTTCATGTGGTGAAAGGGTCATTTGGCCACTTTTCTGGCTAATTAATTGACTTGTACAGATGGTGGGAGTTAAAAAATATGTCATAATATGGATATAAACATGGATAAGGTAAAATCACATCAGAATCAGTTAGGTGATAGTTAAAATTCTGTTATGATCAAGAAATGGTAGTTTTCCCTCAAAAATAGGAGTTTTTGGGTACTTATATGGACTTCTCAAGTCCACCATCAGTTTAAAATGTGGTGGAGTGACTCTTCACCTCCTCATAGGTCATTTAAATTTTTTTTTTGAAATTATAATGCAATGAAGTTCATATAACTTATTTTCCTCCATTTTCACTTGGCAAACAAAGAAATGCCAGATTAAATCACTTGGCATGGGCAGTATGGAAAGAGTGATTATGGGGGTGGATATTAATATGAGTGTATTTAAATTTAATATAAATAAGTTTAAATTTATTGCCTCCTCCTTTATGAACAATTAGTTTGACTTTAGGCATCTTTTTATGCTTGTGCATCTAAGAAGGGGTCACTACTTGCAATTGTTTTAGAAGCTTTTAATTTGATCTAATACGAGAAGTTGTTTCATGTGTTTGTCAAGGATTATCCATTTTTTTATAATAATATATTGATTTTGGAGGTCTCAATAGTTCAAGAGGCTTCTTCCTAAGCTTATTTTGGTCCAATTTCACTACCACTGCTCTATACTCAAGAATGTTCACCTACAAGTGCCATTGAAGGTGTTGTGAAGATTTTTTAAGTGTAATAAATGAAGGTTTTTTAATTTATGGATATAAAATGCATTATAGGTTCTTGGAGAGTCTATCCTTGCATTTTATTGCTCTTTCATGATCTTTCCTGCATATCATAGTCAAACCTTCATCTATAGGCCTTGTTGATGTCATGGTGGCATATATGGAGGTGTGATGAAACCATATTTATACCCCTTTCCTATTGATAAAAATAATTTTAGGATTTTTTTAAATGTATAATTTTCAAGAGGCTATGAAAATGACTTTCAAAAGCCTATTGACTATATTGGCCTTGCAGTCCCAAAAGGACCAAACCAGAGATCCTTGAGCCTTTTTTGGATAAGATATGGAATGAAAAAGGGGTTTATAATGATATTTATTATTTTTAATAGTATCCATATCCATATAAAATGATTATGTAAATTTTTAGGTCAAAATAGTAAGTGGAAGATGGATTTTGAACACCTTGAAAGTGCTTGCAAACACACTGAAAAAGGGCAGCGATGTCTATAGGAGGTTGATGGAAAAGTGAATTTACAATTATTATGGAAGATTATAACTATTACATCAAGATAAAACCATAATAAAATATTAAAACATCAATATTGATAAAAAAGGATAAATAAAATTTTAAGTTTGAGGTTTTGATCACCAATGCACCTTCCCCTATCCGTGCACAGGGCTGGGAAGGGTTACCTACAATAAGGTTAGAAAATAGTGAGTTGGAAGGTTGGAATGTAGACATTTTTTGGATCCTTAAAGATGATAAATAGTTTTGGGTGATTAAAATACATTAATATGAATTCAATTTATCATCAATAAATCCTAAACTAAACTTGAAACCACCTACAACTAGTATCTTAATTAGTGGTCCTCAATAAACAGTCAAAGACCTAGTCTAGGTTTCCAAAAGGTATGGAAGATGTTTGAAGGGAAAATAGATTAGAGAATGGTTGGGATACATCATGAGATTAATTTAGGATACATACATTCCCAAATATATCTCAATTATATCCCTAAAACCTATGAACACAGTCATACCCTGCCCACCTTCACAGATTGCTTGGTTCATAAAGTCTGCCTAAGAAATGTGCAAATTTGGAGGGTCAAATGGAGGATTTAGGTGAAAAAATTTGGTAAAAATTACCATAAATACTTTTATAATATGATCCAATAGTTAATTTACAAAAAATAACAATTCAAGCTCTCTTTGCTCTATCTCAGAGTAGGGGCAATTTTCCTTTACATGGAGATGACAATTTTGAGAAAATTGATGAAATTGATGAGCCATAGGGAAGTATACCTTTTATTATTGTTTTATAAGCTATAAAAAACCCTATATATCCAAAATAATTTTATATAAGGTCTGAGGACAAATAGGATACCCTACACAAGGAGGTTTGTAGTCACCATGGCAAGGAATGATAAGCAAAAGGCTTGGTAAGGATGGTCATTTTCATTTTTGACATTATTTATAATTCATAAATGATTTTATTATGATTAGGGGATTAATTTATAATTTTTTAATCCATAAAAATTAAAAATAAACCATTGGAGAGTCATTTTGAGTCCAAAGTGTAGGCAGGCTTATTGGCAAGGCACAGGCCTAATGCCAAACAGGGTCAAGTTTCATCCTTAGCTCTTGAAGAGATATTAAAGTAATGGAAAAAATTTCATGGGACATATTAAAAGGTTTTTTAAACATTTTTTTTCAAGTTAATTCATCACTAAGCCAACACTTGGCTTAAAAGCTTTCAAACCCTCACAAAATGCACCAAATGGTTTGAAATGCCAACTTCAAAAGCTCAGAACTTTCACCAAAATTTGCATGGGACCTTGAGACATTAAATGGAGTTGAAGTAGGTACCTAAATAGACCTCAGTGTAATTTTGAATAATTTACAACATGTATCCTACATGAACAAATGCTAAGAGGGTTAGTCACTCCAAAACCTTCCAAGAAGCCTTATTTGAACCCGATGAGAGATAAAGGCAAAAAAAAGAACTAAAATGCATGTTTCAAGCTTAAAAATCATTATAATAACTTTTAAAACTCCCATAAGGTTCATACCATGCCACTAGTCCATAATTGTAAGAACAAGGTTGCACAAAATAGGCCAAGAAAGAGCATTTAATGCTAGAACAGGTGTCTGTACCGATGATCAAGAGCTCCAATTAAACATGAGGGATGATGAGGAGATGAAAACATGAATAATAGGATAATTTATTAACTCACACATGTGGGATCACAAAATGACCATTTTTTATCCTCTAGGCTAAAAAGGCCTAAATAGGCCTAATTGGGAGGACTAATTGATCTAAAAAACACACTTGCCTTGAAGTGTAGCACTGTGAAACTTGGAATAGGATAAAATGAGGAAAAATGGTACTCAAAAATTGTCTCACTTAGTCTTGGAAGTTTGTAAATTCTCATACACAAGTGGACTTGTGTAAAAATAGGGATACAAGAAGACTAGGCCTAGTGAAGGCTCTTTAAGAAAAATGGGGTCTTGGTGAGAGATTTTTGGTTCCAAATGGATTTTTTCAAGTATAATATGAATAAAATAGGACTATAATGAAGTAAAATTTCACCAATTGATCTAAATCCAAATTTTTGCTATTTTGGCCAAATTAGCCCTGATGGGATAAAGAGGTCTTGTAACACCTAAGAAGGAAATTGATGATTACAGATGATTTATCCATTTGGAATGATTCAATATGATTCAAAAGTGTCTTTGGGATGAAAATATAACTATCTAAGACATCTCATGATCAAAATCTTGCCTTTTACCACTTGTCAAGAAGGAATTTCAAAACCTAAAGATGTTTTTGAAGAGTTTCAATGCCACAGGTGAGGAAGGTGCTTAGTTTGAGATGGACACATGTCCACATAATTTAATTTATCCATCATTAACCTCATTTACATGTAATATTTATCCCTAACTTGCTTTAAAGTTCTCAAGACAACCCATGATGAAGGCAATTTCATAAGAGAGAATGATTGAGGATATTGCTACGCCACATTTGGAGAAGAGGCTTATTTGGGATAGAATGATGTGTAAATTAGTTTCATGACTCATTTTACACCTCATCCACATGCATGGTAACTAATTTCCACCTTTGGACACTTTTCCTTGTTCCTTTTCAACTTCTCCTCTCTCTCTCTCTTCTTCCAAATTCTATTAAGTATGAGCCATCTTGGCTATTGTAAGAGAGACCATAGCTAGTATGGCAAGGCCCTGCTAGTATGAAATTGCATTTTTTGTCTTTCAACATTGAATAAAAGTCTGATTCTAAGTTATGGACATTTTATCTAAGTATGAGAGTGATTTATAGTGGAGATAAGTGATGGTGTTACCCTTACTCCCTTTATCCTTCATGTTTAAGAAAGAGTTCTAATTTTAATAGGTTATGTGAAGTGTATGGATTATACTAGGCTCCTCTTCAGGTATTCAATTATCCCTATGGTGTGAAATCTACCCCTAGATTAGTTATCTTGTTGGTTGTCCTATGTATTCTACCTCTACATTGAAATAGTATGTTAAGATCCTTCAATGCATAGAATTAGTCTTAGAAAGCCTTGTTGCTTAGTAGGAGTGTGATAGTATATAGGATATGTCTTGGTGTATCACCTCTTTAGTGTAGTTTCCATTTCATGCAAACTCTTAACCCTTTTCCATGAATAACATTAGATTATGTGATAAGCACTTAAATATGAATCTAGGGAGCTGTCCCTCATAACTATAAGATTAATCTCTCTTATAAGTTCACCCATAACTTGAGAGATGATTCCATGTTGCATCAAATTGTAGGAACCTCATAGAGTATCCTAGGGTGCAAAATTTGATGACAATAGGTAGAAGAGGGAGAATTAGAGTGAAAAACCTTAGCCTTTAATTTCTTATTCTTATTCTTCTTCTTCTTTTCATTGTTATGATAAATAACAAGTTCTATGAACACATCCAACATGAGGTTGGGTTCTACAAGTAGAGAGTTATAGGGACAAAACAAGGTATTCACATGAGATTGTTGGGTGACACATTGCTTGTCAGAATGCCCCTTAATCTTGTGGAAGTTTTAAAAATTGGTGGGGTTATAGGGATACAACACCCATTGCCATCATTTGCTCTTTTCAAGGGCCTTATTTTCAATTGGCCTCTTACTTAGAGTGTTGACGTCACAACCATCCTTATTTTCCTTCTTCTTTGATAGGGAATTATTGAGACCATCACTATTGTGATTTAAATCATGTGAGGAGGATGAATTTTGGGTAGGTATGGACCTGATGCTAAAACACATCTCAAATACTTTGATCTTTAAACACTTTTTAACATCTCAATTATAAGAGGTGGGCTCATGCTTGAGGACCTCAAGGTGAACCTCCTACCTCAATGCTTACATGAACATGTCATAAAGTTGATCAAAAGTTAACCTTGTCCTACACATGTGTATAATTAAATTCCATCTATGCACAAATTCAAAATTTGACTCACCTTTGGATTAGACCATGAAAGTGAGTGATTGGATGCCTAGGTTAAAAAATATTGAGATATAAAAGTACTAAAGGAAATAATGTAGTAAGGCCAATAAAATAGAAATATAATCTAGTGGTAGATTCTAAAATCAGACCAAAGCCTCAACCTATAATATGTGAGAAAATAGATTCAACATCATGCCTTCATCATGCTCCCAATCCATACACGACATCATGAATATTATGATGTACTATGTGGGACTAGTTTCTTGACTTCCTTTGAATGTGGGAAGTTTTGGAATTAGAATAGTAAGGGGGATGACACACACTTAAGGGGATAAATAATTCCTATAGATATCCTTGTAGGCATGGTTGATGATAGGTTGGTTACAAACTCCATAATTAGGCTCATAGAGATCACGATGTTGTTTATGCAGATAAGGGTCATCATGATGTTGGGCATGTGGGAAGTGATTTTGAGATGGTGCCTGAGGTTGGGGATGTATATGACATGGATTTCCCACACATGTGATGGATAATGACCATAAGAAGGGAATCACTCCATATAGGGATGATGAGGTGATGAAACACAAATTAGGAGTGGTCATGGTGCCCCAAATCCCCAAGGTATTGGTTACATGTGGCAAGACAAGGGTCTATTAGAGGGAACTGATGATCATAATAGGAATCCCATTGATCCATAGTTCATAGGTGGTGATTAAAATCAATGTGATCATTTATAACACTAAAAGGACTACGAGGATGGGAAGGCTCTACATAATATAGATGTTGAATTAATTCTATATGCATACATCTCTTAATAGGGATGATAAGGGGTTCTTATCATAAAATTTACCATTAAGAAATAGGTATGAAACTCATATGAGACTTGGTTGAGGCACTTGAACTAGAACATGTGTGAGCTTTGTCTCTTGAGGAAGCATGCTACCTACTCCTATGAGAAGAGCAATGATCATTATTCACATGAAGTTATTTGTGAAAATCACGATGATCATATGCAACTCATTAGGACCCAAATTCAAGAAGTGTTTGTCCTCATCCCTCACAGGTGAAAGGAAAGTGGTTTGATTCCATGGGGAGGTATCCTCAGATAAGTAAAGTTTAGATTGATAAAAAGGAGTGTGCATATATTAGTTATATAACTATGCAAGAGGGTCATGGTCTCTAGGATGGGGCATGGTAACCTCTTATATCTTAAAGGCTCTATGTTTTTCCATTTCAATCTTTATTTTATCAAGAGTGAGGTCAAGGGGATGCACTTGAATGTGGCATAAAGATAATGGTGGGAGATTGATCATAAATGCAATGAAACAAACACAACTAGGAAAACAACAAAAGATTTAAACTACTAGAGAACCAAAAAGGAAGGGGACACAAAACCAAATCAAGGTTAAACAACTAGAGATAGATCCAAAACATAGTTGAAAACAAATCCTTATGAGTATTAGTGGGAAATGGGATAGGATAACCTAAATAGGCTATAACTAGTGTGAAACCTTATATAAGGTCCCACCAGGCATGCCAAAATGTAGTTACAAGAAGCCAAATGATCCACTAGGGTTTGGTAGAGGGGGTAAAAATAAAACACCTATAGGCTAAGGGATGCATGAAGCCACTAGAGGTCTATGATATATATCTAGTTTATTGGATTATACTAAGACATTTATAAACTTGTAGAACTAGGTTAGGGCTAGTGTGATCAAGCTCACAAAATAAGCATGCATCTCTAACTGATTTAACCATAATATTGTAAATAGATGAAGGAAAAACACAATGTGCAAAGAGTAGGAAATCAATATATCTAAACAAGTAAGAACTACCAAGCAAGGAAATAATTTAGAAACATGCAACCCTATAAAAATGAAATACAATTTTGAAGGAAAGACATTTTAAAAGAGAAATGCATATACAATTCATAATCTAAGATAAATTCATGTTTAGAAATAACCTAACCCTAGAATGTAATCTATAACCCTAGAATCTAAAAAACTAGTTATACCTTGCAAAAAAGGTTCCCTTAGATCATGCTCAACCATAATGTAAGAAATTTACCAACCATGAGTCCAAGTTTGAACCTAATTGGATGAATACCAAGATACAATGTAGAGCTCTATCTAATCCAATGTGAACAATCTTAGAGAGAATGTGAAGAAGGAACAAGTAAGAGATATGAGATCTAATCTAAGTGCACAAATATGATGTAATGCTAACTGAAGGAGCAAGAGAGTAGTTAATTAGTACATGCAAGAACAACTATGGAGTAATAATGGTGAATTCAATCTAGTTTGAATCAACTATGAATCTATAAATTTCAAAGAGGCAAATTTCAAAAGAGTTGAGGAACCATGTAGTGTGTAGTTGAGGAGTTCAAGAGAGGTAAAGAGATACTAAGAGATCAATAACAACTCAATAAATATGAAAAGTTGTCAAGATGTCAAGAGGATCCAAGAGTGAAGTTCTAGAGAGATGATGAGCTATCAAACTGAGATCAATCCAAGGAGGAGAAGTGGGAGTGAGAGACATATTTGGACATGATATAGGGATGAAAAGGGTGTTTTAAAAAAAAAATATATGTTTCTAGCCATTGCAAAACATACATGAGTGAAAATGAGTAATTTTAGACAAGTTACAGCCTAAACTACTAGACAATAGGAAAATGAGTAGTTTGGATCAAAGGTAAGATGCTAGTTTAATTGATGTAATTGTTATGCACATCATAGACAATGAGATAGCCTCTAAAATTTTAAGATTTATATGGAGGTGAAATCCATTCTAGGGCATGAGTTATAGGTATACAGTCTTAAAAACCTATTGATGGAATAGCTGGTCGGGTATGCAAGTTGTTGACAAGGTTTTTGGATAGAGGTGTGGTCTCCTAAAAGGAAGTGAGAATATATATGAGTTGGATGTATGGATGATTGATAATCTAAGGTGGATAGGTTAGAAAAAAAACTCAAAATGGAGGGAAGGGTAAGGTAGAAAAGAGAGCTCTATGGTCTTGCAAAATTACTTCCCTAGTTGGTTTCTAAGTGGACAAGTTCTCTTCAAAAACCTATGCCTGTTGCTCACACAAATCAGGCATGGCTGGGAAGTCTAAGGGAATAATGATATAGGAAACTCAGGGACCTCAATCAAATATTTCTCCTTTTAGGGTAGATGTTACACTCCCTTAATCAGGAGATTATGAGTTGAGCTTGGTGAGGTATCTAAGGCAGTTGTTGCATACTTTTAGAATATTACATCAAAAGAAAACACTCATACACAAATAGAGTTATGAATTAAATCAACTTAATTATCCTAACCACTATAATATACCAATCATTCAATATTTTTTTCACATTTAAGAATGATATATTAATGAAGATAATCAAGAACCCATTCATATATTTTTTACACCAAGGATTATTAAATCATACAACCAAAGAAATATAATCAAATTACACAAATAGTGGAAAGAAAATATGCAAACATATGAGTGGACAACCATAATTGATTTGATCCTATATATTCAAAATTCTCTGAAAAATCCAAACTATGGATTACAATTGTTTAAATAAGATTGGGTAAGATGTCACCTCATCCTCCAAAGTTTATGCAAAAGTCATTACATGTAATAGTAAGAACTTAAGTTTTAACTACGGTCAAAACTATATAAAATTATACTTAAAATTACCAATTAGCTAAGTTATCCTTTATAATAGCCATGTAACATGAGCATGTTTATAAATAAAAAAGGCATATTTTATAATTATAGTTCAAAATATAAGAAAAATACAAATATATATGCCATTACAAATTTATCCATGCACCAAATCTAGCCTTTCAACGCTGCATTGTCTGAATAACCACATGGACTTTGTTTGGTGTAGTGGTTAAGGTAGTAGACATTGAGACTAAAAATGTCAATGTAGAACTAGAAGAAGTAAATTTTCATTAATTCTTCTTATCTTCATTTTATTTGTAACACTTATTTATAGTGTCATATTGCTGTCGAATAATATCTAAGTTGAGTAGAGGTGGCATGTGTATTTTATTAACTTGACCCAAAAGTTTTGCATGTTTTTCCTTGGTCATTTGGAGAATTTTCTTGAAAATTTACACCTCAATGATATTATTCCTAATAGTGTTCAATTTAACTTATATATACTCTAACATTAGGCCCTATAAACTTTTCTTGAAATTATCAGTGGCCTCTTGTATGAGCTGATCAAAATTGATCTTTTTGATTAATTTTTCTATGGTGTCCTTCACCTTAGATTACTTAAGATCATTCAAAATTTAAATAATAAGAGCCTCATGCTCTTGATGCTTTGGGAATAAATTCCTAACTAAATTTATCCATTCTTGAGCTTCCTCTATTTTGATGATAACCAAGTTGAGGGCATTAGATGCCTCTAACAGTGTCATGAGGTATAAAGGGATATATGCCTTACTATGTATACCACCTACATATTCAATTTATTGCTATCATTTTTTAAATAATTGATAAATTCATTAGTCTTATTGATGTGTGGGGCTAATTCAGCCTACATGAATTCTAGATCTGCTAAAAAATTATAACATCTAAATGCTACTTTTTTGACCTCTACCTTAGTGCTTACTGGTATGTGGATAGTCTTGGCCTATTCCCTTAACTATTACACCTTGGCCTCCAATTATTTCCTTTCCATTTTTTTCCTCCATGGATGGCCACCATGGCATCCTTGTGATTTTTGGCTAGGTATTTCAAACTTTCAACATAAGGGGATTGATCAAATAGCTATTCTGCCTCTTCATGACAAGGATACTTCTTATCTCTCCTTTAGAATCAACTCCATACCTTTTTAATCCTCTAACTTTATCTTCTTCAACCTTTTTATGCTCCTAGATGGTTTATCAAACAAAGTGGTGATGGAGGGGAGATCAATAATTTTAAAGCTAGGTAACTGGGAAGTTTTGCTTCTTAAATCCATGGCCCAAGGAGGAAAGTTAAACTATATTACATCTATTTATCCTGAGGTTATGAATACAAAATCTTACTCTACCTACTCAGTGACCCTATACTTCTTAAATGCCTTGAAAAGGGTGTTAGGAAAGGAGGGCCAAATGATCTTATACCAATCCACTCCTCCAAACTAAGGGAGTGGATGGACTATAACAATTTATGGTTTAACCCTCTTACCTTTCCCTATATTTGTCACTATGTTTTCCTTAGATGGAGTGGTGGATGACATGGGAAGGGTGATTTTAGTAGATTGGACATAAATTTGTGGAGTGGCCATGATCATCTCTACCTTCCTTGATGCCTTCTTATTCTTCCTCAATGATCTAATAGTGGCGATGCTAGAAGGGATACTGGAGGTATCCATGTTGGAAGTTAATGGAATGGAGGTGGATAGTGGATCAATTGAGGTGGTAAAAATAATGGTATAAGAAACATCCTTCTCAACATTTGGTTTGAGCAAGGGAAACTGTATGAATGTTTTTGGGGCATATGGATCAATAGAGGTAGAAGTAGGAACTTCCACCTTATGGGTTCTTAAAATAGAGGAAACTGAAATAGAGCCAAACATAGGAATAGAAATAGAAGATAAAGGAATAGTATTCATAGACTAAGTACTTATGAATTGATCTACCTCCATAGCTGGTTCATCTCCTTTGTTAGTTCTAAGGCTTAGTTATTTAGCCTTATACAGCTCATTTTATTCATCAGAATATTCTCCCAAATCAACTACTTCCCCCTCTACCACCTCTACTAGTTGAGGTCTTGTAGGTAAGTCTTTAGTTTGTTAAAATATGGAAATATCTATGGGAGTCTTGGGATTATTTGTATATAACATGGTTCTCTTTGGATATGAGGAGCCTTGTTGGACTACCACATTTGCTTCATCTACTACTACCCCCATAGATGTAGAATCTTGGGCTTGGGGAATAACTATAGTCATTTGGATTATAATTATAGTTGTCTCTTCATGTTCTTGTTCCTCCTCATCATAATCTAAACTAATGGGGTCTCCTGCTTGTGCTCCCCTGGGGTCAGGTTCAACTACCCTAGGTTCCTTCTTCATAGCCTTTAACTTTAATTTGAGAGGAAGTCCTTGTGATGAGGAGCCTCCTTGTTCTATGGATTTTTTTGTAAAATGACCTTTCCAATGGTCTGAATGGGTCCATCCTACATAAATCATGATTTTGTTATTTATTTCCCTCACAAAAATTAAAGGGTCTTCTTGAATCATTCTCAAATGATCCTCATTTAATCCATTAATATTTGCCCTTTCTAACACTTCCTCATCATCTTTATATTTCAAGAACAAAAAGTCATAAGAACAAGCCTCATGACTATAAGGGATATTGAATCCTTGTATATGATTTTAGATGAGTTTTTGGGGATCCCAATCCATGTTTGGAAGTGTAATAAAATGATATCTTTTTTTATTACCTTCAACTTCTCCAAAATGATTTTTCATTGTGTATATCATTATTCCAATGACTATGTGGTGGCCAAAGTATGAAATTTTATTAATCTTGGATAAGGCTTATTCTATGCTCCACCACAATTAAAAATAAATCTCTTGCTCAGACATCTTATCAAGAACATACTTTGAAAGGAACAAGGGTGAACCTTATTACCCTAGATCATTATGATAGTGAAGTCTGGAGAGAGGAAGTAATCATCTCTTCCAAAAAGTGATTTCACAATGTTCTCTCCTATCCTTGACATTGGTGAATCATGGATGGCCTACCAAACTTGAGGATAAACATCCTTATCAATGTTCACCATGTTTTTGTATAGGCATATACATGCATGAATTTAAAGTAGTCACAAATCCTATTTTTAATATAATCAGTGGCTAGGCTCCATAGCTCATTGAAAACCTTATAACAAGTCCCCATGATAGTATCTAATAAATATGACATCATGTATAAATGGCTAGCAGGAGTGGGTCACTTAGCTTTGTTGATGATCTACTCCCTCAAATGAAAGATAACTATCTCTCCCAATGCAAATGTTACATCATTAGTCAACATCATGTGCAACAATAACACCCAATCCAAATAGAGGAAGTGAATGTTGGGCATACCATAAAGTCTATTTAGCAAATCCATGCCAATGTGTACTCCCATATTTAACTTGTTAATTGGAGTATCCCCCTTTGGATTCCTTCTTTTAAAAGTGATAGTCTTGTTAGGTAGCATCCATGAAGATGAAACCTTTCCCATCATGTTCTCTTGGTTCCATTATACTGACTTGTGTTTATCAAAGTATGCATCAGGTGCTAGTAGTGCTAGATATCATTGGAAGTTTACACCTGAGATGTATGATACAATTTTAGGATTGCCAATGTGATGTAGGAAAACATCTTGTGTTATCTTACCTACAAATAATAATTCATAGAGGAGGTCGATGTATGGTATCACTTCAGGCTTGGTGGTAGCAAAATGTAATCCTTATCATTTTAGGGCCAGTAAATCCTTGAAAAAAAATCATTTGGAGAGAGACATAGTCATCTAATGAAAATATATCAATAGAGGCAACAATGTCCCATACTTATAAATAATTTGTGTACCTATTATCAAATATGGTGATGTTCAAGATTATATCCATGAACTCTATCGAATCCTTAATGGAGTAGGGTGATGGTGGAACTACCTCTCTAAATTTCTTAGATGAATATGCCATTATTATTTACATGTTTTTCATTGATTACAATCTCCTTATATGAGCTCTACATGCTAAATGATTTATTTGTTCCTTCACTAAACATCATTTCTTTACACAATGCTCTCACAAGTAGTAATTAAGGCTTTTGGTTATGTAGGATAGTAGTAGACTTTGAGTTCAAGTTTGTTCAAAATAAATTGAGGATTCAATGGTTTCATGTCATGTATATGGGCTTTTTTCATTGAATACCAACTCATGTGATATAAATGTTCAATGTTCACCTATTTTGTATTACTTGTATAGTTCAAATTTTATTATTTCTAGTTGGTGGGTGACTTTAACATACTATTAGGATGTATTTTAGCTTTATTCAGCTAATTATAGAGAGTCATTTTACATTATGGAATAAAGGCATTTAGATTTTATGTTGGGGACTGACATTTACAAAATACCTACAATAAAAATCTTGAAGGCCTAATTATTATCAGACCAAATGTCCATGGAAAATAGTCTACAAAAAATGTATAAAGCTCATATGATCTATTGGAAAAAATGTCCATGGCTAAAAGCCCAAATGATAAAAAGCCCACTAGACAAAAATTTTGAGCAAAAAGTTTGAAGAATTTCATTAAAGATAAGTCATTTTGGGAAAATTATTTCAGATAAAATGTCCGATGCAAAAATCTTGAACACAAAATTTGTTCGAAATAAAAGTTTTGAAGACCAAATTCCTAATGTAAAAAAATCCTAAATAAACAAGTGCTAATGAATAAAGGCTGAATAACTTCCTAAACAAAATACTTGAGACAAAAACTCCAAAAACCAAACCTATCAGACAACATGTTAAAAACAAAAATTATGAACAAAAAAATTGATAAATAATTCTTTAAATGATTTTATTTGAATAAACAAAGTCTCAAAAACTTGCATAGTTCAAAACTCATGAAAATGCATTAATAGAGTTAGTCCATAAAATGCATAATACCATGCTAGAATGCAAAATTATTCTAAGTATAAAAATACTAGGAAGAACTTTTTTTCAATAAAGGTTCAACAAATAAGGCCAAAATCTGGATAACAATGGGTCCCCTTTTTTTGGAAAAGAAGGGGATTGTTGGATACAAAAAATGGCAAATTATGGGGAGAATAATCCTTAGTATTCAAGAACCCACAAATTTTGTTTGTAACCTCAAACCAAACGTGAATCATATCATATAAAAATACTAAAATAAAAAATATGAAAGAGACTCCTAAGTAAATTCACATAACATACTTTCCTTCTTATCCTTAGATCTATGTGTGTTGAACATGAAGTTCATTTAACCCTTGTTGTGATGAGTTTTCCAAAATATTGATGAAACTATAAGTTTCATCCTAGTTTTAGTTAAAGCTCATAAACCAAGGGGAAGTTTAGGGATTTCTCTTCTACCAACCAAGCATCTATAACCTCAATAAATATACCTTAAGTGCCCTCTCTTCCCTTTCCTTTGATTTTTTAATCATGATGCATGGTATAATTACCTTATTTCATCATGTGAGCCTTTTGATTTTATTTAGATATATTTTTTGGCTTGATTGATATTTTGAACTCATTGGTTATTTTTTTTAATGGAAAGAGGATACTTGAAACCCTAGTGATTTGGTATGATTATAAAAGAAATCATTACTAGAATGTCCCTTCCAGCTACATCTGTACCAAGAATTATCACTTTCAACAAGTATTTAATATAATAAGTGTTTGATCTAGTGAATAAGAAAACTTTCTAAATTCACGTGAATTAATTCAAGAGTAACTTCCACATATCTGGTGAAAGTATTTAATTGAGACATAGTCTAGAATAATCCATGATTACCTACCTTCATCTTGAAAACCCTAAACACAAAAATATACCCAATTTGTGCATAAGTCCCATGTTGTATTTATTTTTTCAATTCTTCCCCTTTTTACAGGTCTATTTAAATATAAGTTTAGTTGGTTTGGATTTTAGCTTGGTTACATAAGAGCAAACACAATTCAGATTGCCACAAGAAATAACAAAATAACTAATCTAAAAAGCATTAAACTCTAATCTAAAAAAGCAATAAATCTAAATTTAATAAAACAAGAAATCTTACCTATGAAAGTAAGAAATCTAATATAAGAAATCTAATCTAATCCTACATATACCATGCCCTTTCAATAGTCAGTGTCATCTTCAGATGGTACAAGCATGAAGTAATGCTTTAAAAATTATCCATTGACTAAATATGTGACTTCATTACCTTGCAAATCCTTTAGATGAAATGCATTATTACCTAAGATCTCTAAAATCTAATATGGACAAATCTATAATGTGGAAATTTTTTCATGCTATCCTTTCTTTCCGTGGGTTTTATCTTAAAGAAGCACTAGATCTGAGATCATATAATCTTTAACCTTTGCTCTCTTATCAAAACTTCACTTGCCTAATCTTGGTGTTATTGAATATCTATAAGGCTTCATTCCTTGAATCTTCCATTTCTATTATGTCCAATAATCAAGACTTTGTTTGATCATTTGGTTCCATGTAGTCCTACATGAATTGATAAGTGGGTAGCTTTAACATGATTGGGAATGTTGGCCTATGCCCATACACTAATAAGTAGGGTGAAGCCTTGAGGGCTTGCTTGTATATGGTTCAATCTGCCCAAAGGGCATATTTTAGTATATTGTGCCAATCTCTAGGTTTATCCCCAACTGATTTCTTAATTGCATCTATCATGTTCTTATTAGTTGATTCAACCAACCCATTTCCCTAGGGGTAATGGTTAGAGGATGACCTGATAGTAATATGATTATCATGTGCCCACTCAATAAATTCTACTAATATGAAACTAGTCCATTGTCACAAACCAAATAAATGGGATTACCAAATCAAGTGATGATGTGTTACTCCAAGAATAAAATCACATCTTGTGTTCTGTAATTCTTCATGGCTATGACTTTAGTCCATCTAGTGCAAAAATCTATAGCAGTGAGTAAGAATTTATGGCCTATTGAGTAATTTTGGTTAATGACACCAATGAAGTCTAAACCCTACTGGGAAAATGACCTTCCTTTAATAATAGGCTGCAAGGGAATTGTTGTGTGTACTTCTCTCTTAGCTAAAGATTGACATTCATGGCATGTTTTCACATGAGCATTAGCATCCTTGAAAACTATTGGCTAGTAGTATCCCATTCTTAAGTACATGTGGGATACATTATTCTTATAAGGATAACCACTACCTATTTTTTAATGCAAATTATTGACAATTTCTTTAGCTTCCTCTATAGATACACACCTAAGATAAAAAAATTCATAGTTTATTTTGTAGAGAACTCCTTTCTTAATCATGTAATGAGTAAATTTGAGCCTCAAATCTCTTCTTTGTTCTCTACTAATTTCTGGGCAACAAGTACCTATAAAAATATATTGTATTATATTAGTGTACCATTTTCCTTTAGATACTTAAGCTTCACATACCTCTTCAATAGTGATATGTGGATTAGTTTCAGTCATGAGTTGAATGATGCCTTGACCCCAAATGATCTTTTCAAGATTTATTTCTATGTTGAAATCTTGAAACTTTGTCATCCACTTTCCTTAATTCTCTCCTAATTTGTTTTGTGATAAAATGAGTTTGACAGTAGGATTAGGTACAATGGAAATATTCTTATTCCTCAAGATGTAATGTCAGAATTTCTTCACTGATTTAATAAGAGAGAAGATTTACTTATCAATCATGAAGTACCTGAGTTATGTATCTTTCAAATTTGCACTCATAAATGCAATTGGATGCTTAGTCTCATCTTTCTTATATGTTATAATAGTATAAATTGTATGTTCTAAAGCAAATGAGTACCAGTAGAAATATTTCATGAAATATAGACTAATTAGTATTAGGGATTGAGATATTACATATTTAATGTCTCCAAAAGACCTTCTGGATTCAGTTGTCTATTCTATCTTGGAATCTTATTTGAGCATTGCATTTAGAGGTTTAACAATCTCTATAAATCTTGAGATAAACTTCCTTACAAAGTTAATCTTCCCAAAGAAGGATTTGAGCTCCTTCTTGCTGTTTGGTGGCATAATATTTGAGATTACTTGAATTCTTTTTAGATCAATGGTGATTCATTTCTTGGTAATGATATGCCCTAAAATCTTTCCTTTGGTCTCTGCAAATATACTCTTTTTTGGGTTTAGTGAGATACAAATTTTTTTGCATCTTTTAAATATTGATTGGAGGTGGCCTATGTGATCATTCCTATTATTTAAAAACATAGTAAGATCATCCATGTAGATGATTATGAATTTTATCTTTAGTCCTTTGAATGCATGGTCCATGAAATGTGTAAAGGTACCTTCTACATTTATTAGGCCAAATTACATCCTTTTATATGCATAAGTTCCCCACTTTTTAGTAAATTTAGTATTTATCCTATTCATAGATTGCACTAGTACCTGATATATCCTAAAAATCCATCCAAAAAGGACATCATTTTAGAACTACTTACTATCCGTATCACTTCATCTAAAGAAGGTAGGGGATAGTTACCCTTTTTTGAATCCTTATTAAAGTTTATAAAGTCCACACATAATTTGATCTTATCATTCTTCTTTCTATCTGGGACCAAATTGGCCACCTAGGTAGAATGTCTGATCGAGAAGACTATTCTTGCACTTAATAACTTCTCCACTTCTCTTTAAATTAGAGGCTCCAAAATAGGATTGACTAGTCTCTACCTCTATTTGAATAGATTATGGTTTGGTTTTAGAGGAATCATATGAGTACTGACCTGAGGGTCATAAACCTTCAAATCTTTATAAATCCAAGCAATGACATCTTTGTATCAAGTGATTAAATATTTCACTCATTATCTCTCTTCTAGGGTACAAATGAGGCCAATATTAACATAACATGGACTATGCTCATGTCTTATATTTTAATTCTTGAAATTAGATTCATTATCCTTGGGATACCTAAGCTGCTGAGATTGGGGGTCTATGTTAAATAGTCTTTCTAAAGAGACCAACCTAGCTGGAATATGATTCTCTTTGAGCTGGAGAATACCTTCCTTGTCTGATTCCTCTTAGAAGAGATGATTAACTTCCTTATCATCAATGATTTGGGACTCAAACTCCCCTGAGTTAGTTATAAACTATATAATTTACTAGTCATCATCAAATACTTGAAAATTTTCCACATTATTAAGCATAAAAGGACAAGGCACTAGTTTAATAGATTTTTTTATCTTGGATCCTTGGAGGGGATCCAAATTAGCAATGACAGTAGCTAGTGAATCTTTGGCTTGATTTTGCTCTCTAGGAACTACCTTTATGTTGAAAGAATCAAAGCTCTTGATTAGGTCCTATTGGTGTTCTAGATTTTCATCCTATGAGGAGGGGATTGTTTAGATCTTCCTACTCAAATTTAATCCAATATTGTACTGATCCCTAACTAGGGGTATCCTAATAATGGATCTAACCTTTGGAGAAGATGGATTCTTTTTGGATCTATGACCTAAACTAAATTTTGATTAGGAAAAGGGAGAAATAAATGGGTAAAAATGCATAAAAACATGGAAAAGAGGTGATGCACCAAAAATATGATTGTTTTTCCACTCTATTAAACTTCTAACAAACACTAATGAGATCAGATCTACAACTCCAAATGGCTATTTATGTATTAGTATTTCATGTAAAGGTTCACCAACTGATCAAAAGCTAAGGGAAGTGATGGAAAGGCTTGATTCAAGGCACTAACTAGGTAAATTATCCTCTTACTAACTTTAATTAAATGACATATAACACGAAACATGACTTGCAAAACAATATAATCTAGTAGCTAGGTGAGTTCATGATTTGACAAGGGAGAGATTTCTACCATATATGCAAATCAATCTGACATTGACAGACTGTACCAAAATATTTTTTTTTGAAAAAGAGTCTTTTATTTATCTCAAGAGGTTACAAAGATCAAATCTAGGAAAAGTCTAGTCATGCCCAAGAGAGGGATATCTAAGCTATTTTCAAGGCTTAAAATCCTGTATTTATAGATAAAAGGAAATAAAGAGAGGGAACTAAGCAAATAGAAATAATTGAATGAGTATCAACCACTTTTGATAGATTATCACCGATTAAAGGATATTGAATCATGATATTATAAAGAAATCATAATTTCAAAGGATTTTTAAAAGAATTAAATGCTCCATGATCTTTACTCAGCCACTAGGTCATTATCTCAGGACTCCATGCCACCTCTACTTGATCTGTCATGAGAACAAATCCTTTATGACTTGAAACTGATAGAGATGTATCTATTTTTATCACAATATCTAAGCATAGATCTCTTTATAGATAAAAAACCAATCATATTATTAGTTTTCCTATAGTTGCATGCCTAGTCTCATTTTGAAAACCAAATGTTGACCTTTGACTAAAATAGGTTTAAAAGGCTAATCTTATCTTCAAAGAGCTCTACTAACAATGTTTGGTCCTAAAATATTCACCCTGACTTGACTTGGATCATGCTTTATCTTTATTTCTTTTGTATTAGCTTACCAAGGTTAAAAAACTATCTCCTTGACCTTCGAAGAAAGTCCTTGGGCTTGCCTTCGATTATTGGTTGTCAAATGCTGATTTGGGTTGTTGATTTCTTGATCATCTCACTCTATTGATCTACCTAGTATGAATGCATATAATTCATCAATATTCTTTTAGGACCCACATGATTTTGACATTTATCCTCAACTCATTAACTCCTTGGATTCATTTGGTCCCACTTACACCATCCTTGCCTTTGCTCCATTGGATTTTTTAGGTATGAATAAATGTGAGCCCTCAGATCTGTCTTTCAAATGTTAACTCTATCCCTACTAGTGCCACATGGAAATCATGCATTTATCCTTAGGATCCTATTAATATATAGCCTCATGCACTTGTTCCATATGTTAACCTCTTGAGTTCTTTGACTGTTTAACCCATCTCGTACCATTGGATCAAGATGTACAAATAATAGATCTACTTTGGTTTGAAAACCAATGGTTATTTATTAGGTCTTAAAATTGACATCCACATGACTATCATTTGACATCAATGTGTATGTATTTGATATCCCTATAGACTATCAAACTTAGACTCCAATGGATTTTTGCAGTGGCTTTAACTCGACATTAGCGTGAATGTTTTATACTTTTTGACCAACTTTGAAGGATTGGATCTTTAAGTGAGAGAATCATGGAGGTACCAAATTTTTAGGAGATGTTCTTAGGACTAAAATGGATGAACCCATTTGATATGTTAGTCTTGGGAGATTTATAATTATGTTTTCAAGATACTCAAGTTGACTGGTCCATTCATTCCCACATGACATCTTGATGATCGTCTAATTCATTTGGTTAAGTATGGGAAACTTAGTAAAATCTGATTGAGGAGCCAAATTTGAACATGCATAACTTATTTTTAATTTTGACATATGACTTGAAGCTTAGCATGTATGTTCTTGGGACTAAATAAACATACCCATATGACCATTTTTCCTTGACTCATCCACATGTGGTAATTATGATGTTATTAAGGTGCCTACTTAGAAATTCTACCACTAGACCCAAGATGCCTAGATGAACACAGTGAAGAACCAAATGGATCCCATGCATTTACATATTCATTCCAAGCAATTTTAACATCTAAAAGGGTCCTTAAAACACATTAAACTTGTTCCAAACCCTTTTGATCCACTACCTTATCAAAATATACAAGAAATTTATATGTGGGCCAAAACTAGCCAACAAGTCCCATGCTCTATGTTTGTACTTTCTTAGATAAGATAATTTTCACTGATATTCATTTTTGACCTAGTTGATCACCAACTTTAAATCACCAAATACTAACATCTAATTCACATTGTTCTTAAGTACAAACTATAATCCAAGTAGTAGAGCCTCCCACCTAAACCTATTATTGGTGGAAGGGAATTACAACCTATATGCTACCAAGAGTTTCTTTCTTTGTGGATAAATCAACTTGATTCCTATGCTTGATCCTTATTTGGATCTAGCACCATCAAAGTGTAAAGTCCATAGTTGATTGGAGCCTTCAGACTATAGTTCTCATTCTCTATTTTGCATAGTGAAAGTGTAAATATCAAGACTGAGAGATTCATCTTTCATCTCTTCATTCTTAACATTATATTTTATAATAGGGTATTTCATCCTTGGCTCTCTATCAATTTGGATTTGATTTTTAATGCCTCTCCATGGTAGCTAGATGTGAGACAAGTCTATAGAAAGACATCCATTAAGCATTTTGGACTAGTACCTACTCAGTAACAACCTATAACCTTTAGGTATGTTCACCATGAGGATGTCAATGGTCATCTAGATTCATGGTTCAAATGCTACTTGAATACATACATCCTTTAGTTCCATGATAATTGATACCACTATTTTATCCAGTTGTGAAACTATTTTATTTGAAGGGCTTATAGTCAAACCAAGTTTTTGACATATAAAAGTAGGCATAATAGTTATTAAAGCTCCATAATCAACTATAAAAGTATGAATGTTCTTACTAAATGATATGATAGTTAGCAAGAAATGTGGAAATTTTGGTTTGATCTTATAGATGACATTGGTATCAACAACTTTTACTTTGTCTATAGATGCTTTAGTTCTTTCCTTAGAAGTCTTCCCAGTGGTAGACTTCCACTATAACTCCTTTTATTTAGTGATCTGAGCTAACTCATGAAGATTTATATTTGATTTGATCTTCTTCATGTCTTCAACAATGTTGTATCCTCCTTTGCTTTAATCCTCCTTATTCTGAGGCTGATCATTCCCTCTTTGAGGAGGTGGATTATTGTTAGCTTTAGGATTAGGCAAAATTATTGTGTTATTTGGAGGAGTAAAATTCATAAAGGGCTGATTGTTCCTCAAATTATATCCACCTTTTTAGAATTGTTGGAAAGTTTGGACTTCATCTGTGTTGTCCTCTAGTATGTTGTCATCTTTACTTGGAAATTAAAACTCATGGGTCTAAAATAACATGGTAGTGCTTGAAGGGCTAGGATCCTGATGGGATTCAGGTGGATTATGTATTTATTCCTATCTTACCACCTCCCTTTGAAATATTTCAAATGATGCATAAAATTCAACATTGTCAAGCTCACCATGCTGAGAAGTATTATGAATTTTACACCAATTAGGTAGGGCCATTTTTACCATGTTGATCTCTAGAATTTTTCTAGGATATTCCACACTATTCATAGGCCTATTCAATGGTATGTTGTACCTCTAAAATCTAGGATTCTAATTACCATTCAGGGTGTTAGCATTACCCATCTTCCTCTTTATACTAAGAAAGTCATTATTCAGCTTCTAAACCATATTTTGAATAGCCTCTAGCTCCACCTTTATAAAGTTAGTGCCTTGTAAAACAATAGTAGAAGATGTGGATAATTATTGATTCTATTGGTAACCATTACCTTGTGGATGATTGTTTAAGAATCCATAGTTTGGCTATGTTGCTTGTGTTAGTGGGGGCAATGTGTAGATCTGGTTTTGATTGAATGTAGGAACATTTTAATTTACATGTGGAACCAGATTCAACATTAGAAAGCCATTATTGAAGTTAGTTACTACAGGCACCTAGGGATTGAGTTTCCTATCAATGTTGATGGCTTCTTCGTATACTAAGGATAATGTGTTGGTAACAACTAATCTTCTTAAGAACATGGGCATGATACAGTCTAGAACATTTTTATACATCTCCAATACTAATGCAGCTTCTGATTTATACTTTGGGATTAACCACATGTATATATTTTGAAACCTTGCATTGAAAGATCAAATTGGTTCATTAAGATCCCTATTCATATTGGTAAAGTGATAGTATATTACATTGGGGTTGGTGACCTATCCAAATTGTGTTAGAAAAGCTATTTGAAAGGCATCCCAATAAGAGATATAATTTGTTTATAGATTCATATGCCAATCATAAACAACATCCATTAGTGTAAAAGGGAATAACCTACATGCAAAATATTCATTGATTATATGCATTAATCTCACATTAGACTTAAAATACTTAATATGTTATTCTACTATTCTTACTCTTGAAGGAGAGAAAGATGGCAAATACTTTTTAGGATTTCTAGAAAAGTCATGCACATCTCTTGGGATGGAAATAGTAGATCTAACTAACCAGGGTGGTTCATTCATTTGATGATTAACAGGTAAAGGGTTCCTTACTAGAGAAGGAGTCCTAGGTCTATTAGGGATAGTCAATACAATTTTAGGTCTTCTTTGATTTGAAAAGGGTGAAATTAGAAGGCCATCTTAGGAATTAGATCTGGTCACTCTTCTAGGTGACTCTAGTGCAACTCTATGTAGAAACTAACCTATTTTATTTGAGGTTTAACCCTTATTTCTATCATTAATGATATATTGATGTAATTCTTATGCATACCATAGATAATAAGGTAACCTCTAACATTTTAGGATCTCAATAGAGGTTAATTCCACTCTAGGGCATGAGTTGTAGGTATGCAATCTTAACAACCTATTGATGGAATAACTTGTAGGGTGTGCAGGTTGTTGACAAGGTTTTTGGATGGAGGTGTGGTCTCCTAAAAGTAAATGAGAATATATATGAGTTGGATGGATGGCAAGTCACTAATCTAAGGTGGGTAGGTCATAAAAAAAACTCAAAAGGGAGAGAAGGGTAAGGCAGAAAAGAGAGCTCTATGGTCTTAAGGAATTACTTCTTTGGCTGGTTTCTAAGTGGATAAATTGCCTTCAAATACCTATGTTGGTTGATAGCAACTATTTCTCACACACAATTAGGCATGGCTGAAAAGTTTAAGGGAATATTGAATAGAAAACTCATAGGCCTCAATCAAAGATTAATCCTTTCAGGGTAACTATTGCACACCCTTAATTAGGAGATTATGATTCGAGCTTAGTGAGGTATCTGAGGTAGCTATTACACACTCCCAAAATATTACTTCAAAATAAATCACTCATACACACTTATAATTATGAATCAAATCAACTTAACTATCCTAACAATTGTAATCTACCAATCATTCAATAACTATTACACATTTAAGACTGATAGATTAATTAATACAATTAAGAACCCATTCATAAATTTTACACACTAAGGATTATTGAATCATAAGACCAAATAAATATAATCAAATTACATAAATAGTGGAAAGAAAATATGCGAACACATGAGTGGAAAACAATAATTTATTCACTGTTGTATATTCAAAATTCTCTGACAAATCTTAATTATGGATTATAATTATTTAAATAGGCTTGGGGAAGAGGTCTCCTCATCCTCCAAGTTCATGAAAAAGTTATTACATATAATAGTTAGAACTTAAGTTCTATGGTCAAAACTGTATAAAATTTTACTTATAGTTGTCAATTAGCTAAGTTAGCCTTTATAATAGCCATGCAATGTGAGCATGTGTACAAAGAACAAGGAAAATTTTAAAATTATATTTTGAACTACAAGAAAAATACAAATATATATGTCATTAAAAATCTGTCCATACACAAAATCTAGCCTTTCAAGGTTGCATTATCTAAATAGCCACATGGACTTTGGTCAGTGTAGTGGTTGAGGTAGTAGGCATTGAGACTATAGATGTCTATGTAACACTAGAAGTAGAAACTTGGGATTATTTCTTCTTAGTTTCAATTTATTTATAACAGTTATTTGTAGCATTATGTTGTTATCAACTATTATCTAAGTTGAGTAGAGGTAGCCTATGTATTCTATTGACTTGGTGTAAAAGTTTTGCATGTTATACCTTGGTATATAAGAAATTATTCTTGAAAATTTTCACCTTGGTGACCTTCTTCCTAGCAGTTCTTAATTCAACTTCTATGTCCTCCAATGCTAGGCCCTATAGACTTTGCTTGAAGTTATCAGTAGCCTCCTATATGAGCTGATAAAAATTGATTTTGTTGATCAATTTTCTTATAGTGTACTTCACCTTAAATAACTTAATATCATTCAAAATTTTAATAATAAGAGCCTCATGCTCTTTATACTTGGGGAGTAACTCCCCAACTGATATTAGCCATTCCCTAGCTTCCTCTATTCTGATGACATCCAATTTGAGAGCATAGATGTCTCCAATGATGTCATGAGGTCTAAATGTCTATATGAATTATTACCTTTGTATGCCACCAACATATTTAATTTATTGCTTTCATTTTTAAAATAATTGGATAATTTATTAGTCTTATTGATATGTAGGGCTAATTAAACCCACATGAACTCAAGAGCTTCTAAAGAATTATAACATCTAGAGGCTGCTTCTTGGACCTTTACCTCAGTGCCTGCTTGTATGTGGATAGTTTTGGCTTGTTCCCTTAACTATTACACCTTGGCCTCTAATTATTTCTTAAATTTTATTATTATTTTTTGGATGGCCACCATGGCATCCTTGTGAGCTTTGGCTAGGTCTTTAAAACTTTAAACATAAGGGGACTACCCTAGATGCCTATTCTGCCTCTTCACGAGGGAGAAGACTTCTTGTATCTCCTATAGAATCAACTCCTTTCCTTTTTAAATTTATAAATTTATCTTATTAACCATTTTTATGCTCCCAGATGGTTTTTCAAATAGAGTGGTGATGGAGGGGAACTCAATAATTTTAAAACTAGGCAACTAAGAGGTCTTGCTTCTCAAATCCACGACCCAGGGAGGAATGTTCAACTGTGTTACATCTATTTAAATTAAGCTTGTGAATAAAACCTCTTCCTCCACCTCCTTAGTTACCTTATACTTATTATATTCCTTGAGAAGGGTGTCAGACAAGGAGGACCAAATCATCTTAGACCAATCCACTCCTCTAAATTGAGGGAGTAGATGGACTGTAATAATTTGTGGCTTGGCCCTCTTACCTTTCCCCACATTTTTCACTATGGTTTCCTTATATGTAGTGGTGGATGGTATTGGAAGGGTGATCTGAGTGGATTGGACACAAAATTATGGAGTAGCCATGGCTATCTCCACCTTCCTAGATTCTTTCTTCTTCTTCCTCAGTGATCTAATAGTGGTAGTTCTAGATGCTAGAGGTAGCCATGATGGAAGTGAATGGAATGGAGGTGGATAGTGGATAAATGAATGTGGTAGCAGTAATGGCAAAATAAACATCTTTCTCAACCTTTGGGTTGAGCAAGGGGAATTAAATGAAAGTTTTTGGGGTGAATGGATCAATAAAGGTAAACGTAGGAACTTCCACCTTAGGGGTTCTTAAACTAGAGGAATTTGAAATCGAGCCAAACATAGGAATATAAACAAAAGACAAAGGATTAGTCTCCAAAAACTGAGTACCTAGGAATTGAGCTACCTCCATAGCTAGTTCATCTCCTTTTATTATCTCTAAGGCTTAATTCTTTAGCCTTCTCTAGCTTAGTTTATTCATTAGAATCTTCTCCCAAACCAACTACTTCCCCCTTTACCACCTCTACTTATTTCACTACTTGTGGGAGTCCTGGGCTTCCTTGTATAGAACATGGTGGTCTTTGGCTATGAGGAGGAGCCTTGCTAGATTAATGTAACTTTTTCATCTATTATTACCCCTAAAGATGTAGAATCTTGGGCCTAGGGAATAGTTGTAGTAATTTGGATTATTATTACAACTACATCTTCATGTACTTATTCCTCATAAAAATACAAATTAATGGGGTTTCCTCCTTGTGCTCCCATAGGGTCAGGTTAAACTACCCCAAGTTCCTTCTTCATAGCCTTTAAATTCAATTTGATAGGGAGTCCCTATGATGAGAAGCCTCCTTATTCTATGGATTATTCTGTAAACTAACCCTTCCAAAATTTTGAATGGGTCCATCCTACATAAAGTGACTTTTTGCTATCCAATTCCCTCACAAAAATTGAAGGGTCGTCTTGAATCATTCTTAAATGATTCTCCATTAAGCTAGCAATATTTTCCCTTTCTAACACTTCATCATCATCTTTTGTATTTATGAAAAAAAAGTCATAAGAGTAATCCTCATGGATATAAGGGATAATAAATCCTTGTATATGCTTCTGGATGAGTCTGTGGGGATCCCAATCCCTATGTGGAAGTGTAGGAAAATGATAGATTTTTATCTTGCGTCTAACTTCTCAAAAAATGATTTCTCATTGTGTATACCATTCTATCAATGACTATGTGGTAGCCAAATTATGGACTTTTCTTTGTCTTAGACAAGTCTTCTTCAATGCTCCACCATAATTGAAAAGAAATCTCTTACTTGGACATCTTATCAAGAACATACTTTGGAAGGCATAAGGGGTGAACCTTACCCCAGATCATTATGACAGTGAAGTCTAGATAGTGGAAGTAATCACCTCTTCCAGATAGTGATTTCACAATGTTCTCTCTTATCTTGGGAATTTGTGAGCTATAGATAGCCTACCAAAATTGAGGATAAACATCCTCAACAATATTCACCATGTTATTTGTATAGGCATATATGTACATGAATTAAAAGTAGTCACAAATCCTATTTTTAATACCTTGGGATTAACCACATGTACAAATTTTGAAACCTTGCATTGAAAGCTCAGATTGGTTCATTAGGCTCCCTCTTCATATTGGTGAAGTACTGGTATATTACACTAGGACTGGTGACCTATCCAAATTATGCGAAAAAAGCTGCTTGACAAGAATCCCAAGAAGTGATGGAATTTTTCATTAGATTCAAATACCAATCATAAGCAACATCGATTAGTGTAAAAGGGAATAGCCTACATGAAACATCTTCATTAATTAAATTCATTAATATCAAAGAAACCTTAAAAGTCTTAATATATTCTTCTATTGTCCTTGATCCTGAAGGAGAGAAACATGGAAGATACTTTTTAGGATTTCTAGGCAAGTCATGCATGTCTCCTAGGATAACAATAATAGATATAACTAACTAGGGTGGATGAGCCATTGGATGATTAATAGGTAAAGGGTTCCTTACTAGAGAAGGAGTCTTAGGTCTATTATGGATAGTCGATACAATTCTAGGTCTCTTATGATTTGATAAGGGTGAGATTAGAAGGCCATCCTAGGAATTAGATCTGGTCACTCTCCTGGGTGACTCTAGTGAAAATCTATGTAAAAAATAACCTCTTTTATTGAAGGTTCAACCCCTCCTTCTAGCATGAATGATCTATTGATGTAATTTTTATGTACACCACAGACAATGAGGTAACATCTAACATTTTTGGATCTTTATGGAGGAAAACTCCACTCTAGGGAGTTAGTTGTAGGGGTATGGTCATAAAAACCTATTGATGGAATAACTGGTAGGGTATGCAGGTTATTGACAATATTTTTGGATGGAGGTGTGGTCTCCTAAAATTAAATGATAATCTACATGAGTTGGATGGATGGATGGTCACTAATCTAAGGTGGGTAGGTCATAAAACAAATTTAAATAGGAGGTAAGGGTAAGGCTTAAAAAAGAGCTCTATGGTCTTAAGGAATTAATTTCTTGGCTAGTTTTTAAGTATACAAGTTACCTTCAAAAACCTATGCCTATTGTTAGCAGCTATTGCTCACACATAATCAGGCATGGCTAGGAAGTCTAAGGGAATACTGATATAGGAAACTCATGGACCTTAGTCAAAGATTTTTCTTAGGAATTAAGCTACCTCCATAGCTGGTTCATCTCCTTTGTTAGCTCTAAGGCTCAATTATTTAGCCTTATCCAAGTCATTTTCTTCATCATAATCTTCTCCCAAATAGACTAATTTCCCCTCTACCACCTCTACTAGTTGAGGTCCTATAGGTAAGCCTTGGGTTTATTCAATTATGGGTCTACCTATGGGAGTCCTAGGCTTCCTTGTATAGAACATGGTGGTATTTGGATATGAGGAGGAACCTTGCTAGACTGATGTAACTACTTCATCTATTGCTACCCTTACAAATATAGAATCTTAGGCTTGGGGAATAGCTGTAGTCATTTATATTATGCTTGAAGCTGACTCTTCATGTGCTTTTTCCTCATCAAAATCCAAGCTGATGGGGTCTCTTACTTGTGCTCCCTTGGGGTCAGGTTCAACTACCCCAGGTTTCATCTTCACATCCTTTAACTTAAATTTGAGAGAGAGTCCTTATGATGAGGATGCTCCTTATTCTATAGATTGTTCTATAAATTGACCCTTCCAAAAGTTTGAATGGGTCTATCCTACATAAAATGAATTTTTGTTATCCAATTCCCTCATAGATATTGAAGGGTCCTCTTGAATCATTCTTAAATGATCCTCCTTTAATCCAATAATATTTTCCATTTCTAACACTTCATCACCTTTTGCATTCAAGAATAAAACTCGTAAGAGTAAGCCTCATGGCTATAAAGGATATCGAATCCCTATATATGTTTCTAGATGAGTCCTTGGGGATCCCAATCCTTATGTGGAAGTGTAGGAAAATGATAGCTTTTCTCTTTTCTCCAACTTCTCCAAAATAATTTCTCATTATTTATACCATTTTGATAATGATTATGTGGTGGCCAAATTATGAACTTTTCTTCATCCTAGATAAGTCTTCTTCTATGCTATATCATAATTAAAAGGTAATCTCTTACTCAACCATCTTATCAGGAACACACTTTGGAAGGCATAGAGGGTGAATCTTATTACCCCACATTATTATGATAGTGAATTCTATATAAATTAAGTAATAACCTCTTCCAAAAAGTGATTTCATAATATTCTCTCCTATCCTGGGCATTGGTGAACCATGGATGGCCTACCAAACTTGAGGATAGACATCCTCAACAATCTTCACCATGTTTTTTGTATAGCTATATATGTACATGAATTGAAATTAGTTATAGATCCTATTTTTAATACAATTGATGGTTGGGATCCATAGCTCACTAAGAACCTTGTAGTAAGTCCCCATGACAACATCCAGTAAATATGACATCATGTATAAATGTATGGTAGGAGTGGGCCACTTATCTTTGTGGATGATTTGATCCCTTAAATGAAAGCTAATTATCTCTCATAATGAAAATTAAACATCACTAGTCAACATCATGTGTAACAATGGCACCCAATCCAAATGGAAGAAGTGAATACTAGCATACCATAAAGTCTATTTAGTAAAGCCATACTAATGTGTACTCCCATCCTAAACTTGTTAATTGGAGTAGCCCCCTTAAAAATTTTTACTTTAAAAGTGACAGTCTCATTGGGGAGCTACCATGAAGATAGAACCTTTTCCATCATGTTATCTTAGTTCTATTACACCAATGTATGTTTGTCAAAATATGCACCAGGTGCTAGTAGTGCTAGATATCATTGGAAGTTTGCACTTGAGATGCATGCTACAACTATAAGATTACCAATGTGATGTAGGAAAGCATCCTTTGTTACCTTGATTATAAATAACAAATCATGGAGGAGGTCAATACATGGCATTGCCCCAAGTTTGGTGGTAACAAAATGTAATCTTTATCATTTTAAGTCCATTAAATCCTTGATGAAAAACCATTCAGAGAGAGACATATTATCATCCAATGAAAATATATCGATAGAGTTAATAACATCCCATACTTATGAATAATTCATGTACCTATTATCAAATATGGTGACATCAAAGATTATATCTATGAACTCTATTAAATCCTTAATAGAGTAGGGTGATGGTGGAACTAAACCTATGAATTACCTTGATGAATATGCCATTGTTCTTTGTGTGCTTTACCTTACTTACAATCTCCTTCTACATGCTGTGCATGCTAAATGATCTATTCGTGCCTTCACTAATCATTGGTTCTTTACGTAGTACTCTCATAGGTAGTAATTAGGGATTTTGGTTATGCAAGATAGAAATAGACTTTAAGTGCAAGTTTGTTCAAAGATAATGAAGACTTCAATGGCTACATGTCATGTATATAGGTTTTTCACATTGAGTACCAGCTCATGTGATATAAATGTTCAATGTCCACCTATTTTGTACTACATGTATAGTTCAAATTTCATTAGTTCTAATTGGTGGGTGACATTAACATACTATTAAGAAGTATTTTAGATTTATTCAAATAAGTATATCAAGACCTTTTGCATTAGGGAATAGGGAATTTAGGTTTTGTGTTGGGGACCAGCCTTTGCAAAAGACTCATAATAAAAAGCCTTAAGGCCTAATTATCATCGACCAAATGTCTATGGAAAAAAGTCTAAAATAAATGTATAAAGCTCCTAGGATCTATTGGACAAAATGTCCACAACAAAAACCCAAATGATAAATTTTTTGTCAAAAACAATGTTTGAGCAAAAAGTTTGAAGAAGTTAAATAAAGATAAGTCATTTTAGGGAAATTATTTCAAAAAAAATGTTTGACATAAAAACCTCGAAGACAAAATATATTCAAAACAAAAGTTCTAAAGACCAAATTCTTACTGGAAAAAAATATTGAATAAATTTGTGATGATAAACAAATGTCAAAGAAGTTCCTGGACAAAATACCCAAAATAAAAACTCTGAAAATGAAACCTATTAAACATGTCCAAAATGAAAAGTTTGAACAGAAAATCTTGCTAAATAATTCTCTAAATGATTTTTTATGAATAAATAAAGTCCCAAAAACTTGCATAGTTCAAAAATCGTGAAAAGGAATTAATAGAGTTAGTCCATAAAATGCATAATACCATGCTAGAATGTAAAATTATTCTAAGTATAAAAATACTAGGAAGCACTTTTGCTCAAGAAAGGCTCAACAAACAAGGCCAAAATTTGACTAAAAGTGGGTCCCCTCTTTTATGTAAAAGAAAGGGGATGTTGGATACAATAATTTCTACTAGGAGCTAGCATCTTTGACCTTAAATGTGCCAAAAAGGTCCAAATATGCCATAAAAAGGGTCCTACAGGTGTGGGAAGGTGCATAAGGTCTCAGGGAATTGTAATAAGGTCTAACAAAAGGGAGGCTTAGAATGGTTCATAAAGACTTGGGATCTCTACGAATGACTAAATATGATCAATAAGGTCTCTCAATGTCTAATTAGTATGCATGAATATTAGATATGTAATCATTAAGATGAATAGGATAAAATTAATCATGATTATAGGGTACACTAAATGTGTAGATGTCATATACTTAGAATAGGCCCTAGATTAACTGCTCTCTCTATAATAAGGGGCCTTCTACCTTATTGGTATAACTTGCTCATATTATGCTTCTCATGTTGTCCTAGATACCTAAGTCACTACCTTACCTAGTCCTTATGCCCTCAACAATCTGTGCGCATCATCTATCTCTATCTCTAAGACTCAGACCTTTGTGTCCCTTTGGTCAAATTTTATTTGCAACTATGAAAATTGGTCTTGAGTATCTTACATTTGAGTAATCTGAGTATCATGAAAATTGAGTTATGTCTAAATAATGATCATTTAGGTCACTTGGGACCTCAAACTAGAAATCTCTAACAAGTGTTTAGTCATCTATGTTAATAAGGTAGCCACTTAGCCATGAAAATTAACCATATGTGCTTGTAAATTTGCTACTCACCTCTCTAGACCATCAATCTCATATGTCCTCACTATAATCTTTGCATGTAGGCTTTCAATCAAAGTTTGATCCTCAACTAAGCTCTTTATTTCTGAGAAACCTATTTGATCCCCTCCCATAGGCCACACTATCTAAGTAATGAGGATTTGGTCTCCTCTCCCATCCCCCAAATAGGAAACTTGTGCTACATATACCTGGGTACCTCCTTCCAATAGATCAAGAATCCTACATACACCATTACTACAAATCTTGAAGCCATAATCAAGCAATCTAACATTAAAAAAAATCAAGAATCATTTAACTTGTCATTTGGGCTCATCAAATCTTGTCAAATAGGTAAATTATGATACAATTTGAGGTATATTATGTGTATTTAATTAATTATTTATTGTTCATTTACTTTATTTTCCCAATTATAGGTTTTATTATAGATTGAAGTAGTTCTAGTGGTTTTGGATTGACCTCCATTATTACATGCATTAATATTTCTTATTCTAATTTATATCATGTTAATCTCCTCTTGTCTTCATCTAAACCATTCTAAAACTTTCCTAAATAAAATACTAACTCATTAATCTTTCTCATAATTCCCACCCTATGTTTATTGACACCCATCACAACATTCATCTTATTTATTTGCATCTAATTTTACCTATCTTACTTCCCATTTTAGGAGAATTACATCAGCCTAAGGTAATTTAGGGATATATAGGTAGTGCTCAGTCACATGGGGTGTCTAAGGACAACTCAACCATACTAACCCATTATATTCCTCTATATTTTTTCCACTTAAAATCTTCTCATCTTCCCCACCATCCTTTCACTTTATCCCCATTATATCATCATCATTTTGTACTAAGTCTAATTTTTTGAGCTACAATAAGTCACTTGTGTCCTGGTCTACTAATTTCACTCCTATGCATTTAATATCAATTGGGTAAAAATAATCATATGAATACTGATTCAATCATCAATCCAATCATTTTGAGACACATCCATCCCTATAAATCTCAACTTCATAACTCTCCCTAGCATGAATCCTTACCTAGGATACATCCAAAGCCAACAAACATCTATTCTTTAGTCAATTAAATCAATCTTCATGGATTTCCTTGGCATGCACCCTTGCCTAAGATACATATAATCCCTATGAAATCATCTCAATCACTTATTAAATCCAAGCCCATAAATATATGAATCATGTGTCCTTGACAAGGACTAGGATGTGTCCAAAGCTCATGGCTTTACTTGTTAAGTCATCCAAGTTTACGACTGTTCCCTTCACTTGGGGTATAAACATGGTCATAAATTCACTTCCTCATATACATATTTTCAAGGGGAATCATCAATTCAAGTCCTAACCAAATTATAAATCATAAATTACCAATCTTTCATCAATTTCATCCCCTTCATAATCACATTTGTCATGCCCAACCCAAACCCTATTTCTCCTCTTCACACATATTGCCCCTCATTTTCTCTTTCAAGTGACCATCTGTTTTGTTCCTCCCCACGTGAACCCTTGAGGGGGTATCAATCATATTAACTTACTAACATCCACAACTAACTTATTCTTGGAAATACCATTACTTCTTCCTATCATCACCCTTTCAAAGAGGGGAAAATGTATACATCCAAATTAACTCACTCAATTATCTATTACTAATTCCCCATTGAATTTATTACATCATACACTAACCTTACACCACGCCACATTTCAATTAATATTATTATTAAAAATCCATTTTTCACTAATCCCCACTTACATAATATTTTCAAATTTAAAATTCATCCCTAAATTAACACCAACTACCTCTATTAGGCATTTCTTCAAATCACTTTTCTAATCACCTATTTAACCCTAAAAATATAGACTTGGGAAACTAGGGTAAAAGGGGATAAAGATAGCCTAGGGTACAAGGGTGATAAACTATCTTTATATAAGGCTAATTAAATACTAAACTTAGATATAACATATATTAAATTCATTAAATTGAGATAGGCTAAAAATAATAAGTACAACTATGCTAGATATGGAAATGATAAAGAAACAATGTACTTAGCTAGTTCTAATACTGACATAGTTCTAGATCTAGAACAAGTAGGAAATATACTAGAAGAGGATTTTGGATAGTCACCAAATTCTAGATTGGGTGCCTCTAGAGCTATAAACAATAGCATTAGTTTGGGATGGTTGCATCGACACTATTATCTAAACTAGACATATGTGTCCTATGTAGAATATTTTTTAGAAAAGGATGTGACCACATGGATGCTTTTGGGTTTATCTTCACCTTCACTCTAGTTTATTCAAAGCTAGATCATATACTATTACTCATGAAATTGTAAAACCCTAGTTCTTCATATTCATAATGACCTTGATAAAAATGGGTTAGTGGGCACATAGTGTTGAGTTGACCCCAAAGACCCCTATGTCAATGAGCATTGCCTACATAGACAATACTCTGAAGAGGGCCTCAAATTGATGTAGTTCTCCCTTATGTATTAGATTGTATGTGGATCATGAAATATATGTAAATAAAATACAAGAATGACCTAGCTTATAACTTGGTAAATTAGGCTCTTAGGTTGCTCCTTCATTACTTCATACATATAGATGTGTAGTCCCTATGATTGATATAGAAATTAGAATAAATAAGAAAGTTTTGCTCAATTGAATGCTCTTTGGTATGAATGTTAGGTGAGGAATGGATGAAGATTGATTTTGAATATATACCACTCCTATTAGAAAATAAGTCATAGTAAATCACTTAGGCCAACCTTTAAGATATGTTTCATTTGAAAATTAGATGACTTTAAGGTACTAGACACCTACATTAGGGAAAGACATTAGCATCAATGTAGGGATATAGGATTGACACTTGTGTTCTAGTAGTTATAAAATAGGTACAAGCTCAAAACTTGTAAGAGCATGAGATAAGCATAGTTTAATCATTCTAGGCAAGATATAAGGTCTAGGTCATCAACATAAGACTAGTCAGACCAAGAGATAGGCCAAGGGGCACAAGATAGAGTAGATAAAATACTTTTGAAAGTGGGAAAGATCATCCAAGATTTGAGTTTACTAAGTGTACACAATTTATGTGCTATATAATCCATAAATATTGTCTACATTCCCCCCCATTTAATCTAGTAATGAATTTTTTGATTTAAAAGAGAAGAAATGCATACCTAAGTGTGTATAACACAACTTGCCTTTATATGAGTCCAACTTGAGTGCTTTAATGGTGATTTACCTGAAACTAAGAGCATGTTACAATATACAATTAAAGCATATAATATAAAATTTAAAGCAATTAAAATAATTGAAATTAAAAAGCAAGGTTTAGGAGTACACCTATGTATCAATGTAACTGCCTTGCCTATTGGCAACTTAATTTAAAATGTGTATCATTATGAATCACTAAAATTAAGATTAAGACAAATATATAAATCTATAAAGTTCATATATATAAGGATTTAAATAAATATTGGAAGGCACATGCCCCTAACCTTGGAGAAAAAGGTGAGTTGCCACTTGACAGTTGAGATTAGCTCAACCATTCAACCCCATCATACTTATAACTTAGTGACCATGACTAAACAAAGTCAACTCATATTATCAAAATAGTGAGGTTGGATGACACAATCAATTCTAACTTAAAAACTTGGCAAGATTAATTTTTTTAATCACCTCAACCATACCAAAAAGTGAACCAACTACTGTAGTATATTGGCTTCATATAGTCCATAACAGTTTGACCTAGTGAGTGATGATAATCCATAGAATATTTTTGAAATATTAAATTCATTTGGATTTTATAATATTAGGTGAACACAAAATAACATGTGCACCTTATATATGTCTCATGTTAAAATTGTGTATAAAAATGGTACCAATGTATAGAATTCTACTATAACTATGAATCTAAATTACATAACTATGTGCTTTGGATAATTCAAAAAATTGATATAAGTGATAATGTGGAGGACATGTTTTAAAAATATGCCCCCATTAAATTTGGGTATGAAAAGTACTAAATAAATGTGGATAACATGCTTCTAAATCATGCCCCCATTGAATCTAAAAACTGATATAAGTGCCAATGTAGAGGACATGTTTCTAAAACATGTTCCCACTACATTTGGGTGTGATGAATACTGATTAAGCATGGAGAACATGATTCTAAAGAATTTCCCCACTAAATTTGGAATCTATGCCAAGTGTGGATAACATGTCTCTATGATATATCCACACTAATATGCCCCCCTTTGAGGTGAGGGAAGATAGGAACTAGTTACTTCACATCAAAAAGAGAAGACAACTAAATAGTCCTTGATTTGAACTGATTTAATAGTTTTGGTAATATTAGAGTATTATTCCTAATTTAGTTAAGGGCCTAGAGTAATAAAATCAATAAATAAATATGCAATAATTAAGTTATTGATTTTTTTAATTTGACTATAATTTTAATTTTTCTAAAAATAGTAATAAGGGAGAGAAAATAAGACTTATCTAGAAACTAACTAAGATGGTTTTTGTAGGGTCTAAAATTCACTGTGCAAGACTAAGACACTATCACAAATCAAGATCTAGACTTCATTTCATGATTGGATATGAGCATCGAAATGGGACACCCTAGGGTCTAGTGTTATAGTCCTCTTATGCCACTATTGTTTAGGGGATCTATGCTTTTTGGGTTTTGTTCACCGTGTTTGTGTGAGCTTGCCCATGACATTTTAACTATTGAATTTCCATAGAACTCCTTGTAGAGATGATTTGGTCTTCAAACCCTAAACTCCATTATGCTTTGATAAACTTTGGGAATTATGCAGGGTTAGTGTGTGTAAAATGTACTGAATGTGTATCCATACCCCTTGTATGGGAACTCTACCTACATATCAATACTCTAAAGAGGGATCAAGCCATATTTAGTTCTTTCAATTAATGTCCTTTGTGCAATTGTGTGTATGAAAATGAAAAATACTAAACTAGGTGTGCTTGAGGTGGTTAGGGACTGGCGTAAGGATTTGGATAAGCTTATAATAGTATTAGTTGGTTGTATATAGAGAATAAGGAAGATTTCTTGAGTAGTATTTCTTGTATTCTTGTTTTCTTTGTGATATTTTCCAACCCCTTCTAAATTACCTTTGAATGGGATTTTATAGGGATCTATTATTCATGGGTTTAATGTGATTGCATTAGAAAAATAATAAGAAGGATAAGAACTAGAAGGAATTAACTATTGGAGGCAAAAATGTACTTGGATAAGAGTGATAAAAGTAGACAGTAGAGGGCCCAACACTATATTCCAAGTTGGGCATTATAGTCATGAGCTAACAAGATTTGGGGGATAGATTTATCATGGAAAGAGTAGTCTAGCTAAGTTAGGATCAGATCTATAAGGCTATAAATGACTAGGAATTAGTAAAAATAAGTCTATGAGGGTCATGAGAGAAAGCAAGAAGGACCTATAGGTTGGGTGTCACTAGCCACACTCAAGTTACCAATAGTCACATTTTATATGACTACATTTACCCTCCCTTTATTTTAGTGATGCAATAAAGGGACATACTAGGATAAAGGAAAAATAGAAAGCATACCTAAACTTACCTGTAAGGGTGAAGCTCATGAATCTATGTGATGTTGGGTATGTATAGAGAGAGCATGATATGAAGTGTAAATCTATTATGGTGCTGAGTGATGCTAGATGATGCTAAGTAATGTTGGGTATGTGTTGTACCAAGTGTAATATGATGAATAGAGATGAGTTCTCAATTCCTCAAAAGTGGCTCAAAAATGTAAAGACTAGCCCTTTGGTTCCATCATCATCCACTAAGTGAAGATATGTGGTCATGCATATGTTAATCAATGTTTGGACTATGTGTCTAATCCTTTTGAGTAGGTGGCTCAAGAATACAAAGGCTAGTTAGTCCTTTGGCTCCATCGATGCCCCATGAAATGAAGCTATGAATTGATACCAGTATGAAATGTGTGTCATATGAGATGGATATTGAATCCCATGAATGTAATATAATTTTATAATGTTGGTGTCAATAACTAAATATATGCTATAAATTAGCCCATTGTTAGACACTTTGAAAGGTGGAGATTAGGCTTGTATGAAAGCCACTCTGAAACTAGGCTATAGGCTTATGTGGAAACCACTCAAAAATGTGGAGGTTAGGCTTGTATGAAATCCACTCCAAAATTATACCAACCACTTACAGATGGAAAAAGACATACAACTACTAAGAATGCCTAGGTAATGTACTAAACTCAAAAATAAAAGAAGTCAAATGTGTCATGTACATTTTCCCCAATCACAAGCATCTAAAACATGGATTATAATTTGGAAGTTATACCAATTGCCCTATCTAAAACTGTAAGTGAGAGCCATCATGATATGCATGATTCCCCCTATATTTGAATTTTTTGAGAAAAACTATACTAAAACTACTATATCTAAACTAGTCTAAATGTGCAAAATTTTAGCTGAACCTACTTTTTTGCTTATGTCTGGAAAATCTAATTTTTGTTGTTGTTTGGATAGAAGCACCAAAAGTGGACACTAGAGAGTCTAGCACTATAGTCCAATATTTGCACTATTATTTTGGGCTAAATCTAATAAATTTTCTAACATTTTTACTATCTACCTAATCTATTATATTTGGTTTGATGTTTGGTTGATGTTCTGGGTGTTCTGAATGCTACTTTTTTGACCGTTAGGAGCTCTAATCTTTGTGATAAAACCTCTATTTGTTGCCCCCTCTTTTAAGGGTAGGAAGGAAGACCCTATAATGACTACCCTCAAAATAAATATCCCTATAAGTGTGTTATGATGCAAAGATACATGATATAACCATGATAATCGATAATATATCTCAATATATAGTATGGTTTGTAAATAAATATTGTTAGATCAATAGGGGTATGTCTAGATAGATATAATAATGTAATATCATGTGAAATCTACTTAATCAAAACTATAATTTTGGCTAGTTGTTAGTTTTCAAGGAGGGATGGAGCATGATGCCCATCATGACATCCAAAAAAGAAAGATAATGCATGATGTGGATTATGGCATTGTAAACAATTGAAAAACAATCAAGCAACAAGAATATAAGGCAAGAAGCAAGAAACATACAAGAGTGGCCAAGGGGCCAAGCAAATAAGGGACATGGACACATGTCACTCAATCTAGAAAGCAATCATACAAGGCATGTTTAAATGCCACATACACATATAAGTGAAATAAGAAAGGTTGGCATGAAATCCACAATCACAGAGAACAATACAAGCAAAGGACATTGGTAAATGTCCTAAGTCACACACAAGAATAGAAGCAAAGGACATTGGCAGATGTCTTAAGGCACATATAGGAGAAAAAATAGGAACTAAGAAATGCAATCACATCTAGCTATGTAAATTAAGAAAGGAAAGCATGTAAATACTGGAAATACAATCGCATCTAACTAATCAAAATAAGAATGTGAAAGTATGCAAGACATGGAGTACAATACTAGGTATATGCTAAGAAAATACACAAGTGCTATATACTAGTGGAATTTTGATAGAGTAATGTATGTAATCTAGTAAGGAATATATATCAACATGATAACTATAGTGTGTAGTGTAGGAATGACATAACCTGGATGGTGTAGTCATGTACAAGATGGCCCCAATGGGTATGTATATCGATGTGTGTCTTGAATGTAGAAGCAGGATGCCCCCTAAATGGGTAGAGTGAAGTAATCAAGGATCTAGATGTTACTATACACACTCAAATAAGATCAATTGAAGCATGGTAATGTAGATAAATTGACAAACAATAGTATAAAGTAGCAAATATGAGTCTAGCATTGTAGTAGAAATGTAAAGCATGGATAATGCATACAATTAAAATGTTTTTATGTTTTTGAATTATTTGAATGTTTTTGGTTTTTTTATATAAGATATGTAAAATCAATTATGAGGAAATTATGTATAATAAATATTGATAAACTATGTACAAGTGAGAAAAAATAAACTATGTACAAGTAATTTTAAGAATTATGTACAAGGAAACTAAGAAGAAATGATACTAATTGATGAGTCTCGAAAGAGACTCCTATCATGGTGTCTTGTATCAAAAAAAGACATTGTGCATGATTTTGAAGTATGGGGAAATGGCTTTGAATATGACTTTGAATATTCGTATTCATTGTTAGTATCTTGGAAATCATAGTAACTTGTATTATTCCACTCATCATTATCATCTTGATTATGAACCAATAAAATGCTAGTGTTGACTTTTATTGTATCTCAATATTTTCCTTTGATAAATTGTGTCTATAAATGATTTGACTTAGGATGTTCAATAAATCCCAAACCTTGGTAACAAACATTGTCAATTGCTAGAATAGGAGTAATGATGCCTTAAGCATGCTTGCCCAACCCTTGATCTTGATAATCAAACTGTTGTAGATATTTTTGACCAAACCCATACTAATTTGAAATTTAAACCTCATTTTGGAGAGGTAGATTTGCATATTTTTCATGCTTTACCTATGTTTGTGGTACTATTTGTTACTTTGATTTTTCTTTTTGATCCTTTTGTTATTCTAATTTATGCTTTGGTAACCACTTTTCTCTAGTTTTTCTAAATTTGACCCTTTGTGAATGTGTTCCTATGTTACTATGGATTTCTTGACTAATTTACCTTTTATGGGGTCTTCATTATCAATTATCTATTGTATATGTTTTTTCAAGGAAAAACATAGAGTTTTGTGATGCCCATGTATTCTATGATATGCACAATAATATGTAGATCTTCTCACTAGATATAGAGGAGGTAGTTTTATCAACTTAGATTTAATCATTTCCATTAGTACCTCACTTGAAATATTGTTTGATCTTTGAATGCTTTTTGAATCACTAGTTGTATAATTATTTTATTATGATTTCTTGTTTTGATATGTAAAATTGCTTGCAACCAATTGACTAGGTGAAGGTACATATACATGATTGGCATTAGGGTGACTTTGAGGCTTTTGTATTATAATCTAATTTTCCAATGTTGTGATATTTTCATGTAATAACTGATTCTATGTTTGTAAATCTAAAAATAACTTGATCTTATTGATGATTTGATCCCTTAGAGTTTTGCAATTACAAACTCTAGTTACTTCCAATTGAACATATAAGCACATATGCTGAAGAGGTTTTGAAGATGTTACAGGCTGAATGTATGTATTAAGAACAATAGTATAGGCTTCCTCACCTTCTAGAGGGGTGATAACATGGAATTTGTTAGAGGGAAAGTAGATATCACCCTCTGGAGGGAGAGGAGGAGAAGGAAATCGTTTCCTGTGCATAAGATATGACATTAAAACTTGATAGGTGGTTGTTAGCTTATGCAATGGATCCTCTAGGTATAAACCATGTATGTGGGATAAAATGCATGTAATTGGAATTATAAGTTGTATAAAAATATGTTTATGAAGATCATTACACATGAGAGATAACAATTTTGGGATAGAGAGCATGGGATTGTGTATTAATGCATAAAGAACTTTGACATGTGCTATGACATTTCTAATGTTTTTAGCATGATAAACTTGAAAAATTTTCCATTTGAGAAATAGAAGGCAAGGGATATAAAGCATGAATTTAAGCATAAATGTATAAGAAACTATGGAAAGTTCTATGACATTTCTAATGTGTTTAGCATGATGAACTTTAATTTTTTTCCATATGAGAGATAAAAAGCAAGAGATGAAACCTTGAATTAAAGACAAGTAAACTTTGATTTGAAGGAGAAGTATTTTACTATGTTTAAAAATGAATTTCTTAATATCCTCCCATATTATGAAAAGTAGGCATGAAAATCAAAGAATGAATCTTTGTATTAGCATATGGTAAACTTCATCATTCATGTCCATGATAGGACCAAGTATGGTCTCCTTATTATTTGTTAAAAATGCAAGAAATATTTGAAAATAAGTGAGATCCATTTTTGAAATCTTATTTTAGATGTAAGGTGATACCTCAAGAAGAAAATAGGAGCTAGTACATGTAACTAGGGTTTTGAATGAAATTATTTTAAAATTACTTAGGAATTTTAAAATTTGATGTAAATTTTTGATTTAAATATGTAAGTAAAAAAATAAAAAAATATAGGAAAAATACTGGGACCTAGTATGGGCAACTAGGGTTTGAAAGAAAATTATTTTAAAATTAATATAAATTTTTAAAATTTAATGCTAATTTATGATTTTATTATGTAGGTAAAAAATTAAAAAAATATAGGAAAAATCAATAGGAATTTTACCCTAGAGTTTCTAGGGTTTTTATGCATGTTTAAAGTAAGTCAAGTTCACCAAATGATTTAACAATTTTGGGAATATTAGATGATTGTTCCTAATTTAGTTAAGGGTCTGGAGTACTAAATTAGGAAATAAATATGAAATAATTAAGTTATTGATTTGTATAATTTGACTATAATTTTAATGTTTTCAAAAATAGTAATAAAGGAGTGAAAATAAGACTTAGCTAGAAACTGACTAAGACAATTATTGCAAGGTCTAAAATTCACCATGCAATATTGGGACACTATCATAAATTAGGATTCAGAATTTTTTTTATGATTGGATAGGAGCACCAAAATAGGACACCCTAGGGTTTAGCACCATAATCTTCTTTTGTCACTATTATCTAGGAGATCTAAGCTTTCTGGGTTTTATTTGCTATGTCTATGTGAGCTTGCATATAAAATTTCAACTATTGGATGTTATCAAAACTCCTTTTAGAGATGATTTAGTCTTCAAACCCTAGACTCCATTGTGCTTTTATAAAATTTGGGAAAGAGGGGGGGGTAGTGTGTGTAAGATGTACTAAACGTTTATCCAGACCCCTTGTGTGGGCACCTTGCCTACATACCTATACTCCAAAGAGGGATCAAGCCATATATAGTTCTCCCAATTGATGTGATTTATAAAATTGTGTGTATGAAAATGAAAAAATGTTAAACTAGGTGTGATTGAGATGGCTAGGATTGGTGTAAGAATTTGGATAAGCTTGTAATAGTATTGGCTAGTTATATGTAGATAATAGGGAAGATTGCTTGAGTAGTCTTGCTTGTATTCTTAATTTCTTTGTGATATTTTCCAAACCCCTCTAAATGACATTTGAATGGGATTTTATAGGGATCTATTGGTCATGGGTTGAATATGCTCGTATTAGGTCGATAAGAAGAGGGATAAAAATTAGAAGGAACTAACCATTAAAGGAAAAAATACACTTGGGTAGGAGTACCAAAAATAGACACTATAGGGCCTGATGCTATAGTCCAAGTTGGGTGCTTTATTCCTAAGCTAATGGGACCTAAGGGGATAGATTTATCATGGAAAAAGTAATATGGCTAAGTTAGGATCAAGTTTGGAAGGCTATAGATGACTAGGAATTAGTGAAAATAAGCCTATGAGGGTCATGAGAGAAATCAAGTGGGACCTATGGGTTGGGTGTCATTAGCCACACTCACATTTTATATGACTACATGAACCATGTAGTAGATATAAGAACATGTCTAGGTAAATGTAGCATTGAAGCATATAGAACAATGTGATCACATGAAGGCCTAAAATGCATGATAAAGATCATGGAAATATCTAGATAGTAAGAGGACAAGCTCAACAAGAAAATAAGCACACATACACACATGAGCACTCAAAATTAAGTCAATATATAATGGTCCTAGGATACCATAAATAAGGGGCATGTTTAAATGCTACACAATCGAAGGGATATGACTTAGTCAAATATACATAAAAGTAAGAATGACATATTAAAATGCCCATTTAATAAATAATGACATAGGCTAATTTAAAAAAAATCAAGCAAAGGAACAAGGGACACAAAAAAAGGAGCATATTCAAATTCTAAAACAATCAAGACAATAGTAAGGCAAGACACTCAAGGAAATTCTTAAAGGAAAGCATAAACAACAAATATAAACATATCATAGTAACCCATGTATCAAATGTGTTAGAAAAAAATGTCATATGCATAGCATATTAAGTACCTTAAATAAGATATAATCATGGATAAATGTATGTGTAAGTATATAAGATCTCAAACATGATAATGAAGATACCATAGAATGGTATTACCTATGTGTATCAAGATCAAAGAAGCAGATGCTGCCAATGCCCATATGACATGAGTAGAGGGAAGGCCCAACATATAAAATAAGAATAAATCATGTATCTATGTATGCCTGTATCACACTCAAGTAGAAGCATGACACATATGTATGTAGGATTAACTGATATGCCATCCATTAACATGAAACTAACACATAGATGCCAAAGAGCCAATAGAGTATGTAAATGCTAAAAATGTTTTTGGATTTTTATTTTTTTGGTATTTTTGGAATATGTGAGACCTTTCAACCTTAAATTGGATCCTTTATATTAATTTAGTGATAAATAAGGTAATCACCATGCATAATGGAATCTAGTTGGGAATAACAATGCTCTACTATAATGATCATGTGGTAACTAGGTTTTTTGCTTTTGATTATAATATTGTAATTGATGTATCTATGGGAGTATCAAGTGTATCATATTTATATGCTACATAATCAATATCATTAGGATCATACCAATATTCTATGTTAGTAGTATGGGAAAAATGTAACTTCTTAGGTTGTGCTTGAACATGTGATATACCATTTGGATTATATGTATATTAATAAGGAACCGTGCCCATACTGTGGTAGTGCCTTTTTTGGTATGTCATTCTTTGTATCCATGTGCCCATAAATTTTTAATACCTTATGAACATTTTGAGCTACATAGTTTGATTTGTTTGTATCTTTATTTGGTTTTGTATTAGGAATAATATCACCAATGGTATAATATTTTGGAATTATGTCATGTTATTGTTAGATATTGACCAACAAAGGGAGCTCATATGGTTTTTTCTGGTGGTTTTAATATCATTAGTTACTTTGGTAATTGTATATCAGTTAGAATTTTTTAAACCTTTGGAAATGGTATTTACACTATTTATTTTCTATTTTGACCCTTATCTTTCTTTGAATTGTCTTTTGGTACCCATATTTGTTGTTTTTACACTTTTGTTTTAGGAGGAATACTCATAATGTGAGTGGTTTTATTAATTGATGTATCGATGATAGGATCACCACTATGTTTGTGACTTTTTATTTGGTTCTTTAAATCCAAACAATAATCTGTATGATGCCCATTCATTTGATGATATGCAAAATAGTATTTAGATCTCCTTATGAGATGTAGAGGAGGTAGTTTGATCACTTTGTTTCAAATCATGTCTCTTAGGATCTCACTTGGTTTGTTACTAGTCTTTTGGTCACTTTTGGAATCACTTATTTTGGATCTATCTTGTTTAATATTTTAATTTTTATATGAAACCTTGTTTGGCCTAAAATTGGTAGATGGAGATGCAAACACATGATTAACACTACCACATTGGGATTTTGCATGTATGAAATCTGATTTTTTAAATTCTTTAATTATTTTGATCATACTGGTGATTTGATCTTTTAGGGATTCACGAGCACAAACTCTAAGTATTTGAGATTGATTACCTTCATTTGAAACTATAAGGTTGGGCACCTTACCCATTGGATAAGTGATGGCCTGGACCTAGTTATAGGGATGAGAGCTATAAACCTCCTTGGGGTTAGGAGGAGAAAGAGGTTCCTTTGTATCCATTTTAAATGTTCTAAAAAATGATATGAGAATAGGATAAGATACCATAAGGATATAGAAATTTTAGACTATTAGCTGATTTTTTTGAAAATATGAGAGGTTTTTTTAATAAGAATAGGAATTGAGATGAAAAAAAAAATAGTGAAACAAAAATATAGTGTATGGCCTATAGGTCAAAATTAATAAAAATAATAAAATGCTAAATTTATAAAATATGTATAATATTTTGGAAAACCAAAAGAGGTTTTTGTCTATATCAAAATAATTATGAAAAAACCTCTGAGAAATTTGAAATTTGATCTATTATGAATCATAAATATGCCAAAAATGTGGAATGCTTTACAAGTAAAACCCTAGAATATCCTCAATAAAGAATTTACAATATTGATAAAAACAAGAATTTATATTAGAGATATAAAAGAGGTTTTTGAAAAAAATATTACTTTTGATGAAACCCAAAAATTAATTACAAAGTAATAGTTGGCTATTCTATCCACCTTGGGTCTCTTTACACCTGCTTTACATAAGGAGGACTATTTTTTGTCAAAACCAACTAAGTACAATCCTTGTAAGCACCCCTATGATTATGTGTCAACCCAAAGACATGTATATTAAAGTGATTTATAGTTTAATTAAACATTTTTCTTAATTAGATAATGTTAATAGTCTTTATCTAAGGTCATGAGTTGGTGTTAGTCCCATAGGAGGCTTATTGTGTTGGTTTTCAATGCAAAATGTGTGTCTAAGGTCTTGTTAGGGTTTTATTAGTCTTGTTAGGCCCCATTCCATGTCTAAAGCATTCAAGTGGATCCCCAATACAAGATATTGTTGGAATTTCTAATGAGTGAGTCAATCCTAAAGCCATGGTGACCTAGTCAAGTTTGTTTGATAATTGGAGACATGAAATGTTTTTTAAAGGTAAATGCATCCAAAAAGGGTCTAAAGTCATTTGTGAGCACCCTATTATTATTTTAGAGATATATCCCATTTTTTCCAATGTGAAATAAAAAAAAAATCCCAATGGTGCTTATGATTTCATAAAAGGGTTAAAAAAGGGTCTTAGGTTACTCATTAAGTCATTTTGAGAGAGTGAAATGTCTCCAAGGTCTCATAAAGTTATTTTAGTGTTTGAAAGCTCTTCGTAAACCTCCATTACATAAAAATAGTCTAAGAATGTACTTAAATTGATGATTTACCTCCATTTTATTCCTTAGTGGTATTTAATTCTCTCAATGTGAGGATAGTGCATCAAGTCATAACCATACTCAAACAATTACTATTTTCAAACTATCATTCATGGCATCCATAATGTTGCTAAGGTCTTAGAGGAGTATCAAGATTAATTTTTAGATCTAATTTTTTTTTTGAATACTCATACTTAGTATTCAAGGATAAAATAACATAGATAATATACCCTTCTATAAAATCTAATGCAGGTTTTTGAAACACCTTAAGGTTTTCAAGAAAGAGCAAGCTTTGAAAACAAGCTTAAAGAAAATTTGCAAGCTTGAAAGGTAAGGTTTCCATGAGAAATACGTGATTAAAAGTATTAAATAGGTATAAAAGTCCCTCTTAAGAGTATAAAATTAGAGATAACAAAATATCTTTGAATATCCAATCACTTTCTTCAGGTTCCCAATGAAGAGTTGATGTTTTATAGGCTACAGAAAGACAAAGGTGCATGGATTTTAAGAAATGATAATCATGCTTATTCCTTGCTTCTACAAGTGAATGGTTCTTGGAGAATTTGTGAAGGATTTTAAATGGCTTAAAGAAACTTAATGATGTCCTCCAGATGTACCAAGAACCAACCAATCATGTGTATTCAAGTTACAGGTTTGCATACTCATTTAGACAAAGTTGCAAGGGTTTTTTTACAAATGAAAACCACGTCCCAATTGTAGCCTACAGATGTATGGGTCAAAGTAAACCTTGGTGTGGATTTATAAGGAAAATAGGCTCATATTGAAAAATATTATAATAATGGATAATCTTATAAGCATGCCACTTTAAGGAAAGGATGTCATACATCTCCTAAACCCTGCTAAACCCTAGCCTTATTAAGTGTAATCTATAAACATTTTGAGGCATATAAGAGCATATAAATTATTTTATACACTCTCAAAGTAATTATTATGGATAAAATTAAGATATTTATGAGTTGATCATGTAGATATTGATTCAATAAGTCCTCAAAACAAGATAACTAGCCTGTAGGCTTGTACAAAGAGAGAGATGATAATTTGGGTTTCAAGAGTTGCATTGGTCCTCAAGAGCTCCTAGAGCCTTACCTATCATATGAGAGTGTTTTAATAAATTTTATGGATGTGAGGAGGATTAGTTAATTAAACCTTAAGGGTTTAAATTAGGGGAAAATCATGATAGGGTTTAGAAAGCTCCTAAAGTCCTTCAAATTACCTATAATCTTGTAGGTTTGATAGTGAAAAATTACAAGTTTCATAGGGGTTTTCAACATGTTATGATTGGATTTAAAGATAAGAGTGAGTTTTAATAACCTAAGAGTCCACCTTGAAACCAAAAAATGGAATTTCATGCCTTCAAGATCTTTATAAGAAAGTTGTAGTCTTGTAGGCCACTAATTCTACTCTACATGATCTTGTCAAATATAAAATGTTGATTAGATGGAGTTGAAGAAAATAAGAATAGGTTTCATCAATATTGAGATAATTAAATCTTTAATTACATGTTATTAGAGGACCTATGGCATTCATAACAAGGTTTCATGGCCTAGAAGGTCATTAAAGAAGGATTTGAACACAAAAGAGATCTTTGTAGGCCCATATACTTCTCCAGACCTATCAACCCAAAATGATGAATTTAAAGAATGCTAATGGATAAATTGAGGTTATAAAAGGAGGTTAAAAAAAATTCAAAGTTTTTTTTCTAGTTTTATACCTCATATCAAGTTTATTGAGCTCAAAAGCACACATACAGGTTCATTAGCTACACACAGTCTAAATAAGTGCAGCAAATAGCTAAGAAAAGCTTGTGTTCTCCATGTTTTGAGGTTAAATAAAGTGGTGTGATGAGTTATAATGGAGGAATATTATAGTTTAGAAATTTTAAAAATTTAATGGCTTCAAAATAGTTCTTAGAGATCCAGTTATGATTTTTTGAGTGATTTTGGCCTACTTGTTGGCCTGCTAGGGTTTGAAGGTCAAAAATCCTCATAATAAAATGAACCCTCCAAAATTGATAAAAAATACTAGGAATGTTTATGATCATGTTATATAAATTTTACAAGTGGTTTCAAATTTATTTTACATCTATAAAAAAATTTATGCTAAAAACTCAGTCTGTAGGCCTAATTCCTAGGCCTAAGAATCATTGTTTTATGTTTTCAAGCATGATAAAGGATGGTTGAAGGTAATGATCATTATGATAAGTTGATAAAAAAATAAATAGGTGTCATAAATACCTTCATGGAATAAAAAGTCCTTATTTCATTAAATATTTTGGTCAAGAACCCACTTGTAATCCTTTTGGTCTCTCTCAAGCAAGTTATAGGTTGATCTTCCCTTGAGAGCTCCATGGTCTTAAGATCTTCAGTAAAGTTGATGTGGAGTATATATGTTTCTTAAAACATGATGGAATGTTAAAATTTCCATAATACCATCCAAATGCTTATCCATAGGCTTGAACACTAAGGAGACAAAATGCTATAGCATGGAAAATTATAGGCATGCAAGCTTGTCTAAAGTTTTTTATGGTGTTAAAAGAGAATATAGAGGTTCATGAGCTTAGAAAAATGTATATGCATATTCAAAAGATAGGAAAAAAATTTTCAAGGAAAAATTTCAACCTATGGTCTATAAACATCTAAAGAAGCCATAAAATGTTAAAGTGTCAATCCTATGCCAAGTTCTTGAGGTCTTATGAAGATTACAAGCCTACAAGCATTCAATCAAAATTCATGAAGATTTAGGGCTTTAATGGGGGAGAAACAAGCCTATAATAGTAATTAAAAAATATTTTAATCTTCAAAAACCTAATTATAGTCCTATCATAGTAAAAGAGTAATATTTTTGAGCTTCACAAAGCCTTAAATGTTCTTAAGCATGCATACAGGCCTATTAGTATAATATGATTAATTTCAAGCATGATTATAAGAGAGAACAAGGTAAATTATGCATAAAAGTATATAAAGTAGATATCCATGAGATTTAAGAATAAGATGAAGATACTAAGAAAACTACAAGCCCTCAAGATAAAGACAAGTTCTAAACTTGCTCAAAAGAAGATCAACAGGTCTGTAACTTTCTTCCAAGATTATAGATTAGTCTAACAAGTTTGTTACAAGTCAAATAGATAAGAGTTGAGTAAATATTATAAAGGGTGAATATTTTAGGGGGAGTTTATTTATTTTAAAGGTAGAAACATTATCTTAAAGCTCCTACCCAAACCAAAATAAGCATGTAGGTCTGTCCCATGAGCTTCATAGGTGACAAAAAGTGAAAGCAGGATTGATGATGTGAGTACAAGAAAAATTAGTGAAGTTCAAGGTTGCAAGTTATGAGGTGAGACAAATTTATCTCAAACATGAAATTATATATCTTTGTATTCTTCAATAAGTTCTTATGGGCAATAATGAAGAGGTACTAATTTGTCAACCTCCCAAAAGGGGCTCTCACATGAATCTTAAAACTAGTTTCTAGTAGCCCATGCTTCCTCAACATGTCAAACACTACAAGGGGTAAATATTAAGGGTCATTAAGGATATTAAAAAGGCATAAGATGTTTAAAAATTATACTTGGGGTGTGTAACTCCTTACATGAAGTATTAATCATGGAAAGTCAACCATAACTCCAAATGGTGGAGGAGGTCTCCTTCCAAGTCAATAATCCAAAAAAGCTCTAACATGCATACATGAAGGTGGATATGGGTGAATTAAGGTAATTAATGTAGGATTTTATCAAGGATAATAGACTTGAAAGAGTTAATTCATCATCCATAAGGCCACCAAAGGACACAAATATCAAGTAAGGTCTCCTCCCTCACTACTATGCCCATCTTCCATGGGCGACCATCATGATGATAGTCTTAAGGCATTGAGTAGGATTTAATTACCTAATTTCCACTAGTTTATTCTCTTAAATGGGCTAAATTATGATGTAACAACAACATTTATGAAGTTTGTTAGTGCTATTTTATTTTTTCTTTTATCGCATTTCTTATATATAGCTGAAAATGCCTTGTTCACCATCCCTCCTCTTGGGTATGATGAGTCTCTACTCTTTTATAGACTTGTAATGCTAGTTTAATGCCTTGAAATTAGTAAAATACTAGATTTTCCTTATTCAAGTGCTTGTATCCTATGTGAACTATATGTTTTTTTTGATCTATTCTTGTAGAAAGTTGTTTTCTCTTGAATTGTTGTCTGAATTCCCCTCACCTCTATGCAAGAACAACACATTTTGTAGGTTGCATTTTGTGTATCATTGGACTTATGCATGAGCTAGTTATGTGAAATCACCATTAAAACCCTTTGAAAGGTGGATGCTAACCCCTCCTAATTCTATCTTAGGTTTCATATCTCTATACAAAATACATATGCAAGAGAGGTTCAGTTTGAAGATTATGTATGAGAGTTTTTAATCTTTATAGGTTGTCTTGTGCTATTATAAGCGAGTGGAGGAGATCCTTGAACTTTGGTGTATCACCTATTCTAGTTTTAGTTTATCATTTTACCTTTTCCATGACCAAAAGTTTTAGCCTTCGCTGTAGATAGGTATCTTTACCATAGTTTTAGGCCTATAGTTGGTCTTAAATTAGGTGCATCTAGTTTAGGAAGGAACCTAGCCTTCTTCATAGGTTCATCCCCAAAGAGAGAAAGTACCATACTTTGGGAATGATCCCATTATTTCCATTAGATTAGTTGATTGAATGAGTAGGTGTAATATCCAAATGATAATAGTAAGTACACCATTTACCTTATATGCCAATATTTACTAAAAATAGTAATTATAGAAATTGAAAAATCCATATCAAATTTTGGTGAACAAAAAGAGTTTTTTGAGTAAACTGACTTGGGTAGAAATTACCTCTAAGTAATTTTAAAATGGACTTTTTTAGAGGCCAAAATGCATAAATCAAGGAAGAAGCAACTTGTAAGCATATGCAGACAAAGCCCTTGTAACCAGAGGGTAAAACCCTAGGGTAAGGTTTCATATTTAAAAATTCATCACAACAAGATGAACCATTCGAAGCCCTAGATCAGATTTTTTTTGCATTCACATGAATTTGGTTGATCAAAATTTAACCCAAAAAATATAGATTAGGAAAAATAGTGTTAAAAGGGATAGAGATATCCTAGGGTAAAAGGGTGATAAAATATCTCTATAATAGGATAGTTAAATGCTAAAATTAGATATAACATATGATGAATTCATTAAACTAAGATAGGATAAAAATAAAAAGTACAACTATGATAGATATGAAAATGATAAAAAATAATGTACTAACTAGTTCTAATGCTAACATAGTTCTAGATCTAAAACTTGTAGGAAACAAATTGGAAGAAGATTATAGAACAATCACCAAATTTTGGATTGGGTACCTCTAGAGCCATAGACATTAGCATTAGCATGAGATGGTTGTATCAATGCTACTATTTAAACTAGATGAAAGTATCATGTACAAAATACCTACTAAAAAAGATGTGACCACCTGGATGTTTCTAAGTTTGTCTTCACCTTCTCTTTGGTCTATTCAAATTTGGGTCATGGACTATTGATCCTCAATAAATTATAAAACCCTTGTTCTTCATCTTCATAGTGACATTGAAAAAAATGGGTTAATGGGAATGTAGTGTTGAGATGACCCCAAATACCCCTCTATAAATGAGCACTACCTATATAGACAATACTTTGAATAGGGCCTCAAACTGATGTAGTTCTCCCCTACATGTTGGCTTATGTGTGAATCAATCAATATGTGGAAAGTAAGTACAATAGTGACCTAGCTATAACTTGGAAAATTGGCCTCTTAGACTAATCCTTCAACACTTCATACCTATAGATGTATAGTACATATGAATGACCTATAAATAGGAACAAATAGGGAAGTTTTGGTCAATTAAATGCTCTTTGGTATGAATTTTAGGTGAGGAATGAATGAGGAGTGATTGTGAATATATACCACTTCTATTAGGGAATAAATCACATTAAATCACTTAGGCTAACCATTAGGATATATCTCATCTAAAAATTATATGAATTTAGGGAACTTAACACCTACATCAATGTAAGACACTAGTGTCAATGCAAGGGTTTGGTTCTGACGTTTGTGTCCTGGAAGTTATAAAATAGGTATATGATCATAACATGTAGGGGCATGATATAAGCATATTTTAAGTATTCTAGGAAAGATAGAAGGTTTGGGTCATCAACATAAGGCTAGTTAGACCAAGAGATAGGCCAAGGGGAACACGATAGAGTAGATGTAAGTCTTATGAAAGGGGAAAAGGTCTAGAACTGAGAAGAACAACCAAGGTCTAAGTTTACCAAGTGTACAAGACTGAGGTGCTATATAATTTCATAAATATCATATACATCACCATATAATATCCATTAATTTATTATAATGATCTCTAGAATCCTCTAATATGCCTAGTTCCCCTCACTAATCATTTTATATAATTCTCTAAGAATTCTAAATTCCTATACCATTGATCTTATTTCATAAAGGCTAAATATTTGTCATTAATCCTGTCTAAAACCTTCTATATATTCACCTCTACTCCCATGACAAAAAAAATAATAAGCCAATAATCTCATGATGCTAACTTGATCTCAAATCTCTTGTCAGACATTCATATATCCACCATTACTATAAATAATGAATCTATAATCAAACAATCCAACATTTAAGATAAATCAAGAAGCATTTAACTTGTCATTTGGGCTTATCGAATCTTATCAAGGGGGTAAATTGGGCTGAACTTTGAGGTATATTATATGTATTTCATTATGTATTTTTTGTTCATTTACTTCCTTTGCCCAATTAGAGGTTTTTTTTAATATATTGGAGTAATTCTTTTGATTTTGGATTGACCTCCATTATGGCTTGCATTGTTATTTACAATTCTAATTTATAGCAACACAATTCCTATTTAAATTGATTACACTAATATATCATTTAATTATTATTATCTAATTCAAACATCACCAAAATTATCTATTATCAAATCTGAAATGAATTGCGAACAATAGGAAGCATGTGTTATAAATTATATCACATCTACTACTTCAAAATATTTTCCATTGCTTATTCTAATCCTCTTCAAGGGTACATTATGGATCTTATTTTAGAATACAATGCTTAAGAAACATTTGGTGAGACTAATGAAGTAAAATTTATGAAATATCTTCATGATCATATAGAAAAGGTTGAATCACTCTTATATGTTTCTAGAGATGAAGAAAATAAATTTGTGCAAGATAGTTCTTATAATATTTCCACTTCCACTATTGCATCCATTCCTATTTCTACACCTTTGGTTACTTTTATATCATCATATATTGGTTTGAGATCATCACTTGGTCTACAATAGGTATCCATGCAAATTACTAATCAAGCTACTTATACTCCTCCAATCACCTATACAAATACTAGTCTTGATCATATAGTTATTATCTTATAAGCTAAGATATTTTAATTTGAGGAGACTCTTTCTCATATTAGCCCCTCCATGGACTCATGTTCCTTGTCACATAACCCTTTGTCACCCAAAATTTCATTTTATCCATTACCAATTGGATTTATGGCTCCTAAGCTTCCCTTATATGAAATCTAAAGTGATCATGAACATCATTTACATGTATGCCATGCAACTTATTTAGACTATGTTGATAATGACAAATTATTAACAAATCTATTTCCAAGAAGTCTCAAATAATATTCTCTTAGATAGTTTTATGATATTTCTCTTCAATCAATAAAGCTTTTAACCCTTTGGAAAATCCTTTTTAACACACCTTTATATCAAATTTAGTGAAAATATATCATATGCTCAAATTTCAAAGCAAAAATAATAATCTAATTAAACAATCACTGAATATATTTTAAGATAAAAGACTATGTTAACAAAAATGACAAATTGAATGGATGATAATGAGATCCGAGATATATTCACTCAAATTTTTCTATCTCCACTCCAAGTGTTAATTATCTTTGATAAGTTAGAATATTTTGATGAGTTATGCCAAAAAATTGAGGATCATGAAGTCAAATTGCTTACACTAAAAAAGCTCTAATATACTTCAAATTATCCTTCTATTTCAAATTTTAAGTTTCAAAGCAATCCAAATTATAAGATCAAACCCAATGAAAGCAAGAATGAAGCTAATATAATAGTTAATGTTATCTCACAACCAACACAAAAGCTTCAACTACACGCTCCAACAAGGAGGAAATTATCAAGGTTACCATCACTTCTTCATGTGTTGTTGCAAATTCTATTGGAATGCAATCTCATCTCTCTTCCTCCACTAATGGAAGTAGACATGTCAAAACCACAATATAGAAATTTTGATAGCAATGCATATTATGACTACCATTGATGTATTGGATATTCCATAAATAAATGTTTTAAGCTCAAACACAAGATTCAAGATATCATTGATGAAAATATTATTGATATTGACACACCTAATAAAGAGGCAAATCCACAAGAAAATGACAATTCAAAGTTAAAAATATACAATGATCATTTTCCAAATCATGGAAAAGTGAAAAATAAGAATAAATTTGAAGTAAATTATGCATTCAATTCTCAAACTCCTCTTAATACATATGTTCATGTTGACCTAGATATGCCTAATCTAATAGGTACCTCCCAAGTGATTTGTTGAATGCTTAAGGGGTACCTATGTGATTAGGCACATCAAGGTAAACATAAAAGGTTTTCACCCTCTTGTTTTAGGATGGATGGGATGTCTAGGGCATGAGTTTTAGGTTTTGACTCTCCTACATAGTCTACATGGAATAAAAACATGTAACTTATAAACCCACAAGGGAGGTTCACTTGAAACATCATAATAACACCCTGAGATGCATATATAAAATGATGCTAAAATAGAACCAAATCTCATAAAAAAGGAAAAAAAAGAAAAGGGTAAGGCATGAAAGATCTAGACTTAAACTAAGCATCAATCTTACTCAATCAACATCATAGAATGCTCAATGAAAATAAATAGACACTTTTCAAACATACATAAACACTAATATTTGAATAAAACATAACAAGAGTCTAAGGGACAATGATTATGATTCAATCTTATAAGTGTCTCCTTGTGAGATAAATCAATTACATCAAGTAGATAATAACACATTCCAATACAATGAATTTTTAAATATCTAATTTCCTAAATTAAATAGAAAAATCACATCTAAATATAGTAAAAATAGATCAAATATCGATTGTTTGAGATGATTAAAATAACTAGATCACACATTCTAATCTACCCTCAATAAAGTATATGTAAATTTATAGTAATTATTTAAAGCTCAAAAACATTCAACATATATATGAAATTGAGAAATATATAAGTAGAAAAGACAAAGAACAACCTGTGAAAATTCTATATAATTTTTAACTTCCCTCTTTGCATTTATAAGAATCTCTTCTTCCTCTTGTGCAATTAACTAGTAAGCTAGTGGCTAAGCTAACCAAAACAAACCAAATCCCTCTAGGTATAAGAATTAACCAAACCTATACAATGATTAAAAATAATGATTTTATAGAGCACAAGCCCTACCCAATCATTACCTTGATGGAAAAGTTTTTTGTAATGACCAACATACACATAAGAGAAGAAAAGTTACAAGAGAGTGGACACAACTAGACAACAACACAATTGGTCTTTCCATTAGAACCACCATGGAATTATCTACCACTTCATTATGTTAGTGATAATTTCATGGAACCATTTATTTTCTCATATTTAGACCAATCTTAGTCATGATTGGCAATGCAAAGTTCACCCTAATTTTTATCCATGGAACTATAACTTTAATTTTTGAGAATTTTCCTATTGCACATGTTGTATGCCATTTTGGGATCTTTTTGGCCATTTTTAGATCTATTGGATTATATAAACACAAATAAATCTATGTGATATTATAAATTATAATTTAAGGTTTATAAAAAGGTATAATGATCCAAATTCTAAGAAAATCCATAAAAGTTAGCCATGACAAGGCTGTGATGGTTTGATGGGTAGTGATGACCATCAACTTTGGCTTTATTAACATGGGATAATGTGTATACCAATTAGGTGCCTATGTTTTATCCTTTTCCATGTATTTATACATGGTGACACTTCAAATAGACATGCCTTGGCTTTGGGTCTTCAAACACACAAATCCTTTCTTTCAACAAACATTTGTGGTGAGGATAAATGGAAACTACTGATTAGGTTGATGTCTCATGGTATTATATCCAAATTCCATCTTAGATAAAACTTAAGGTGTGAGAGTGAAATAATGTTCCACAAGGCATGTGGTGATTAGCTTTTAGTCTCATGCTCTTTGAGATATACAACTTATTTTTCACTAAGAGGTGCAAGAGAGGGAAAAAGCACCACTTGACATAGTTTAAATGGCACATAGTTTCAAAGTTAGTTAGAATACTATGGAGGAGTTTGAAGATGCAAAAAAATTCAAAGTGTCTAAATAAATGAGTTAGATCCTTTGAAATATATGAATTTTTATGAAAATATAAAAGAATATGAATGAATGAAAAGTGGAAAGATTGGGAATACTATGAATAAATTCAATAAATTTACCAAGTCCAAATGCTTCAAAGAAGCTATGAATGATTCTAGAAAGATGCGACTGAGTGTCACGTGGAAAGATTGGGAATACTATGAATAAATTCAATAAATTTACCAAGTCTAAATGCTTCAAAGAAGCTATGAATGATTCTGGAAAGATGCGACTAAGTGTTACGTGGACTTGAAAAGCTAAGTCATTACCTACAAGAGTACGAATCATTAAAAAGTTCTATGACTATGCCCATCTACCATGATTTCATATAAATTATTTAGAAGAAATCAAGAAGGTTGTAAAATCAATTGAAGAAGGTGTGAAATCCTATGAAGTACTATGATTGAGTTTTTTGAGCCTACATGGAAAAGACAAAAGTCAATGATAAATATTTAATGGAAACTTGATAAGTAAAGAGAGCCACTAATAAAGTGAGACAAAGTGAAAACATGCATAAACCTAGCATAAAATTTTATAAGTATCTTAGCACAAATTTCCCAAAGAATGAAAAAATAAGATAAAACATAGTGCAAACTTTCCGAATAAGTCTTTAAAAAAGATGAATTTTCTAGCAACTATTCAACTTGAAATAGTTCATGAAATAATTATTAAAATAAATTAAAAAAAACCTTTTAAATAACAAGTAAAATTACAAACAATTATTTTTTTTCAATTTCATGAAGTCTTGAATGTGTTTCTCATTTTTTTGTGTCATATGTGGGTCACTATTCAAAAAGGAATGGGGTGTGTTGGTCACAATAAATGGTGACCTTTGTAGGGAAAATATTGTTAAGTGTTTCAAACTCAAAAATACTAGTTAAAACTTGAAATAAAAGTAGAAATTATATAATAAAACATCATGTTTTCCAAATAAATTTGAATATTAGTTTAAATCTTAGCACACAACATACTGAGCCTTCAACATTTACATAGAGTTAGATATGTGTGTATAGTGATTCATTTATTTGACTTTTGTTTTTTTGACATAAATAGGGAGGTATCACATGATTATTTTTTTTTGAAGGATATTGCATTTAATTTTTTTCTTGGTTGAGGGGGGAAGGCTTAGGCATTGATCTAGTTCCATCTAGGTACTTGTAACCCTAATATATATACCTTTGGTTGTACTATGGGCCTTGCTCCATTACCAACCAGGTGGGAAAGGTCATGATGGAGGTTACCTAAACCACCCTTTTAGGAGAAAGGTTTTGATTCTATTTTGATGTTCACATTCTCATTTGATTTTTATTTTTCTTTATTCTCTCCAAGAGAGTTGGGAACCAATAGCCGAGGTGAAAGGAATTTGATACAAGATTCAAATCAAATTAATCTTTCCTTTGTTATTCATACACCTCAAGGCAATGCTTTAATATGATAAAGTGTAGTCATGACTCTTTTAAATGCAAAATCATTTATTAATTTATGTGATAATTTTGAAACAAAGACTTAGTTTCCTAATGAAAACACCAAATGTTCAAGCATAATGTTTATATTCAATCAAAATTTTACCAGATATCCTAAATTTAATTTTATTACAATGAATGTAGAATTAATCCACCAATTTGAAAGTGAAAAAAGTCTCTAGTGCTATGCCATATATACCAATCTAAATATTATGGGGAAAGGTAAAGAGAAGATTTCCTAATTTATTATAAACCACCTAGAGAGAGAACTTCAAAAATAGACAAAAACATAATCAAAAATGATAGAAAGTTGAAAAAGAAAACAAAATAGGAAAATAAAAAAATATAAAGGAAACTAATATAAGCCTACACTAATACTATAATAAATATTCACATCAAATGCTTGAAGGGTGAACTTGAAATATTTATATAAAAAATTTAGAGTTCTTTGGCAAGAGTAGACTTTCAGTTTTCATAATACTTAGCCTAACAAAGATGTATTTGTATTATATCCATAATTTATTCAATTTATACATTAAAAATATAATAATATTCACAAATAAATGCTTCACATGATGATACCCATCAAATATGAAATTAGAAAAATAATTGGGCTTAGGTATTTGGAATTGGAGGCACTAGGTATTTGGAATTGCTACCTCAAAGTCAGACGAAATGAATTAATGAAATTGATTTACCTAAGCCCATGTGGTATTTGGAATTTGAGGCACTAGGGATACCCATTACTTTTGGGGTGATTCAACTAGCATCCAAGTTTATGTTTATCCATTTTGAATATGCTTGATGATAATTTATGGGCCTTTACAAAGGGGAACATAACCAGCCTCCAAGATATAGAAAAATTCCATCTCGCCATCATTTTTGGCATATTTATAATTTTATTATTTAATTCCCTAATATTTTGTAACCATTAAAATTTAATATATTGTTTAAATAGGGAAAATGAATCATCACCATCATTTTCTTCCTTTGCTTCTCCTTATTGTACACAAACATTGTCCTCCATTTCTTCATCACTAGCACATTCTTTCAACAAGTTAAATTTCACAATAATGTGTTGAACGAATTCCATGAAATACATCATCTCTTCCTCACTTGAATATTCCAAATTATCATGTGATTCTTCTACATTAATCTTTTATGAATCACTCTAATAGTTAAAAAGAACACATTTTTTTCATTTTTTGCATATTTATTAAAATCACATTCATTTTCATTTTCAAGAAATGCTATAACTAGTTCAATCATGAGGTTTTAAGGTGTGTTATATTCAAAAAAGAGGTCATGATTTAGATTTGTAATTGGTTCAATGTTTTGAATAAAATTATGATTTTAAAGATCAACCATGGGAGGATTCATACTTTGACAGGATTTAGGAAAGTTTGGAATATCAATTTAATAGGAATAATTGTTCACTATTGTCTTAAAAAACAACTCCCTATCTAACATGTTAAATTATACATATGATAGAGCTAAAGTGCTTATTGTAGATGTTTTAAAAAACATAGCTATGAGTGATCCAAAGAATTAATGTATATGTTGAGAATGGATGATTATTTAGGTATATAAATGATGAGAACACCATTATAAATTTCTTGAAATTTGAGATTAAATTTCCTAATTGGTTCATTAGTGGCCTCTTGAGTATGAACAACTAGTTAAGTAAATCAAGTGGATCAATGAGTATCCCAAATTGTAAAATAAATACATCTTCTAATTCTTTTCAATTATGAATTGAATTAGGTGCCAAATATATAATCGATTGATATTCAAGGACATCTAATGTGAAGGGAAAAAATATACAAAATACATCCTCATGTTGAACATTCAATAATCCCATAACATTTTTGAAAGCATGAACATATTTTTAGGTTGTTCTATCATTATAGAAATTTGGAATGTATTTAAAAACATTTTTAGGAATCTCATGTTGAAACTAGGGATGACAATGACTATCTCACCAAGCTAGGCCATACTTTATCTCTTTTTGATTTTATGTTTTTATATTTTTTATGAATTTTTGACATATTTGACAAAAGTTAAAAAGAAAGTATGGAAAAATTATTATTAAGGACTCCCTCCTTATAGCACCAATTTAGGTTAATCACTCAAGAGATACCTATGATATTAATCACATCAAGGTAAACATATGAGGTTTTCATCCTCTCAATTTAGGATCACTAGGATGTCAAGGGCATGAATTACAGGCTATGACTTTCCTATGTAGTTTGCATGGAATAATAACATGTGACCTAAAATCCCACAAGGGAGGTTCACTTTAATGATTAGAATAACATCCTGATATATATATATATATATATATATATATATATATATATATATATAATGATGCCAAAATATAACACCAAATTTCATAAAAAGGGAAAAAATAGGGAAGGGTAAGGAAGAAACTAAGATCTAAACTTCAACTCAATAGTAATATTTATCAAATAGCACCATAAAAGGTTCAATACAAATAAATATACAATCTTAAAACATAGTTAATCACTCAAATTTGAATGAAGTAGAGTAAAATTCTAAGGGACAATGTTGTGACTTAATCTCAAAAGCATCTCCTTGCGCGATAAATCGATTGCAATGAATATCAAAAAACACATTCCACTATAATGACTTCATAAAGATATAATTTGCCAATCAAAATAACAAAAACACATCTAAATAAAATAAAAATACATCAAAAATTGATAGTCTAAGATGATTAAAATAGTTATATCGCACATTCTAATCTATCTACAATAAAGCATATGAATGTATACAACATTTATTTAAATCTCAAAAGCATTAAACATCAATATAAAATTGATTAAGAAATAAATTGAAAAGATAAAAAAAACCATGAAAATTCTATAGAATTTTGAAGTTCTCTTTTTTCACTTATAAAAATCTCTTCTTCCTCTTGGGAAATTAACTATAAGCTAGTGAATGAGCCAACAAAAGCAAATTGAATATTTTTATGAAAATGGACTAACCAAACCTTTGCATTGATTATAAATTATGATTTTATAAAGAATGATCCCTACCTAATAATTTCCATGATAACAAAGTTTGTTGTGATGACCAACATGCATAAAAGAGGATAAAAGTTACAAGAGAGTGGGTATAAATAGACAACATCACAATTGGCCCTTTCATTGGGAGTACCCCAATGTTATGTGCCAATTCATTCTATTAGTTATCTTTGTATTGCACCATATCCTTGTTAATATTTAGTTCAATCTATGATTGAGTGTCATGTGGACCTGAAAAGCTAAGTCATTGTCTTCAAGAGTCTAAACCATTACAAAGTGTTTCAACTAAGCCCAACTACTGTGACTTTATATAAATGCCTTATATGAAATCAAAAAAGATAATAAACCATCTGAATAAGGTGTGAAATCCTCTAAAGCATTGTGAGTGAGTTTTTAAAAATGCATAGAAAATAACAGCTAACAATAAACATTGAAGGGTAATCTATGAAGTAAAGTGAGCCAAGAATAATGTGAGAAAAAGTGAAAATATGCATAAGTATAGTATAAATATTTTACAAGTCTCTTAGCACAAACTTCCCAAAGAATTAGAAAATAAGACAAAATGTAGTATGAAATCCATGAATAAGTCCTAAAAAGAGATGCTTTTTCTTGTAACTATTCAAATTTAAATAGTTAGTGAAATAATTATTAACATACATTTAAAACAAACTTTTTAAATAACGAGGACTATTGTAAAAAATTCATTTTAAATAATTAATTTTTCTCAATTAAATTTAATGAAGTATTGAATGTTTTACTCATTTTTTTATGTCATATGTGGGTCCCCATTCACAAAGGAATGAGGTGTGTTTGTCATAAAAGGGTCTCTAATTGATAACATCATTGTTATAGTTAGAAGTAAACAAATATCATGTCCCATGATCACATTTGATGACAATGAAGTTGTTGATGATGATTCAAATAAACATGCACTCTATATTCGATCATATGTTGAAAAAAATCCATACCTAGTGTTATGATAGATAATGCATCAACTAAAAATGTGTTCACCATAACACTCCTCTACTCTCTTGGTTGTACAAAGAAATACTTCCAAGATACTTATAGAGTTGTCAAAGAATTTGATGGTCATACACATGATACTCTTGGGAATATAATAATACCTCTACAAGTGGGACTTCTCATAGTTCCCACTCCATTCTTAATATACTAGGCACATGGGTCTTTGATATGCTATTAGGATGCCCTTGGATATAAAATATTATATTAATACCTTATACATGTCATAAATGTCTCAAGTATATTCATGGAAATCAAGTGGTAAAAATTCTAGGAATCCAATATGAATATCCCTTAGAACTAGTGATATTTACTCCTACATAATAGTTGGTTGGCATAGACAATGAACAACATGATAATGAATTAGTATACATAAATATTCAAGAGCATGATCTAGATATTAAAAAACATATCACATAAATAATTTATCCAACTATTTATGAGCACAATCCAATTAGACATGAGCATATTATAAAATAGGTTTTTCCACTTATTTATGAGTATGATGTAGTTACACATGATAATAGTAATTAGTTACAAAGAGCATGGTACATTTTCCTAAGAATAAATGGCACATAAAAAGAGGTCTTTAGCTCCTAAGGCACCATGGGTTATTTAGAGTGCTTCACAACTGATATAGGTGGCTAATTTTTTTCCTATTAAACATAAGGATACAATTTCACATGGATATATGAGTAATGATTTACATGGTTATATTACATCATATAATTATTATTTAGATTTAGAAGCATCTATAGTTTTCACTTCCTCTTCACATGAAGTCACTCCTTAATACAATGTAGTTAGGTATACATATGTTCATCCTCTTGATTAGATCCTTAGTTGGATACAACCTCCTCCTTCCTCCCAACCCACTGATTGGGTTCATTCTCTTGATTAGTTATTTATATATTTTACTTTGTACAAAGTTTCTTTACTTTTAAATCGTTGCTACTTCTATACCAAACTCCAATCTTTATTCTATCCCTTTGGTTTATTTTCACTTTAGGCACTTGACCTATTGATTTTCAAACTGATTTGAACAATCCAAAATAACTATCTTACAATGATTTCAATGCACATTATTTTTTTCAATCCACTTACTTAATATTGTAAATCTCTCATGTTATGGATTTCATTACACTTTCATGATCACTTATTCATAATTTTACACACTACATGAACACACATATCCCCTTCCCCATTGGAAGGCATGTACATTCTTATCTATATCAATAATTTGTGCTATATTTATATGTCTCTTTTCCACATACATTACAAGCATATTTCTTGCCTTCCTTCTTTCCATAACATGATTTAGCACCTTGTTTTGGTTAGTTCGAATCCCTCCCATTTCTTCTATTTTTCAAGCCTTTATTCTTGTCAGTTTTCAAATATTTTAAGTTAAATTATTTTAAACATAGAAATATTTATATATGGAAAATGCAAAACAAAATCATACATTTCAAAAGAAAATTAAAAAAAAAAACAAATTAGGACCTCAAAAGTGTTTTTAAATATTGTTAGCTTAATTATTTAAATATGTTATTTATTTCATGTTAAGTAGATAACATAGTTCAGTTTTCAATACAAAATGCTTTTCATGAGGTACATGAGTGTGATACAAGACATATAATTATACGGTTTTTTGATGTCTAGCTTCCCCTTTTACCCAATAGCCTTGCTAAACTAAGGCATATATTCATTCTTCATGAACACTTTAACAGGTTGTATCTAACCACAACCTTTATACCATGTTGAGTTATATTTAATAAAAATGTTTTACTAATCACACATACCATACATTGTGTTATAAGAATATGTTATTTACTAACAATGACATTCATACACATGGTTGATGAAAACTAGTCTCATTTGTTTTATGCTTCTTTTCAAAATTCATACTTTACTACATGATAAATTAAGACTTGCTTGATTATTATGTGTGGCCCTTGGCCTTGTGTGTGCAACATAGATATGTTATTGATTGTATGACATCATAATTCCATTTGAGTGGGGCCCTTGGCCTTGTTTTTTTGTGCAATATCCACATGTCTCTTATATGTGGCCTTTGGGTCTTATGTGTGACATTCTATGCAAATTATGTGAAATTATATGATTTCACTTGTTAATATACTTGTTCTTTGATTATTACTATGGTGTCATGATTCCTATCACACTTTTTTTTATTTTCTACTTTTACTCTTGTGCCATTATATATTTATGCGACATTCACATATCCCTTATATATGGCCTTTGGGCCTTATTTGTGACATTCTATGAAAATAACATGACATTGTATGACATTAATTATTGCTATGCTTGTTTATTACTTACTAATATGGTGTCATGATTCCTAACACACATTGTTTTTATTTTTTACTTTTACTCTTGTGCCATGATACATGTCATGCATATGTTTCTTATGTGCTTCAATACTATGATGAAATATAATTCAAAATTTCATATGCTACTACATAATTATATCTTTTATATATTTTTATTTTTTTATTTTGAGATCAGTGACTTGTAGGCTAACTCTATCATCTCAAAAGGGGGGCATCAAAATGGGCTTTCCTTAAGAATTCAAGACCCCATGAATACAAAAATTAGATTAATGAAATAATATAGTATGGTTGATTTTTTTTAGATTATGGGGGAATATGACATGCATGTGGACTCATTCTTATAGTTACTTCAACACATACTCACATATACTTGATGCATATGCATGGGCATGTATAAAATAGTTATAAATTTCAAATAGTTATAATTTTAATTGGAATTTTATATTAATACAATATAGATATAGAGAGCATGATATTCATTCATGTTTATGTTTCTACTCTGAAAATTCAAAATTTCACTTTTTTAAAGTTTAAAAGTTTCAAAGGTACAAAGTTTCAAATATAATTTAGATTGTCTATAGTGGTGTGATTCATATCATTTTGGAAGTGGGCCATGTTTGAGTCTAGTGACACTCAATGTATATGGTTACACTTTAATGAGCCATATTTGGTGGTTTTACCCCCTTTCCCATCATGTTTGAGTCTAGTGACACTAAATATCTATGGTTGCATTATGGTAAGCCACATCTGGTGGTTCCACCCCTTCAATTATTTTAAAAGAGTACTCTAAATATTTAAATGAGATTTGGAGAATATAATATTTATAACTCAAGAGTTTTCACTGGTTTTCGAATTAAGACTTGATCACTCTCAATTTGACACAGGTTCAACATTTTTGTAAGTGTCTCAATAAAGGGGTACAACCACTTTTTTACTTCCAAGTTACAAGGAAATTAGTCTATACACTCTTTCAAGTGAATTATTTCCTTGATCTCTTATCAATTTCAAATTTTATGTTTCAGATTTTACATTCTCAAATATGAAAAATAACTAATTTCAGTGGCATTGTTTTAGGTTTTGCATTGAGACACCTTGCATAATCAAGATTCACATAAAAATAAAAAGTGTGTATACACACTTGGGTTTATATCATCTTTACTCTAGTAATTTAACTTCATTGAAATACTAAAATAAAGGGGGGAAAATGTAGACACTCAAATTTAATCATTAAGTGCTTGAAAATATTTAATATTGACATCCTTACCTTACTTGGTCTATTCATCCTTTTATTAACTTAAAATCTCTATGAGATACTTCAATATTATACTCAATATCTTTCAAGCACTTAAAACATCATTTAAACATCTGTATTATACTTGTAAATTCCTATTAGCCAAGTTCTAGTAGTCTTTGGCCTCTTGTGATTCAAAAACAGATCTTAAAGTACTAAGTTGTGTACTAAAATTTTAAATTATGCCCAATTATATGTAAAAATTGCTTATTAAACACTTATTTAAGACATTTCATAAGTTCATTGATGATTCAATGATAAAAATAGTGTGGCATTGATACGGACACCTTCATATTGATCATAATATATTTTTTTGGCTCTTAAATTAGCGAGTTTTCATCAAAAGATGAAATCATTATAGTTTGTAGGATGTCAATTGTAAAACCATTGTCTTCAAAGTGATGAGAATGACATTGAATTCATTTGTAGGAAGTAATTGCATAACTACCATATTGGTTTCATAAGTGCCTACCTATAGATCCCAGTGGTTTCATCACCATTCAAAAATGTGTGAGTTGAATAGTTGTAAACATTTATTCTCTCCAATGATAATTTGTTTCTTATTTTTGGTAGACTCTAGGGTTGAGATGTATTATATAGAGGTTTTGGAAAGGTAGAAACATAAGGTAGAGGTATTGATATGTAAATAAATTAGATTCACATTGATCTTATTGAGTTTGAGTATTGGTTCTAGTTTTCTCATTATTGTTAGTTTCAGATGATTGGTTCATGTGTATGGAAGTATATATAAGTGTATTTTAAGTGAAAAACATAGTTGTATATGAGTTTTAGATAGGATGATATTGAATTTTTTGTCCATATAGGCCAATTTGGTAGTACCTTGCATACCCTTGCATTACATAGTGGAAGGAGAGTGCGATTTGCCTCACCCACTACATTTTTTCCCACACTAGGTTCCTAGGCTAACTTGTGTGTTAAGTTTGTGCTTTTATCATTCCTTTGCTTAATGGTTATGCTTAATAGGTTTTAGATTTTTTGTAGATTTATTTCCCAAGGTCTTGTTTAGTTTTATTTTCTCATGTTTAAGAGCACATAACAGTCATGTAACTAATTGTTAGTAAGGTAATTATGTAGTATTTATGTTGATGAATCTTAGAGTAGAATCTCTGCTTAGTTTATTGATTATATTGGTATCAAGCATGGTTTAGTTTTAGTCCTTTGTGTGTGTGTTTTGAGTACATTGAAAATTTATGCATGTCATTAGACCTAGTAGTGCTAGAGGTCAAGGTTCCATAGTTCCCTTTGAAGTAGGTATTTCCATAAGGAAATGGAAATAATAAATCATAAGTATGTCCCATGTTGATGAAGAAGATTCATAAATAGTGGAAGAGATATTTTTCAAGCTTGAAGGAGGAGTATATAGAATCTTTCTTTCTATGAGCAGGTTTGACCAATTGGAATCCATCACAGAGATTATTATAGAGAAGCTTGGGATTTACATAGAGACATTGAAATAAAATAAGGAGGATGCTCTTAAGAACCATGAGAAAAAGGAAGAACAACATCATTCCAACCTAGCTCCACCTCCATTCAAGGCTAAGGAAAAGATCAAAATTTAGTTGTATGATGGGGATGTGAATGTAGAGAGGATAGACCATTGGCTAGCCCAACTTGAGGTATATTTCAATTTGCATCAACTTAATGAAATATGGCATATTTGGTTTAATTTGGTTTGAGATTTATGTTCAAAATTTAGTTGTTAATAAACTTCCTCATATTACTAAGTGGGATGATCTTAAGATGCTAATCAAGAAAAAATTATGTCATATTTCTTATGAGGAAGAGAGGTCCATGTATTGGAAATATATTATGCAAAATTAAGGCCAAAACATGCAGGAGTACACTGGTGAGTTCTGTAAGAAGATTTTCAAAATGGGAAAAGATGTAGTGGACTATGATCACTTGATGAAGTATGCTGGTGGACTCCATAGTCATTTGAGGAGACTTGTCCTCTTATCCAAGCCTATAGATGTAGATGAGTCTTTTTCTTAGGCTCACTACTTGGATATGGACAAGAAGAAGGATCTATCTACCTCTCAAAACAAATCCAAGTAACAAGGCAACTCTAAGCAAAGGGGGAAATATAAAAAAGGTGAGCAAAATATTACTTACATTTATAATAAGAAACATTGTGGTAAATTTAATGTTGATATTCATTCCAAATAAAAGTGTTGGAAGTTCTATTCAAGAAGAACAAGAAGAAAAAGTCTATGTCCTCTCTTCAAGGTATTGGTTGCATCTCTGAGATGGATGATTCTTTGCATTGTAACTCTATCAATAAAGATGTATGTTTGGGTAGTAGTAGTGCTCAAGAGAGTGATATTTTTAAGGTTCTCCATATTAAGTTTCAAATGAAAAAATAAAAGTGGATGATCATTTTGATACTTTTTCATAAGTAAATTTAATAATCAAGGTGTATGAAGGAAATATAGAGGTAATTAAGCTAAGAAATAAAATACTCTTGATCCTAATCTAAAATAAAACAATCTCAAGATAGAGCAGAAATGAAATGAAGAACCTAAACTAGTAAAAGAACTACTTAAAAACATGTGTAAATTCCATCACCTTCTCCATTGTGTGATCAATGGTAGATTTTATCTTTGTGTGGAATGTGGATGCTCAATACTTTCTACAATGAAAATGGGGAATGAGAAGCATTTTGATAAGCAAATACACTTGATGGATTTGATTCACTTTGAATTCTCTTAAAAATTTGATAGAACTTAGTTAGCTTGAAGGTGGATGATTGAAATTGATGGCTTACATGCCTATTTATAGGTTTTTAGAAGGCAAATTAGATGGTGGAGGACTATTTGAATATTTCAAATTATAAAAATAATCAATGATGGAAAATGAGTCCTTATCCATGAGGATGATGACCAATTCAATTAGTTGATAGGAAAAGGGAATTTGTTAGTTAAGTCATCAAGAGTAGGTCAATATGTTTGACAAGTTAAGGGGTGACCCAAAAGGTAGTTGAGGAAGTTAAGGGATTGATTGGATGAGTAAATGTGTGAGAGATATAAAGTTAGAAGATGTTTGGGTGAGGTGGAAAATCTAGATTTATTAATTAAATTTGGATTAAAAGTGTGCATAATTGACTAATTAAGAATTATTCAATTATTAGAATTTAGAGGGAGATGACATCAATTTGAATTTGAATTTTTAGGAGGAAGTAGAGTTAACATGCTGAAGTGTAGGTTGAAACTAAATGAAATTTAGGTGTCTACATTTTCTCCTCTTTGAAATGGTGTTGCGAAGCAATACTATTTCAAAGAATAGTATAAAAAGTAGAGCATAGATAACTGAGAATAAAAAGTTACCTCAGATGAATGAAAATGAATGTGATGATGCCCCTCTAGTGTTCATGTAGAAAGTGAATGAATACTTGAAAGTAATTAAGAAGAAAAAAGGTTGAAGTGATGATAATGAAGATCATCAATAAAATAAAGTACTAGAACTAATATCATACTTGCATAATTAAGGCATGTGTAAAAAAGTTTCCCCTAGTTTAAAACTAAAGAAATGATTGGAAAAAGAATATTTATGGATTTAGGATTGTGCCCTTGGAAGGTGCTTAATCTTAGGGGTCTTGCGAGTAGATGTGGGAATTATATATCCCAATGATGGTAAACTAAGGTCTAAAAATAAAAAGTATAAATATTTTAATTTGAGGTAAAGATTTACAAAACAAATAGTTACAAGTAGTGGATAAATATTTATAGCATTTTGATTAAGTTTGGCTTGAAAATTGGAGAAAAATAGGTCTAAGATGTGAAAATGAAGAGTTAGAGAGAAAAATATTTGAATGGGAGGGATAAATTATAAATAGAGGGAGGGGTAATTATAAATTCATTTGTGCAAATTGGATTTACAGAGTTAGTTGTAAGGAAATTGTGATTGTGTAGCTTTTGCTCTAGCTTCATGAAGAAAATGGATCATATCCATGTTTATTGACACCATAATGAGCAAGTGAGGAGACACCAGAGACCTAAGAGGAGCGAGCCTCTGGTAAGTACAATTTTGCATCTTAAGTTTTTGATTTTTGGTCATTTATTATTATTTAAAGCATAGATAAATGAATTTTTCAACATCACAATTGTGATTTGGGAAATGAAAGTTATGAAATCATCAACTATAAGTGTGAAATCATTGAATAGAGAAGCAACATCATAAACTTAGGTCACAAACTTGTTAGAGATAATTTATTTTAGGTAATCTTGAATTCACAATATGCATGAGAGAAATAGTTAAAATGAGTAGCAAAATTGTTAAAAAGTGGAGCAAAATCATTAAGGAGAAATATGTGAGGCAACTTTTTGAAATCATGCTATATAGAAGTGAAACCATCAAAATGGATAGTAAAATGGGAAAAATGAGAAATCAGTAAAGGGTGTTGTGAAATCACAAGTATGGGTAGCTAAATCACTATAAAGAGATGTAAACTTGTTAGGGTTGTTATAATTGGGCCAGTTTAAAAATGAATAGACATGCATTTTGAATAGATTAATAAATAATGAAATTGATGAAGGATCTAATGAAGATGTAAATATTTTTAGCTAATTTTGAGACTAGATTTATGTTATTATGTATGAATTTTTTAGGATGTATTACCAATGTTGGTGACCTAGGATCGAAGATTGAGAACATTGTTGAGGATTGAGAGGTTCATTGAGTATAGGTTTAGTTTTCTAGAGGTGACATGGCTATTTTACATTTCTCAAATGCTGGAAATTCAAGTGGATAGGGTGTTGTTGACTACATTAGTAGAGAGGTGATATAGTGGGATGAACATATTTCACCTACCTATATGTGAGATGATTATGACATTAGAGGACGTATGATGGATCTTGGGGATCTTGATATGGGGTACATAGGTGTAATGGGGATAGGGACCACATGATACTACACTTTATATAATTTTTTGTGAGGACCTAATTCTGGTTTTGAGAGGCAAAATGGATATAGATACATGCATGGCCTTAGGAGTAGATTCATTGACTATTGTGCTCATGTCCATTGTCAGTGGTAGTATGATAGCTGATAAGTGTTGTAGGATATGTTTGATTAGATTGTTAGATGTTATTGGTGAAATGATGGAGATGGGAGAGAGACTTTCATGGGGACCTTGTGTATTGTGACACTTATACAAGGATTTTCATCATGCAGTGTACTCATATGGGAAGGAGATTAAAGGATATAGAGATTAGATAGAGGATGTGGAGGTGACAAAGTTGGAGGATATAAAGATTAGAGATGTATATGTAGGTGAGGATATAGAGATGAGAGTTGTGGAAGAGGAGCCTATTTAAAGAGGAAATATTCCTTTGGTTATTATTAGTAGTGATGAGGAGTGGGATGGTGGTGATATGGAGATGAGACCTGCTTTAGATACACACAAAGAAAGGGGAGATGGAGTTGGGCCATCAGGGCTAATTAGATCATAAGAGGACCATATGTTGATTGAAAAATTGCATGAAGAGATCAGATCATAGGATAGTGAGATAGTAGGTTTATATAGATAGTTTACTAGACTACAAGGGGTTAAACGTTATGGAGATCAGATGTTTACAAGGTGAGGTTGATAGACTTTAGGTAAAGGTAGAGAGATTATATAGAGGTGGTGCAACATTAATAGGTGGATTGGAAAGATATTATTTAAGGTGTTTAAATTTTATAGCACAATTATAATTAAAAGTGAAAGGAGTGTCTTTATTCAATAGAAATGTAAATGAATGACAAATATCTACAAGTTGGGAAATGAATTTATTGATTGTTTGGATTTCACCTTGAAAAATTCAAAGTTTTTTGAGATTTTTTGGTGGTGGAATATCCATGATAGCTAAAAATTTAGAAGGATTAACTTATATACCCCAACATGAAATAATGAAACCCAAAAAATTTCTTGATGTCACCCAAACATACATTTCTTTGTATTTAATCTCATCTTATATTCTCTCATTATTTAAAATATGTGATGAAGCATTTTGGGATGCTCTTCTCTAGATTTTGATTTTACAAGTATGTCATCAACATAATCCTCCATAATATCATGAAGCATATCATGAAAAAATATATTCATTACTCTTTGGTATGTGGATTTGGCATTATTTATACCAAATGACATCACTCGATAGTAAAAGTTCCCCCATGGTGTTGTAAATACCATTTTATATTGGTATTTAGGAGTTATTATGATTTGGTCATAACCTAAAAAACATTTGATTAAAGATAACATTTCATGATGTGTAGTAGAGTACATAATCATGTCAATGTTGGGCAATGATAAGTCATCATTTGGACATGATTTATTGATATCATATAAATTTTTACAAATAGTGATTCCTTTTGGCTTCTTTGACACGAGTAAAATATTGAATATCTAATATAAATAGTTGATGAGGTGTATGAAACCAACTTGTAATTTCTTCTTCAACTCTTCCTACACTAAGAGTGTTATCTTGGGATACATTTTGTGAAGTTTTTATTTAATGTGTGTTTTATCTAGATGCACAACAAGATTATGCACTACTAGTGATGGATCAAGACCCGACATACCCACATAAAACCATGAAAATACCTCAAAAATTTCTCAAATAAAAAGAGTGAGTATTTATCTTTCTTCTTGAGTGAGGGAAATGAAAAGCTTGAATATTTTAGAATCTTCCTTTGTTTCAATGTTGACAGGAATAGTATCCTTAACTAGGAGAGTTGACTCTTATTTATAGTTTGGGGGTGGTGGAGGAAGATTGAATTCCTCCTCTAGGTCTTCCTAATTTGATGTTGATGTTGAATTGATTTGGTGATGTGACTATTGTTCCCCAAAATATGAAGAATTATCTAATTGAATGGATATCCCTTCTTATGATCCCTTACCATAATATGGTCCAGTGTATTCAAAAATTATAAAATTATCTCATCATTTTGAAACTAATCAAGTAGAGGTGTTGCATGTTTGTCCCATTTTAGAAATGATGGATATGTAATGTCACATGTTAAAAATGATATTTTCATGGAAAATATTAATGAGGGAAATCTCTTCAAAGTGACTATGAATGGAATTTATTTCATTGTTTGAATAATATACCTCTCACTCACTAGAAGAGTCACTTTGGAAAAGTGTGGTATTTACATTGAGTGGATTAAAACTTATGTCATGAGTGGCTTGATTATATTTTAATTTTATTGGTTTAATTGACCCTTTCACATGAAGACCAAGGCCCTTAAATTTACAATCCATTATTTTTCACATAATGGATTTTATGATAGGGTATTTGTTATTAGTGAATCAAGTAGCTAGTTCATCAGAATAAAGCTAAGAAGGATTCAAATATTTGATGTGTTCATAAGAAAGAATACCACCTACTATAAATTTTGTTTTACCAAATTTTCTAACCACTTAAGTATCTATTTGATGGCAAGGCCAACCATAATCATCTGGGGTCATACAATTGTGCTTGTATAATTAAAATTCTAGCTTATGTATTCATTCATGGCTTTATCAATGATTTTAAAATGGGATGAAGTGGATTTAGAAGTGGATGGTTGATTAGATGCTTGATTGGTGGATGGTTTATTGGAGACTTGACTGGTGGAAGGTGTTTCCATGGAAGTAGAAGTAGTTGGTGTGTTTATCCAACCACCAAGGGGAGGTGTTTAAAATAACATATAGAGATGGACATAATTTTCAAGTGTATGTGATTCCTCAATGGGAGTGAATTTAGCATCATTAACTGAGAGATAATTATATTTTTTATATTGACATTAAAATATATTGTAATATTGGAAGGGTTGAGGATCACCTTGAATGGTTACTTCCATGCCATCATGGGAAATTTTCAAAAATTGGTGTAGGGTGAAGGGTACTATGTTCATTGAATGTATCCATGGACATCTAATAAGTAAGTTATAGGTTAAATCAAGATAAAAAAAATGGACTAGTGTTTCTTTTATAATAGACCCCACCATCAAAAGAAGATAAATGATACCCATAGATTGATGCTCATTATTATCATACATCTTTATGGTAATGATATTGGTTTCTAATGTTGTTGTTGAATATCCTAACCTCTTAATTTAACTTAATGTACATAAATTTAATGTTGATCTATTATCTATAAAAACCCTCTTTACCTTGTGCCTAGAGATAATAACTTATATAACAATGGAATATTGTGTACAGATCCCAAAGACATCAAAGTGGTTGAATATAATCTAATTGTTAGTGGAAAAATTACCGAATAATTCTTGGAAAATTAAGGGGTTGATGTATTGTGGTACACTAAAATCTTGAAGGACTTTATACAAATATATTTATAAATAGGTGAAGTCTTGAAAATATTTAATATGAAAATATTGGTGGATGTCTTCTCAAGATGATCAATAATGTTGTAATTGCATTCAACATTGGATGATGATGCACTAGGAATGGTAATTTTTTCATGCCTTGTGTTAATGATGCAATCTTGGGATTATAAAGTAATGACATTAACTTGATTGTATACATAATCAACATAATTAACTATGGAGTCAAAAAGATGACTATCTTGGTTGACATTACTTGCTTTAGGTTGTTATTACTTTTGTTTACCTTTTACTTGCTCATATTTTTGGAATGGGTCTTGATATATCCCAAAATTTTGGTTGTTAGATGTTGTGGGTGGCTTATTTTTTATGGAAATATCCCCATGATCTATAAGATCTTGGACATAATGTTTAAGGTGCATACACCTATTGGTAGAGTGTCCATTTACCCTATGGTACTCACATTATTCATCTTATTTATACCAATTGTGTTTAGGAACATTTTATTTAAAAGGTTTGGTGTTTGTCTAAATTATCATATTAACTTGGGACAAATTTTAGAAAACCAATTCCTAAGAGTCCCCAAATTGGGTAGATTTACATTTGTGATTTTCCTATCTTTGTTGACCACCGAGAATGGTTATGTTGTTAATGGGTTGGGTGTAAGTTTATTATTGTCTAGGTGGGTTTTGCATTTGTTTGAGATTAGTCACATCATCTCCAACATCATTCTTATTCTTGGAAAATAACTTGGGTTTTTCATGTGTTTTGAGGAATTGTTATCTTGTTTAAATATCTTGGTATCTCCTTTATTAATTAACATGCATTCAATTTGGACCCCATTTTCAATAATTTCATGAAATGACCTTGGGAAAAGGAGTATTAAGTGATGTCCCAAGTTTGAATTAAGATTGTTCATAAATATATCCATAAGTTTAGTTTTGGTAAATGACCACATAAAATGACTTACCAATGCCTGCCATATTTGTAAGAAAGAAGCAAAGGTTTTGCCATTACATTGTTTGGTTTTGTGTAGGTATAACATGGTTAAGTCCTTTTCAACATTGTAGAAAAAGTGATGAACAAAATTCTTAGAAGGGTCCTCAAATGTGAAGACTAATCCTTTGGTAATGTTTGAAAACTATTCAAAGGCTTGACCCCTGAGACTTCATGGAAATAATCGTAACAAGTACTCATTACTATAAGCAACATCCACACATACATGATAAAAGTATTTAAGGTGATCCCTAGGATCTCCTTTACATTTGTATTTGTCAAATTTTGGAAGTTAAAAATATTTAGGGAAATTTATTATCATGGTACTTAAGTCATATGGATATGAACAAATTTCTTCAAATTTAAACTGTTTTTGCTAGTAATGAGTGTCATCTTACAAGCGTTGAATTATATCTTTCATGTTTTGAAATTCTTTAGATAAAGTATGGTGATAGTTGATTCATTTGGATTGAAGAGGTATACAATTTGGATGATTAACCTTTGAATTGATTTGTATTGGTATGATTTTATGAAAATTAGTTAAGTGGAGGGTTGTTAGGTGGTTGGTTGGAAAAGTTAGTGTTTTGTGGATGTGCAAAGTGGTTGGGATTTTTCAAGTTATTGTTAAATATAAAGTTTTTTGGATTAGGTTTAGTGTTACAATTAAATGTCATTGGATTGGGGTTCCTTTTGAAGTTAAAATTTGGTTTATGTTGGTTTGGGTTTATGTTAAAATTGAAGTTTTTTTGGATTAGGGTTTGTGTTAGAATTAAAAGTTTGTGGGGTTTGTATTAGTATGAAGTTAAGGTTGGATTAATTTAACAAACCAAGTTAGGTTGATTTGGATTTGTGTTATAGTTAAATTTAGTTGTATTATGATTCATGTTCAAGTTAGGAATGGGATAGTATGGGTTAAATTAATTTGTTTTTTGCTATGGTAAAAAGTTAGTGGGGTTAGGGTTTGTGTTCAAGTTTAAGTTATTTGGGTTAAGGTTTGTGTTCAAGTTTAGGTTGTTTAGGTTAGTTTGATTTATGTTTTAGTTTGGATGTGAGATAATCATATGATTAACAGGGGTATTAAAGTTGAATGAATGGTTAGGATTGGAATTAATGTTGAGTGGATTAATGTTAGGTGGTGTTAGATTTGGATTGTATGGAATGAATCCTATAAGATATTTGGAATGAGAAAATTGATTTTTCACACATATGAGACTACCATTTGGATTTAGATTGGTGGGCATACTTAAAATAATACACCAACTTGGATTTGATATGATTGGTTGATTTATGAGATAGAATGATTATTCAAGATCAAATTTTGACTTGCATTAATGATAATGTTTATTGGTGAGCCTTGAAGACTCTAATTTGGGTTTATTTGTGAGTTTGAAAGGATATTCAAGCTCAGATTGGATTAATCATAGATTTGTAAACTTAAGTGTACATTCAAATTTGGGTTGCTTGGATTTGTGATTGGTAAACTTGAATGAACATTCAAGTTTATATTATTTGGATGTATGATTGGAAAACTTGATGAAAATTCAAGATTTGGTTAGTGGATTCATGATTGGTGAAATTGAATGTATATTCAAGCTCAAATTGGTTGGATTGACATATGATGGTGAACTAGCATTCACACTCACATTAGGATGATTAGTATTTGGGTTACCAAAAGGATTATTTACTTGATGGGATTAGATATTTATAATCTCTTGGTTGACATAGTGTGCATGGGTTTCCATGGAAAGATCATGCCTTACTTGGGAGGATTCCTCTTGAAGAATGGTTTTCCCTTTGTCTTGGGAGATGTGGGGATTTAGATTTGAGGAACCTATGATAGAATTACTAGAAGATAAAGAGTCTTGTGAAATGGGTTGTTAATGAATGGAGGGAAAATATTATTTACTTGTAATTAATGGATTATTGAACATTGACATGTGCCTAGTTATGGCCAATATATCAATGGGAATGAATTGAATAAAAAAGAAGCTTAGACTAAAAAGAACCAAAGTGACTAAAAATTTTGATTTCTAACTAAATAATTTTGAGTTTTAGATTTTGAAAGTTTGATTTTAATATTTTGGTAGTTTTAAGACTCAAAATAATTTTTTTTTCACTCAAGGATTATTCATCACATGGTATATCAAAAGGAAATAATAAACAAATCCTACTTTAAATAATAATGCAATTACACAAAAAGGTGAAAAACTAGGCTTTGGGTCTTAAACAAATTTTGGACCTTCTGATGTTACTTAATTTTTTGTAATCTTAGATAAAACCTAATATTTCAAGACACTAATAATGGAGGATCCTACCATTACCATGGCCCATTAAGTTTAGTTTCAAGGGTGTGTGGAAGTTAACTTCTTGACACTAACCACTAATTGATACACCAAAGTTAAATCACAAATAGGATTAACGAAGATTAAGGTTTTCATAAGTTCATGTAGGGGATTCCTTGATATACCTTTTCGTATGATGAAACCTAATTCCATGGAAGAAGCTAGTTAAGTGAACACATACTATTGGGTTTAGTCCCAACATTCCCAATACAACCATAGGGGTATTAGTATGTTGACATTGAAAAAATCATACTTTGAGGAAACTATTGAAACCCTAGGTATTGGAGCATAGAATCCACTCACATCATGATGTGCTTAAAACACATAACCACTTAGGCCTTTGAAATAGTTGACACTCAATTTATATACCCTACCAGTATATGGGGTTTGGCCTACCACATGGTGGTGAAATCCATGGTTGATAGAGCCCCTAGAAAAATAAAAATAAAAATAATAATACTTGATTTTTATTCTCAAGTATCAACACCAATGTGACACTGAGAGAAGAGCATACACACAAGTACCATCTTGGACTACAAGATTGATTAATATTATTTTTAATTCTCAAGTATTGTCACCAATGTGATACCAAGAGAAGAACGTACAAAACATAAGTGAAGCAAATACACAAAATATTGAAAAATGGAAAATGATTAACTCTAAAAAAACAAATGTTAGTTAATTACTAAGAAAACAAGAAAAGATGAACTATTAAAAATAAAAAATAATTTTTTAGTCTTGTTTAGCTTTTTGCCATTTTTTTGACTTGGAGCCTACAAAGAAACTGTTAGAGAGTTTGTGTCTAGTTAAGATTCAAGGAAACCTATAAAAAATTTATAAAAACCTACAAAAACACACAAAAAATAAGTCTTTAGAATGAATTCACAAATACATAGCCAGAGAGAAACATCATTTTTTTAAATAACTAGAAATAGAAAACTAATAGAATACAAAAAATAAAAATAGAATGAATTTGAAATTATTGAACATTTTCATTATTATGTTTACCTATTTCAAATATATATTCTTTGATTTCACTTTTATCCAGCATAATTTCACTGTTAAGGAAAAATAGAAAAATAAGATTGAACAATTTCATTGTTAAATGTAATAATTTTACAATTATAGTCTATGATTTCACAATTTATTGAAACAAAAAATAGATTAGGAAATTTCACTGTTAGGGTTAAATTTCATTGTTAGGGTTGAATTTTGTTTATGTGTTCAACAATTTTGCATTTATTCTCTATAATTTAGCTATCAGGTTCTCTAAATTTGCACTTTTCTAGAAATAGAAATTTTTTAAAAATAGAAAAGATAGAACATAATAGAATTGGACCAAATTTTTTTTGGAAGTAAAAAAATTGTTAAAAAACCCCCTAAACATAAATAAATGATTATTTCACTATTCACTATTAGATTTTCATTGTTAATGTCTACAAATTCATGGTTACGCAGTCTGTACATACAATGATCTTAAAAAATCTAGAAAAGAACATGTAGCTGCAAATAGAAACATCTAAGATCAAGGTTAAATATAAGCGCATAATAAAAACTATAATAATTAACTAAATTGAGATCCTAAATTCACCTATGATGATTGTGATATGAAAAAGATGAGGAAAAGTCCCACTGGGTATGCCAAAATATATAAAGGAAATCTATATGCAACTAAGCTAAGAAATTAAATACTCTTGATCTTAATCTAAACTCAAACAATATAAAGATAGAGCAACACCTAAATGAAGAAACTAAACTAGTAAAATAACTAATTATAAACATGCACAAAGTCTTTCACCTTCTCCATTGTGTGATCAATGGTAGATTTGCTCTTTGTGTGGAATGTGGACGTTCAATCCTTTCTCAAATGAAAATGGGTAATGGATAATGTTTTGATAATCAAATGTAATCTTGATGGATTTGATTTTCTTTGTACTCAATTTAAAATTCAATAGCACTTCATTAGATTGATGGTGGATGATTGAAATTGATGGCTTGCATGCCTATATATAGGTTTTTTTAAGGTAAATCAGATGGTGGAGGATTATTTGAATATTTAAAATTATCCAAATAATCAATGGTGGAAAATGAGTCTTCATCCATGAGGATGATGAATAATTAAATTGGTTAAGAGGAAAAGGGAATTGGTTAGTTGAGTCATCAAGAATGGGTCAAGCTATTTGATAAGTCAAGGGGTGATTCATGAGGTAGTTGAGAAAGTTAAAGCACTGGTTGGATGAGTCAATATGTGAGGGAAATAAAGGTGGATGATGTTAGGGTGAGGTAGAAAATCTAAATTTATTAATTAAATTTGGATTAAAAGTGTGCATAATTGACTAATTAAGAATTATTCAATTATTAGAATTTGGAGGGAGATTACATGAATTTGAATTCAAAATTTTAAGAGGAAGAAGAGTTAACATGTTAAAGTGCATTTTGACATCTAAATGAAATTTAATTGTTTATACAAGGAGTTTGTATACAAATTATGGTTTGAAACTTACAATCATCTAAGCTCAAATTCTTTGGCTTGGATAAAGAAAGGTGTAGATATCAAGGTGACCAAACAATGCAAGGTTAAGTTTTGTATTAATACAAATTTCATTAATGAAGTTGCAGTGGATGTTGTGCCTCATGATGTGTGTGGTGTAGTGTTTAACAACCCCTACTTGTATATCTAGGATGAAATATTCATGAGGAGAGCTAACTAGTAAATCTTTGTAAAGGATGGAAAAAACTACATAATTTTAGGCTACAAGGGTGAATTAAACATATCATTGGTAAGTGCCTCTGAAACTAAGAAGCTTGTTAATCCTAACAAAAAAATTGCTTTACTTATTTTGAGAGATAATAAAGATAAAGTAGTGGTAAATAAAAATTCTTGTAGAATGTTTAATAACAAAGAGTATAAGCATATGGGAGAGATAGTGAAATAACTCAAGGAAGGTTTTTAGGAGCTTTTGGGGTTATCACCAACTAGGCCCACTGAGCACAAAATTCATTTTATACCCCTGCCTAATTACATAAAATTTTCTAAGGATAGCTCAACTATTCCCCTTGCTTGATTTACCCTTTTTGTATTTGATCTCTATTTGGTTTAAGTTAAGGTAATAATATTTTATATTATAGGTACTTCCATGCATCACATTAATATCTGTAAATAACATTATACCCTCTTAGATAGATGTAGGTGCCCAGATATAAAAAACAATCACACAACCAACATAGATGTGACCATAATCAATAGACAAGGTCATAGTGCACCCCTATCCACACTAGTCCATCCATATCCTAATATATCACATAATTATATTTTTGGCTACAACATAATTTATAGATCCTCCCAGTCAACCCAATATAAGGGATTTACCTACATAGTTAGTATAAGTCAGATTCAAGCTAGGTTTGTATATTCTATTAGAATTTACTATTTATTATTCATTTCCATTTTTGTAAATAATTATATTTTACATTTAGGTTATGTTTATTATAGTAATTAAAATTAACATTTAATGCTAAAAAAATGCACTTGTGACCAATCTTTATATACACTTAGCTCATGCTCAAATCCAAGACTATAAGCCACTATTTCCTTTTTTTTAAATCATTATATTTTACATTTAGATTATGTTTATTATAGTCACTATAATTAACATTTAATTGTAAAAAAAAAATAACTTGAGACCAATCCTTATATACACTTAAATCATTTTTAAATCCATGACTATAAGTCATTATTCCTCTACTTCTATGCAGATGACCCTTACCCTTGAGCAACTTTGATACTAAATATTACTATTCCTCATTCCAAATAAACTAAGTTCATCCCTTGACTAATTCACACTTTCAATTTAGTTGGCTTTTCTTCTTAGACAAGGTCACTCTCTCATGACAATCCTACCTACTTGTAGTGTCTTGAGCCACTAATTTCATCCACCTTCCAAACAATGACTAATTTCTCAAATTCAAATTAAACTAATGGGTTGTCTTACATGTTTCACAAGTCCCATTCAAGGAATTTACCAAAAACCACTATAAAAACATATTTTCCATTCATTTTTTCACTATATGGTAAGAGGCTTCCATATTATAAACACTAGATTTATTCTAAATGTACATTGAGAAGAAAACACCTATTCTTCCCAATTATGAGTCCCCACAACTAAATTAACCCTCTGCTAAGTCTAAATACACCTCTAAGGTCATAATCCATTATTGATGCACATAATTACACCATGACTTCACCAATATATAACATTACACTAGTATTTCACACACACCACCATATCATAAGAGAAATGCATGGAGTTTGATCCCTCTTCAAAGTATTTTTATTTAGGTAGTGCTTAACACATGGGGATTTGAGGTGAAGCAAAATTTCAACCACTAACCCTTTTTTATCTCCATCTAGCACATTTGTTCCCCATTGTCTATTGGCCTAGGGTTCTAAGTGAATAATAAGGTACACATCAGCTTTCAAAATGAATCAAGTGAACCTAATCACATACACAAAAATTATAGGTTAAGGGACATTGGTCTAAATTCACATAGAGGGAAAAAACTTACTGATTGCCGATGTACCCTATGGATGACAATGTAGGGCAACCTTATCTACATAGCATAACATTTTTCTATAATTAAGTGAATCTATATTCCTGATTCACAATCATCTCACATAGTCGCATAGTCAATCACACAGTCTCTACTATAGTCATCCAAATCCAAGTGACATCAAACTTTATATTTTGTTATTTCCCCTTTTAGCATATTTCTATAAATATTAAGTTACAAATAAATCTTGTATGATTTATTATATATTTTATACATCCTTATTTTATGTAGTTGTTTATCTAAATTAGATTAGATATATTCTATAAACTCAATTTTTCATAAAACATATTCGTGAACCTGATTATTGTTAAATATTGTAAAACCCTAATTTCCCTTAAGGTTTCCTTCTATCCTTTTTAGCATTTCTATAAGCATTTCATATTTATAATTTTTTGATTTCCATACTAATCATGATCATAATGACTAAATCTATCTATCATTTCTTGGTTCAAAGTTTCTTGGTGTTATTAAGATGTTTTCCTATAACATATAAAACATTTCAGTAGTATGTAAATCCATGGATGCATAATTTAATGATAAAGATAAAATTCCATATCACTCAAGAGATTGATAATGAATAATTATATGATGATTATTGTTACATGGATTAGTTTGAGTTGTCACTTGTTACTAATAGATGTTAGAGGGCTCAGATGGTTCCTTTTGTTACTCTTACCCCTAGACCTTATACTTATCTTGGTTCATATCCCACCTCTGTTCGACCTATGCTTATAGTAGATCCTATAATTTGAGATGTTATCACTAGATGATGTTAGGTGCTTCATCAAGAAATACAAGAGTAAAAAACTTAGGTAATCCCTCCTCATCCCTGACCTAATCTAATAAGACTGGTTAATCAATCTAAATGATATGATATTATTGATCAGTTGAGGAATACACCAGTTGAAATTTATATGTTAGAATTACTTTATAAAGCTACCATTTTAAAGGATATTTTACATCATGCATTGAATTAGACACTTATGCCTCATGGCACAAAGCCTTCATATTTTGTATCTATTGTAAATAATTTAAAATATATTGAGGATGTTATAGCTTTTGTAAATGAGGATTTGCATAACAATCTACTATTGATTAGAATATTATTTTGTTTATACAAATTCAAATAAAAATTACAATAATAAAAATGGTTTTGATAGATAATGGTTCAAGTTTAAATATTTTAAATCTTACATTATTATATACAATGGGTATTAACATGGATTCACTTTAAAATAAATATAAGAATATCAAAGGATTTGATGATCTACATCACCAAACTTTGGGCTCTATCACTTTGGATATCAAGGTAAGGCCCAAAATATTATATACTTAGTTTCAAGTAATGCTTAATCATTTACACTATAATTCACTATTGGGTAGGCTATGGATACATGCAATAGAAGATGTACCTTATACTTTACATTGATGTGCCAAATTTATAAATGATGGATGATTATAGACATACCCTATTGATAATCAACCATTCATTTATTGTAAGATTATAAAATTTACTATTGAGAATCAATTATAGTTAGAAGTACCTTAACCTACTATAGTGCCACCACCATAGAGCATACCTATAGATAAAATGCATACATATGCGATTGGTGAATCTAGTGAAAATGATAATTTTTTTAAATATATAGATATTTTATAATGATAATATTTACCTAAAAAGGTATAATAATAGGAAGATGTACATGAGTTACATTTATTAGTATATTTAGATGATCCAAATCTCATATCTACAAAAAACACATATGATGATTCTGATGCTAGTTCTGATGATGATACAAATGCAATGTAAGTGAACATTAATGATTATTTATGTGGTTTTAATTTTCCCCTAGTTGGCCTAGGGGAATACAAAGATGATTCAAGGGCAATCATTATAGTGAACACAAATATAGGGGGAAAAAATGATTACATATGTTGATAAAGGAAATAATATTTATTGTAATATAGATACTACACATAATACTATTTTATCGAGTGTACTATGGACTAACATCTTTTTCAAATCTATAATTTCTAGAGAGTAGGAAACACAATCCATGTATCAATGCATTACATGTATCAACATGCCACTATTTACAATGTGAATAAATAATGTGGAAATCATGGATATGGAACCAATTATTAGAATTCAAGATAATAGTGCACATGATAGACCACATGTTATGTTATAGATGTTACTTGATAGGGAATTAATTATTTTTACAATAGTAAAGCATATATATACTAGTAGATTATCAAATCAAGAGGGAAAACCCTTTTTTCATTTTCATAGAATAACAAGGCATGTTAGTAATAATTTTTCAATATTATAATAGAAAATACAAAAATTTAATGATAAAGGAAATATTCAGATGATACAACCCATATTACAACCTACTAGGTCTGAAAAATAAGGTTAAATACGTAGAAATTATAAGCATTTCAAAAGGAATCCTTTGAATATTCAAGTTGTTATTAATAATAAACATATACAATATGTGGAAATATATTAGGACATAGCCAAATGTATGCACACTTACATTTACTCAACACATAGGTCAAGGTCAAGATGAATTGTAAAAAGATATATATTACCAATATTCAATAAGACATTATAATACTAGTTGCATGTTGTCCCAAAGTTGTGGACACACTAATTTTTGTTATGAAAATAAGTAATCAGATAAGTGATACATTGGGTTAACAATAGTTTCTCAAAATGGAATATATAGTTGATAAGTGATAGCCCTTATCTTACATTCAAATTTGAGGATAGTATAATTCGTATTCTTCATGATGGTATTGATGACAATCACATATTTAGAAATGATAAATAAAGTTCAAAGTTATTTTTTCTTAAAAAAACATTTGAGGCTTCCTACACAATAGAACATGTTATATGCATGTACATGATTAATAACAATGCAAAAGAAAAGGAAATAATTATAGATCATGAGTGGTATAATTATCACAATGACAATGATCTATAGGAATTTGACAAGATTTAGTATCTAGAAGTCGATAATATTCCAAAACATTCACCATTCAATTATTCACATCCCTTGTATGTATTATTTGGTGCTTATAGTTTTAAATATAATATACTAAAAAATACAAAAAAAATCTAAAAAATCCTAAAAATTAGGACCTATGCATGATATGTGTTGCTCATTTATATCAGTTATTTGTGCTCAGTATATCTAGTATTTTTCTATATCTAGTTTTATAACAAACATGATTCATAAGTGTACTTGAGTGAGTTGTAGAACATAAATTTTTTAATTCCCATGTGCATTTGTAGGTGGTGATACTATCTCAGACCCATAAATTATACATAGAAAATTCACACTATTCAGATAGTAACACACTATGCTCTTGTCTAATTCTAGAAGAATTGTCCTAGTGAACACAATCTCTACTTTATCAAATTTAAACTTGTCACAAGCCTTCTAAAACTTGTTTATATCTCAACAAGTTGACTGGGGCCATATTTTACACAAGTTTTATCATTTTATGAGTATCCATTTTATTTATATTATAAATAAAATACATTGTACATAATACTTATATATTTGCTAACTTCACAGTGATATCTTACTCAGTACCTGAGATGCTGAATATACTAATTCACTAATTGCATATAGAGATCAACTTCACTTATTCATGCATGCTTATCATGTTTTAATTATTTGATTTCATGTTTTGTGTGTTTTCATCTCTCTATATTATGGACATTTGAACCCGTCCTTATTTACAACTCTAAGCCTATTGTGTGTTTCTATATGTGTGAATGACATTTGAACATGTCCTTTGTATGTGGACCCTTGGCCTTCTTACTTACTTTATGTGATTTTATGTGTAATATTTATGTATGCATCATGGACATGACTCTTATTTACTATTATTTGATTAATTTTCATTGCCATGATCGATATCATTCATCTCCTTAGTTTGTTGACACCATGATCCACATCATGCATCTTCCCAGAATTATTCTATTCAGTTTACATACTAAGTTTTGATCATTTATACACTATATTCCTAATTGCTAACATATGTCTAGACATGATAAAATGTATGTTTAGTTCTACATGTATCACACATTATTAATTTTTCTTAGATTATCAATATGATTCCATGATATCCAATGTTATCATTAATACTCCATATTTTAATCTTTTATATAACATCATTCTCATTCTTGTAATCTAAGTTATTGCATAGGATTCACAACTCACCTCAAAAGAGGGGGCATACACAATGGATTGACTTAGAGACTAAGTTAAAATAACCTAGCGCACAGATACAAAATGATAGTGTTTACCTAGTTGATCGTAGTTATTACTCAATTTATCCCTAGAAAGAACATTTAGACAACAACACACATTGTAGCTATCTAAAACAACATACTTTCAGATCAAATACAACATTTTCTAGATTTCTTAAAATTACACTCAGTCCACATATTATTTTTAGTATTGTTTAGAAATATTTATAGATATATGCATAAATTATCTCATATTTTTTCTTAGATTGGAGGCATCATACACATCATGTGTTCTTGGTTTTTACATAGATAATTGATATTTGTTAGTCTCCATAATTAATATGCTCAGATATTAGATTAGGGGCATGTATGTGGCACAAAACCAATTTCTTGCTTAGATTTTCACCTTTTTTCATATAAAAAATGACAACTCATGTCATTCTCTATTATGTACATACCAAACTTAGATCATACTATTTTGTACTATTTTAAAATATTATTCCATCTATAGTGATTAATTCACCTTTTTGCACCAATTCTACACTAGAATGATTTATTAGAATTCATATAGGAATTCTAAGCCATATTAAAACCTTGAGTTGTACAATGATGTATTCAAGAAAATATTGAGTTCCTAAGAACACTATACTACAATGAGGATTAGGTCATGCATAATCCAATCCAAGTGTTTCAATGAAAATAAAATATCTTAGGTCCTACCCTCTCTAGTCACAAGTTTTTTACACTAGAAAAACACAATGGTTCACACACCCAAATATGTGTATTAATTCATTTTTATTTGATCTATAGGTATTATTATCTTTATTTTTCATATTTTCATCTCAAGTAAGGACTGATTTATACATGTTTCATTTTAGGTTCACATGAAGAATGATTCAACGTGTGGTCTATATCTAAGCTTTTGCAATACATGTAAGCTCAAGTATAAATCTATTTATTTTACTATAGTAATTTCACTTTGCTACATTACTATAATAAAAAGAGGGAAAATATAATTACTAAAATTAACATTTAAGTCTAACAAAATGTACTTGTGACCAATCATTATACATACTTAGCTCATGCTCAAATACATGGCTCTAAATCATTATTCCTCTACTTTTATGCAAATGACCCTTACCCTTGATTAAATATGATACATGAAATTAATATTTATCATTATAAACAACCTAAGATCATCCCTTGATTGATTCTCACTTTCATCTAAATTATCTTTGATTCTCATACAAGGCCATTCTTTTAAGATAATATCACCCGCTGGTAGTGTTTGGAGCCACTAGTTTTATCTTCCTACCAAACAATGGTTAATTTCTCAATTTTAAATTCACCTAATGGGTTATCCTACACATTTTTAAGTCCCATTTGAGCAATTTCTCAAAATACTTCTATAAAGGTATATTTTCCATTCATTTTATCACTAGATGGAAAAAGGCTTCCATATTGCATACACTAGATTTATTATAATTGCACATTGAGAGGAAACCACCTATTTTTCCCAATTCTAAGTCCACTTAGTCCAAAAAACCATTAAATTAGTTTTAATACACATATAAGGTCGCAAGCCATTATTGAATCACATAATTACACCAGGATTGCACTAACATATTATGTTACACTAGTATTTCATACATACCACTATAGCATGGGATAAATACATATATTTTGATCCTTATTTAAAGTATTGGTATGTAGGAAATACTCAACATATGAGGTTTTAAATTCAAACAAAACTTTAGATACTATCCCATTTTATTTATATAGTGAATTTGTTTCTTATTATTTATTGGCCTAGGTTCCCAAGTGAATAAGAAAGTACACAATGGATTCTAAAGTGAATCAGGTGACCCTAATCACACACAGGACTTACAGGTGAAGGTGCACTACTCTAAATTCACACATAGGGATAAAACCCTAACAAACATTGGTGTACCTTATAAATGATAAAACATGCCAACTTTGTTTGAATATCATGGTCTTATCCCAAAATCAAGTGAAACCTTGTTCTTGATTTATAATCATCTCACATAATCACATAATCTCTATTAAAGTAATCTAGATCTGAGGGATAGCTAATTTTTTTGTATTTTTTCCCCCTTTTTATCATATTTCCATATATAGTAAGTTCCAAATCAATATTGTGTGATTTATTGTGTATTTTATACATTTTAATTTTACATGGTTGTTCATCTAAATTAGGTTATATTTATTCCCTAATCTCAATTTTGCATAAAATATATATTTTATAATTTAAATCAAGATTTTAATAGTTTAGTGGTTTATTACATTTCATTGTTAAAAAAAAACCATTAAACACCAATGCCACTTATCAAGAAAAGGTACAATGGATTTTCAAGGTTGTTATATATTTCATTCTTAATATTTTTGATAATTTCTTGTTGTTTTTGGTTTAGCATTCTCATTATCTGTAATATGTTTCATTTTTTTTATGAATGGATGTTTACCAATTTAAAATAGTCTTATTTTGTTTTTATGTGTTATTGAATTATGGAAAGGAAGATCAACATGTCATAATTTTTAGCTGAAACTTTTTAAATTTTTTTTAAGATACTACAATAAAGGACCATATAATAGATTTAAATTCCTCAATAAATGCTTGCATATCACTTCCTTTTGGGTTCATGTCATAAGAAAATATTGACTCATTTTTTAATGACATTTGTATGCATCTTTCCATGTTAAGAACCCTTTTTCAGACTATATTTTGTTGAGAAAATGAAACACATATAAAATGTCTTTTTATATAGTAGTTCTCATTATCTTAATGTTTTTTTTAATTAACAAAACATATGCCATGTGGATTTGACATTGATTGCATTTTCCCTCATTTTTTTTATATACCAAAGAAAATTTGACAAGGCAAATATTGTTGATAAATGTTGGGCATGCAATATATTAGTCTATAATAGACTAGCACATTATGTTTTTAGACTAAAAATATGTCTTAGAAAATTCTAAGAGGTCACTTACCTTCAATTGGAGTAATTTTTATTAATATGTCTTGGAGGTTATGAATGCATTTTGGGTCTTTAAATCCATGAATCAAAGTGTCATCAATGTCTTCATCTATAAGATCATTGTTAAGAATAATTTCAACTTCCTAATTATCAACATACTTAGTACAGAGGAGATGGTCATAGTACTCATTTATTTGGACATTTTATATATAATACAATGTTATTTTGCATAATTATTTTATAAATTTCATGGTGACATTTTCATAGACATTTATTAATAATAAAATATCTTTATATTGTAGGTGGTGTTTTATTTTTACAATGACTATTTTTGTTTATTTTATACTTCATGGTAGTACTTTTTATACTATATAAAGGTTTGTTGGGATATTAATTAATGTTACTTTAAATTGAGACTAATGTTTATAATATGAATGGGTCCTAATTTGAGAAAATGTTAGTCTTAGTTCAATTAGTCTCTCTTCAAGATCAGTTAGGATTGCAACATATGGCAACAAAGGATTTAAGTCAATATGCTTAGCAAATGAAAATTTTGGCAACATTTCATTTTTCAAATACCTAAAACAATTATGGAATTTTTAATTTTTTATTATATTGTTAAAAATAAATTTGAATTATGTTTCCTTCTCTTTTATTTTAAAATTTGTCATGTTGAAATTGAAATGTAGCTATTTACAAATTAGGCAAGTATGAATCAATGTGTTCTATGATTTTTTTAGATTTGTTTGTATGCAATATTTAGACTTTGTTTTTCTCTTTTGATTAATATGTGTTGTATTTTTTAAATTCCAAAGGGAATATTTGATAGGTTTTTAAGACTTTTTTACTTATTATATTAAAATGATAACAACATGTTGGTTTGAAAGCTACATTGACATGCCACCTATTTGATTTTTGCTTTCATTTATAGAGTGGATTGATTTGGATTTAATATTTTTTTCTTGGATTGAATATTTTATATGACATAGGGATTGTTAAAAGGTTTTTATTGAAGTTATTTATTGTTCAGCCAAAGTATCAATAGATGGTTGTGGCCAAATATTTTGGGCCAATGCTTCATGATTAACATGGCCTATATTTGATACCAAGCATATAATATTATATATACATTTATTTCTCCTTAGAGTAAAATGAAACAACAAGTGTTGGTTGTGATTTCCATAATTGACATTTAACATTAAGTAGAATGGATTGCCATTGTAGTAAAAGTTGTTACCTTTAATTTCACCTATTTGAGATGGCATGGCCATGTTAATAATATATCCTTTCCAAATTGATTTTTTTTCTATGTTATTATGATGTTGATGTTTATAAAATTTTGCAAACAAGATAATTATTCATTATTTATAGACAAATATGTATTGTAAAAAGACTATGTTGCATAACGCCTAAGACATTGGACATCTAATTATTAATTGCATCGATGAATAGGCCATCACAATAATACTTATTATTTATTTTAACTTTATATAGATATATTATTTATAGGTCATGTAAAAGAGGATTACAATGAGATTAAAGAGCCATGTAAGGATGTGATAGTTGAACATTCCTCACTACCATATTGAAATAATTATTTTTTTCCAATATAGTGAATTATAATGGCCACATAGAGGACTTGTATTGTGAAATAAGAAATAATATGGAAGTGTATGGGATTATAAGTTGAATTGAAGATAGTTATTTCCCGTTTTCATTGACCATAGCCATATTGGTATGTTTAACCAATTAAACAACCATTGTATGCAAAAATTATCACCCCACAAATAGACTTCATTTTCATTTGAATCAGAAGCTACATGAAGTTTCATTCATTGGAAATATTTTTTAGTGTGACATGAATATTATGTAAATTTTAAATCATCTCATGATCCAAGTCTAATTGTAGTGAGTTTAATGCAAGAACATTTCCTTTATGAAAGAAACTTATAACATGTTATATAGTATCATATATTATTTTAATATAAATTTATCAAAAGTGCAACAAAATATTAAAAGTATCAAACAAATAATCATAAAATCTATACTTGAATTTAGGTTATCTATAAATATGACATAGTTAGAACACTATCAATGCTTTGTCTATATTATTCTACATTTATTGGGGTGTATGAAAACTAGCTATTTTTTTGTTTATTGGATATATTTTTAGATAGAATTTCTTTGTGTAAACAAAAAGTCAGTGGGTTAAGGAAAAATTGAATTTTCACAGGCCAGTAGATGTTGAAGTGTATCTTAATAGAAATGGTTGAATATATATGTCCAAAACAAGAAAATCATAGCACTGGAAAAAAAAATTTCTTCTTGATATAAGTCAAAATCTAATTTTAGAACTTCTATCAAATGTTTAGTTATAATGTATCTTGGTTAGTTTTATGATTAATATTTCAAGTACACCATTAAAATTAAATAAGGAAAAGATAACAATACCTATGCATTTAAATTAAGGTAATGAACATATCATATGTGTGTCATTGTAATATTAAACACTTGAAAACAAAAAAAAAATCATATATTAATAGATTTTAGAACAATCGAATAACAACCAACTAAAATGGGATTAGGAACATAATGAGAATATTTTTTTGTATGGTTATTACTTGAACAAAGATATTATGAAAATTAATTAAAAGTGATGTAGGTACACTAGATTATTTTTCCAAAATTATTTTTAATCATAGATAAACTATAGTTGGCCTTAAATAAAGAACACCTCAAAATTAGAAAAAACTACATATTAGAATCTATAAAGCACATTATTAGTGATGAACCATGAAATATAATTTAAGATCCATTTCACACAATAAGAAACACTATTCTTAAAATTATTGAAGGAATATAATAGTTGAGTACATCCTATTTACACTCTGACAAAAAAGGTAATGGTGTGTTTAATTTATTTTTAATTGAAATTGAATGTAATGGGTAGGAAGACTGAAGGAATGCAATGTGTAAGAAGACTGAATCATTAATTTTTAATGTGAGAAAAGGATGGTAAGAGGGTGAGCCATAGCTTGAATATCCTATGAAGGATGCACTAGTACTATCGTTGGATCTAGGATAGGGTCCACTTTATATATTGAAGGATGCCCTAGTTTACACATCAACCTTAGGACAAGGTCCACCAAACATAGTACTCAATATTTCTAGAGGAAAAAAATAATATCATGGGATGACATGGTGTCTAAAGAGCAATCTAACAATTTTTTTAGAAGATTCCATCCTGATCCTAATCAATGAAAGAAATGCGGTATGTCTTGATGTCCCAAATTTTGTCATAGATAGAGTTGACTCTTATTAAATTCCCTCTTGGCTAAATTTAGTGATTTTAGGCCTAATATTGATTCATTTAAAAAGTGGGATAACTTAAAATGGCATCTTAAGAGATAGATCAACATCATTGCTATGCCTAAGAATTTTTTCCTGATTAACTTGTCTAATTTTAAATACTATATTAGGATTCTTACTGGAGGCCCATGGTTCTTGAGAAAATCTATTATCTCCCTTCACAAGTGGAAATTAGGTTTCAATCTTCATAGTGACATTATGGAGGAAATCCCTATATAGGTGAACCTACTAGAGTTACACATAGAATTTTGGGCCCTAGAGGTTATTCTGGGTATCGCTAGATATTTTGACCAACCAATTTCCATCAATCCCATTACCAAGTCTAGACATAGACTCCTAGCTTCCTATTTTTGTGTGTTCATTCCAACTAACAAACCCCTTATTTATTCTATCAAGATTAGATCTAAATATGGGGTTTAGATCAACACATTATGTTTGAAAGGCACTTGGACATTTGTAAAACTTATGATATCCTGAATCATTCTTCCAAGGATTTCCCCCTGAGAAAAAAACCATCCCTTCCCCCTACTCCCCATTGGGTTAAGAAATATCTCTTATTGAACCCTTCCCCCCACCCTCCTTAAGATTCCATCCCTAATCCATCTTCCTCTAACCCCTCTCCCCTTCCCCTCATTCCTAAACCTACTCTTGCACCTCTTAGTCTGGGGAAAAAGTTTTCAATTATTGCCTTTATGAAATATTCACCCTCCCTAAAGATTTTTAGCCCTATTCAAGCCAACTCAATTTCAAATATCTCAAATGATGTTGGATCTCTTTCACCAATTGATCTAAATATTGATAAGGCAATTATAACTATACTACTATTGGTTGATATTTTGGTTGAAAAAGTGTTTGCTCACCTACTTCAAATTTTGTTCCTTTTATGCCTCTTAAGGAATAAAAAGAAGGCACCCATGAAGACTCATCTCATATCCTATCATTTGAATCTTTTATTATATGACAAGGATCTAGTTCTTTAAGAAGTCACACCTATTCAAGAATTATTAACTCTAATCAGATATTCTGGGTTGCTTAAGCCTTTTTCTCTTATCCAAGGATAATGTTCTTCAAAAATCAAGAGAGATAAAATTGAGATAATTATAGAAATAAAAAAGGAACAATGGATGAAGGTTTAACAAAAAAGGGTAGGAAAAAAACTAAAGTTAGAGAAGAGCTAAAATTATGCTAGAGGACTGACTAATCAAAATTATATAAAAACAAAAATAGATAATCAAGTAGCAAAGGGTACCCAAATGACCCTTAGACATTTCTCGAGCAAAAAGAAATGAAGATCATATCCTATAATATAGGGAATTTGAATAACCCTATGAAATAGAGACTAGATAGAAATATGGTTTATAATCATAAACTTGACATGTTAATTCTCTAAGAAACCAAAATGTCTGACACTTTTTTTGAAGAATAAAGCTAATAATTGGGATAAATCTCTTTACAGTAGTAGTAGCTCTAGAGGTTCTTCTAACAGGATGGTGATTTTTTGGGATCCTTTTATCTTGGAAGGAATGGTCCTATTAGAAGCCGAATATCATATTACAATGTTTTTCAAATATATTTGTAGTAAAGTGGAGTGGTTTATAACAAATGTCTATGCTCCTAACTCCAAAAATGATAAAAAAAACTCTAGGTAGATTTAATTGAGATCAAGAAATATTTCAAAGATAAGAACTGGATGGTGGTAGGAAAATTTACTTCTCTGTCTCTTGGGGAAAAATAAGGGGAACTTATTTTCTCAATGACAACATTATGGAGTTTAATGAATTTATTATAGAGGGGAGCTCATAGATGTTAACTTAAAAGACAATCCATTCACCTAGTCTAATAGGAGAATGGGATAAAACCTCATTCAAGTTAGGCTTGATAGGTTTTTAGTTTTTATGCTATGGGATTTACATTTTAGCAGCTCTTTATCCTACCTCCTTAGGAATGGATATGATCACAATCCCCTAATTTTCTCTAGTGAAAATATGTTTAAAAATCAAAAGTACCCTTTCAAATTTGAGAAAATATGGCTTTCCAATTTGACTCTGTCTAACTCACTTAAGGAATGTGAAAGTTTCTGGTGCAAGGCTTTGCCATGTATATTCTAGCCATGAAACTCAAATAGGTCAAGTATAAACTTAAGATCTAGAACAAGGAAGTTTTTGGGAATATATTCACCAAAAATGAAAAATTGATTAGGATTTACATAGAATTGAGGAGAAAATTATTTCTTTTAGCTCCACTCCCTCTTTACATGCTAAATAAAAGGAACTTTTAAGTTTATTTCACAATTTGGAAGCTAAGGAAGAAATCTTCTAGTGCAAAAAATCAAGGAAAACTTGGATCAAATAAGGTGATATGAAAACCAATTATTTTAATCTCTCAGCTTATAAAAATCACTATCATAAATTTATTTCAAAAATCAAGGGGGTAGATGGGACTTGGTACAAAGATGAAAAAGATATTGAACTGAAAATTGTTAACTTCTATAAAAATCTTTTAGCTCATGTTCCATATTAGGATGTATAGTTAGAAGAATAGGTGGTTAATCTCATCTAGAGAATTATATCCAAATAATATAATGTCTCCATCCTATCTCCACCTTTTAATGAATACATTATATCCATTGTTTTCTCTCTATAAGGTGATAAGGCACCTGGCCCAGATGGCTTCCCCCCATTTTTCTTCTAGGTCTTTTAGGACATCATCCAAAATGAAGTTTTATTAGTTGTTTCTAAATTTTTCAAAGCTAAAACTATGATTAAATAATTCAATAATACTTTTTTGTTTTTAATCCCTAAGAAGCATGGGGCAAACTAGTTGAAGGACTTTATACTAATCAGCTTATGTTCCACTTTCTACAAGATCTACATTAAAGGTTTGGATTTAATAATTCAAATGCTTCTTGACAAGTTGAATATGGAATAACAAAGGGATTTAATTTTTGGTAGACAAATATTAGATCATATTAGTTACCATAAAACTATACATTCTAAGGCCAATTCCTCCTTACAAGGTATGCTTCTCAAATTGGATATGAATAAAGCATATGATAGGGTTTCATGGTAATTTTTGGATAGGGTTATTTAAAAATTTGGGTTTAATCATGTTGTTATAAATATGATAGCTTATTAAATATCTACCCCCATGTTTTCAATAATTATCAATGGTGTTTCTAAAGGTTTTTTTTCTAGCGGGTAGAGGTATCAGATAAGGTGATCCCCTTTCACCATATTTGTTTATCTTAATGGCAAAAACCCTAAGTAGAAATTGACATTGCAAGGTATTTTTGGGTCACCAAGGGAATTTTAGCAGATCCTAATACCAAATATTTCACACACCAAGAATTCATAGATGACACTCTGATGATGGGAGAAGCTTCAATTTTTGAAGCAAAATGTTTTAGGAAAATCCTTAAAATCTGAGGTAATGTCAGGTCAAAGTGTAAATTTCCTCAAAATCTCCTTATTCTTTATCAATACTCTACCTTATTTATAAGGGAATATTTCCAAGATTATCAGTTGTGTAATAAATAATTTGTCTTCCTCTTACCCGGGCATCCCTCTTTTCGAAGGAAAATGAAATGGGATTTTTGGAATCCTCTCATAGACAAGATTCAAAAGAAATTGTCTAGAGGGAAAGGGAATTTGATCTCCCAAGCTAGAAAATTACAATTACTCAAGAGCTCATTGCAAATCATCCTAGTTTACTTCATGTCCTTATTTTTTATCCCAAGAAAAGTGGTAGATAAAATTGAGAAACTATAGAAGAAATTTATTTGGAGGGGAATGGAAGATAGATTAAGACTCCCTCTTTTATCTTAGAATAAAGCTTGTTTACCTTTAGCTAAAGGAGGATTGGGTATCAAAACGGTGATATATGTGAATAAATATCTATTAGCTAAGAAATCATGGATTTTTATTAAGGAAGATAACCAATGGACAAGGATCATCAAGGTAAAATATCTTAATTTTGGAAAGTGTTCTTGCTTTCTTGTAGAAGAAAGTCCTATCAATGATTCTACTTTTTAGAAAGCCTTGAGATCTGGAAAGGATATTATTTTGAGATGGTTAAAATGGAAAATAGGTAGAGGAAATAGATTATAATTTTGGGGGGATCTTTGGTTAAATCAAACCCCACTTGGATCCTTGCCCTATAATGTGGATGATCAAGTATTTCAAAGAGGTCATAGGTCATAGAGTGTGTGATTATTAATATGAGATTGAAGGTAGAAAAAGGTGTAAGATTCTCCACAAATAATATTTGAATCATCAAAAAACTCTTTTCCTACAAGATTTAAACATGTCACTTCATAACACTCATACTATCATCTTCCCAAAATATGATGGCCTAATATGGATGGCTAATCCTAACGGGTTGTTTTCTATAAAATCTAGTTATCTTTCCTTATGGAACCAAGAAGAAATAGATGAAAATTAGAATTACTTGTGGATTAGAAATCTTATCCCAAAGTTCAATGTTTTCTTCTAGTTGGCATCCCAAAGCAATTTCTTAATGGTGGATAATCCAATGAAGAGGGGAATTCCAATTCCTAACAGGTGCACTCTATGCAAACAAGGGGTTGGATCTATAGAACATATTTTCCTTTCTTATCCTCTATCTTCCAATATTGATTTAATTTGTCCAATTATTCTTGGAACCCATCGAGGTCTATAAAGGATCTGATCTATTAATGGGAGACACCTTGGGATTATCCTCCCCTGAATCTCTGGTGAAATCTTGCTCTTCATCATATTTTATAAGGAATTTGGATTTCTAAGAATTCAATCATCTTTGATAATCTAAACCCTAGTAATTCCTTAAATTTTAATAAAATTATGGATTTTATCAAATATAATTGGTTAACCTATGCCTCATCTTATGATGATCCTCCTTCTCCTCAATTTTCTTAGATTCTTCACTTGCTAAACCTTGAAATCCTAACACATTCTCATAAGTAGTGTGTAGATAGATCAAATATTAAGTGGATTCACCCCCCACCTAATTATACAAACTAAATTTTGATGGAGTGGCTAAAAGGAACCCTAGACCTATAGGAGTTGGAGGTGTCATCTAGGATTCTAATGGAAATCTCATGGTAGCTTACGTGAGACCTTTAGAGATCCAAAACAACCACATGGTATAAGCTAAGATAACTTGTAATCAAGATGGGTTTGGATAATTTATAGGTGAAGGGAGATTTAATGAACATTGTCAAATATTTGAAAGGTTCATCCCAATATTCTTGGAATATTACTAGCATAATAGAGGATGCTAAATATTTGCTAATTTTATTTAAGGGTGTGTCTATTGATAATGTTTATAGAGAAGGTAATAAAAGTGCAGATAAAATAATGAATTTATGGGTCATTAGTGGATCTCTCACCCATTGACAAGGTGATGTGGTATTTCCTATTAATGTCATACCCTTCATTTAACTTGACAAAGGATAATCCAATACGTGACATTAAGGGCTTCATTATTATAAAATATAATCAGTAAGGGTGGAGGATATTTCACACATGTAAGGTTATCATGTCTTTCCCACACTTTAGTCAGGGTATATTTTAGTGGTGAATATTTGTTAATTCATAAATATTATAATTTAGGGAATTTGAATTTAGGGATTTTTTGGGTGCAACATATGACCCTTTCACCTAAAAGTTTGAGATGTCATTTTTTTAGGGGTTGACTTGCCAATGATTTAAAATAATTATGGGGTTATCCATGTAATTCACCACACACACACACACACACACACACACACACACACACACACACACACACAGAGTACATATGTTCCTAGAGGTCATGAAATTACCATCAAAATATCTTTCTTTACTAGATTGTGAAGATCTTGAGACTTGAGGTTGTAATAATTAAACCACATGGTAAGAATACAACACTTAGTATCAACCTAACCTTCACTAGTATTATGTCACATGATGTAAACTAGACACTCAATGGTACTATGTTGTGTGGTGGTAACCATGCACTTGATCACAATGCATCGTATGATGATAACCTGATGCCTGGTGGTAATGTGTCGCATGATGGCAACCTGCCACTTGATACTAATGTGTTGCATGATGGTAACCTACCATTCAATATTGATGTGCTATATGATGACAATTGGTTGCCCAAAAACCATGTGTCATATGATGATAATGTGGTTTTTAGTAGTAGTGTGTCATGTGGACATAGATTGATGCCCCATAGCATTGTAATGTATAGTGGTAACTTACCACCTAGTAGCACTATGCTGGATGATCGTAGCTTGATGCCCCACAATGGATGAGAAGTTGACAACACTAAACCACCTGACAATAAAGCTATGGAATTAGAAGGTAACAAAAATGGTAAAGCACCATAATAAATACCAAAAAAATCAAACATCATGTCTTATTTCAAAAATATAAGAAAGAGGATTGTGCAAACAATAAGCACTTTAAATATAGGTAATTCTATTTTAAAAAAAATATATATTAGTTAATTTTTTTCATTATAGAATAGTTGTAAAACCATTTTAATGCAAAAATCAACATGGATATTGACATTATTTCATTATAAATAATTAATCCTAATAACTTCTCACCACCCAAATATTTTATTGATGAAATGCCACCCTTAGAAGACACACCTTTGGGCACTTCACTAGAACACACTCGTCTAGGCACTTCACAAGAGAAATGAAGTTCTTTTTAGATACTAAATTTTGTTAAAAATTCCACTTAAAAAAGTCAATAGAGGAAGAAAAGTATATGGATAATAAGGTCTTTTCAAGTTGATTGGGCTGTAAAATATCCATTTATAAAACTTATAAAAACTAAAAAATGGTAATGAGCCTCTAATAAAATATAGATGTACAATTTGCTATTAGAAACTTAGAAAAGAACACATAATACAACTTAAATTAGACACAATTGAGAAACATAATGGGAATATATATATATCTATGAACCATCAAACAGACAGATAACAAGAACACACATGGAAAAATGGATAAGAATACATGTATGTAAAACATGCATGTGACTTATGAAAAATGATAAAAAATGACAAAAACATCTTATTAACAAAGGGGGAACCATTAAAGCACAATTTGGAAAAGTTATGCAGTCCAATCTTAGGGTAAAATATATACAGTTCTCTACTATTTTACATATTTTAAAAAAGGGAAGACCCATTTTTGATTTTGTAGATTACAAAATTTTGTTTCAACATAATGAGTTTTTAGATATTCCACAGTCACATTGGTCAAATAACAGTGCTTGGGAAATGGAAAAATGTCTAGCCATTTTTGAGAAGGAAGATTTGAAAGAAAGTGTTAAGAGATCATTGTTTATCTCTTTGTCCATTGATGAGGTCACTACAATTAACAACACAATATGGATTTGCATGCATGTGTATACCTTTGAAAACTATTAAAGGCAATCTCATCTTTTAGCTGTCCATAAAATGGTAGAAAATTGCAATGCAGAAACTTCCATAAATTGGTTGTATCCAATTTAAGAGAGAGAGAGCTAGGATGGATGATTATGCCATAGCTACAAAGCTGGTGTACATTGACACTGATGGTATATCAGTGATGTAGGGGCATAAAAAGGGTCTTTGTGTTCACCTACAAACAATAGTTTCTATATTTATGATTCCAATCCATTGCATGACACATAAGATGAATCTTGTGTACAAAATTGTTAGCACATTCAATAATGTCACAAAAGTGGAAGAGCTTATTCATGACTTGCATGTGTATATATCAAGCAGCCCCAAAATATTCATGGAGTTCCAAAAATTTGAAATTGGGGTGTCAAATGGTGAAAAACTATTGAAATATGTTGAAAATAGATGGATTTCCGTGTATGAACATGCCTATAGAATTTTTGAAGAATATCCATCTTTGATAGGGTTTATGTATAAATATCACAAAGAAGTTGACAAAGCAAAATAATGGCTATCATTTAATAGATTTAGAAACTTTACTCACATTATGAAGTATTTTGCCAATGTTGAAAGAAATCAACTGTTAAATGAAACATGCCCAAGAGAGATCTATCTATATTGTTGACTTCATACGTTTGAGAAAACATGTATGTCAATGTTTAGATATATTATACACATTGAATAAAATATTTCACAGATCTATTTTTAGAATTTGACAAATTTTGAGAGATTTTTAGAATCTAGAGAGTTATTTGAAATTCAATATACATGATCATCTTTGTGTCATGGTAAATGGCATTGAGATCCTACTGCACACATGCTCTAGAAGACTTGAAGTTGTGAGAACTGAGCCTAAAGATGTAACTGTGACACATTTACTATATGATACTATTTTGTCTAAAACATGAATTAAATTGAGCAAAATCTCACAAAGTTTAGCCACTGAGATCAGAGAAATTTTTCAAAAGGATGAGTTGTTGGAGGGCATGGGAGTTGTGAATCCCATTTTTTGGAATAGTGTTAACATTCAAGAACATATCAACACATTATTTCACAAATACATGGGTATAATTGTTATGCATTTCTATAAATCTATAGATGTGAATGGAGTTTAGATTAATGGTATTTTAAATAAACAACTACTGATGTCTAAGTCAACATAGTGTGGGATTACAATGATGGATTAATTTTAGTGTTTAAGTGACCCAACAAAAAATGGTACCATTACTCATCTATGGAATTTTTTTATCCAAGTAGCATATTACAAGAAAGCATTAGTGAATATTTTAGATTATATGAACTTGTTAAAACAATGATTTTGAGTTATGTGGAAGATGAGCGAGTGTTTAGTGCATTATCCTTCATGAATTCAAAACTTAGAAACAGATTAGATAAAAATTTGGAGACTTTCTTGAGACTATATGTTCATGTTATTCTATGGACAAGTTTCCATATGATATAATAGTGGTAACATAGAGTTCTCTATTGGAAAGAAAAGACGTGACTAATATAACTACCAATATAAAGGATAAGAATACTGAGACTAAATACAACATTGGTATGGTAGATGAAAATCATACTTATGATGAGAAAGTTCTTTGAGGATTGTTTTAGCTTCCTAACTTTTAGTTTGATAAGTATAACAATTAATATTTTATAAAATATTTCTTATTCTTTCATCTTCAAATAGATTAAATTTATAATCTATTTCCTTGATGTTACAATCATGAATCTTATTCAATACATTAGAATTAATATTTTTTTGTCCTATTAAATTTTGTGTATTTCAAGTAGTACTTTATCATTGCAATGTATGTCATTCATTAAGTATCAATCATAATTCTCATTAACATTGTACATACCATTTCCTTATATCATTCATTAAAACATACAAGTCTTATGTCTAGACATGCATGGTACACCATAGGACACCAGCTCTCTTTCCATTAAAAATCCAATTAAAATCCAATTATTGAAATTTATTGCATTATCTCAATTTTCTATAATCGTAATTTGGAGAGTATATACACATATAATAAATGCATAACAGTTTAACAATAATTATTCTATTACACATTTAAATTAGTAACATTACAAAAATATATAAGAAATATTTTTCCTATAGTTGGAACTTGGGGTTGCATATTTCCAAATTCCACCACAATCAATGCATTCAATGCTATAGATACTAGAACAGTGTAAAAATGCATTCAAATCTATAACTACCAGAATAATATAACACTAATAATGCATTCAATACTACAACTACTAGAATAGTATAATTCCATAGAATATTTACTCTACAATAGGCTATTTTCCCTACAAGTAATACAACTAATACAATATTCAAATACTACAACTACTAGAAATATTTTTCTTATAGTTGAGTTCACATATTTCCAAATTCCACCACAATCAATGCATTTAATGCTAAAACTACTAAAACATTATAGCCATGCATTCAAATGACAAAAATACTATAATGGTATAATAATGCATTCAAATCTATAACTACTAGAATAATATAACACTATAACAATGCATTCAATACTACAACTACTAAAATATTATAACAATGCATTCAAATCTACAACTACTAGAATAGTATAATAATGCATTCAAATAATAAAACTACATGCTAGAACATTATAATTCCATACAATATTTACTCTACTTTTTCTCCATATAATATATAAACTTGGCCAAAATACATTATGTATATAAAATATTAAAATTACATAGCTAAAAGTATTTGGAACAACTATAAAATATCATTTAATAAAATAAGTGTTTTTCAAACAAACATGATATAAAATATTTTAAATATAGAAAATATCATTTTAAACAATATAAACTCAAACAAATCAATTTTTTTTCTAGTTGAGACTCTCCACCCCCTTGCTACTTGCCATCCCCACCCATGGAAACCCCATTATCTTGACTTGCCTATGAATCCTCCATTATTAGTCCTTCCTTATAAAGTTCCTCTGTAGTATAATTCATTTGTGCAAGAATCACCCTCTCCTCATTCGTTGCATCTCCTATTAAAATAATTATAGGATCCATATCTATTTTTTGCTTCAATAAAATGATTGGATCCTTACCATGATCTTTAATTATTTTCTTCAAAGTGTTGTTCTATTTATTTAATAGAACCAACTTTTCCTTCAATGCAATCACTAAGGAGATATTTTTACGGGCATTTTTTAAATACACATTAGAAAGATGTGCATCTTGCTTCAAATTTTCATATTTTGCCTACAATCAACAAATAATATATAAGTGTCAAGAACATACAAAGGTATTATAATAATCAAAATACATGTTATAGATAAAGAAAACTTACCACAACTTTATCCTTCTCTACTTGTGCAATGGTAACAAGGTTGATATATTTAGCCCATTTATTGAAATATGCTTGGGATTCTCCATTTAAATTTTCCAACCTATTTATCATAATCTCTAAAATCTTATCATTATAAACATTATCCACATAGATCAATATAGATTGAGCTTGTTAAGATAAAGCGTCAATATTTGAGGGTTCATTTTAAACAAGAGAAAACAAATTCACTCTTTCGGAGTGGTTGTGATAACATGCATTGATTTATTTGATAAGTGTATTTAACCTTATCTCCCATTGTTTTAAATCATTAAATTCTTCAATAACACCTTCCCTCAAATTAGCAAGCAGATTTTTTGAAACTAGATTTTCTAATGAAAAATTAGTAAGGTAATCCTCATAGACATTTAAATTAATAGTGTGGGATGGGGAAGAGGTATCTGGGGAAGAGGTAGCCATAGAAGGCACTTGTCAAGTAAAATTAGACACTAGAATAAATTCATGTGGATTGAATCCACCAATATTTAAGGGCTTGCTTTCAATGCCAAGAAAATTTTCATTTAGATCAATCTACTACAAACATGTAAGACCCCATGCACTTGAAAGGCCACCAATAGAGAAATTTGAGAAATCATAAATTTATAGTGTTCCTTTACTTTATGTAGGGAGGGAGATGTTCTTTCCTCTACTCTAAATTTGGATGGGTGGTGGGGGTGGCGGCATACTTTTGATCTCTTGACAAATGTTGGGTAGACTAAAAAAAAGTATTCAAAAATGGTAAATTTGAAAACATAAAATTAATGCAAATTTAAATTGAATCTGTTAATGTTATTACCTGTCAAGGTGACTGCCTCATCCATTTTGATTATCCTTACCAGACTTATCTCTTCTCCTTGTATTGTCCTTGTGGGAGTTGGCTCTTTCCATCTCATTGTGCTTGCAAGAGAGACATTGGTGGTTTCACCTACAAAATGAGTAAATTATCTAGTTAATTAGCTAGATAATTCTAACAAACTTCAATCAAAAAGAAAGTTGTAATGCCAAAAATTGATTGTGTTGTGTGGAACAATCCTCAATGGCAACATTTCAAGTGTCAATTGTAAAATAAAAATAAAAATCAATATAAATATTATTTTTTTCCATTAAAAAATATAAGAAAAAGACATTAAGGAAATTTGGGAGAACCTAGAAGAGGAGATGAAACATAATCAATTCTTGGGTGTTTCATAATTTGAAATGAATTAAATGAAGACTCCATGGACTGGGTATCACTAGAGCCCTCTGGAGCACATTGACCTTGCTACATATTTTCTTATGTCATAAGCACACACTCTCACCTATAATAAATAACAAGATAAAAAATGTTAAAATTTGAAATATATATAAAGAAAAAAAATGAGACTTGGGATAACTAAACTTACCCCCTGTTCCTCAATAGACAAAGTATTAACTTTCATTTTTTGATGGAGGGTAGTGATAATTTTAGTATTCTAGATTTCATATAAGGCCTCGAAGTACAAGGTTATAGTGTAGTTGGAAGATGAAATGATGAAAGTATCCTTCAAGAACATAAAATTCAACTCTGCCCTAATCCTACTAGATATAACTGTGCACCAGTCACATACAACACTTGAGAGAGAATGAAGAATATAGTAAATAGCCTAGAAGGGAATGTTTGATGGTCTTCCTTGAAAAACAATTCTCGTTTGAAATAAATGGACAATAGATTTGAGAAATGGATTGGTGATTTTTTCAATGGGGATCCCCCTTTGATTTTGACTATCTATAATGAAAACCAAAAAGTAAAACATGTAATTGAATTAGGATACCTAACTATTTATAATAAATTATTTAGGTATAATTAAGAAATGTTAATTTTATTAATAAATTTAACACTTATCAGATGGGTCAATGGCCACTTTGTAGATTGAATCCAAGTAATTTTTATCAATGTCAGATAAGATAACCTTGGTGCTAGTAGGACTTGTATTATAATGTGGAAGACCTATTAAATTATGGATATTTAATGAAGACGTGCCAAAGGATATTGTTTTATTATTAAACTAGACATAGAAATGGATCTCACTATAGTTAAAACAACCAACCAGAGATTGTAGTAAGTTATTGTTGATTGTCATATCATATTGAGGCATCTACACTAGGCCTCTTAGCTCACATTAATCAATCTAGTCAACATAGGATTCAGGCTACTCTAACATCTGAAGGAAATCTAGACACAATAGATTTTTTAAAACATAATTGTGGATCCCCCTTGATTGACTTTAATTTTCCATGAATGTGGTAGCCATTGGAAGCTTGAAAAATTTGAGCTAGAAGTAGGTAGGTTGAGTTAGAAGTAGGTAGGATGAGAAAAAGTTTTAAGCAAAGTATGAAATGAGGTCACTATAGTGGTATTTATAAAGATGGGAACTAGAGAAATTGATTATCATGACCAGTGATAGGTATGGCATAATGTTGCTCAACAAAAGGGTGTTTGGCACCATAATAATGCATGACAACATAATGGTATGCAACAACATAACACCATACAATAGTATAGTACCATATGGAAACATATTAATGGGTGATGGTTGCATGCTATTACACAACATGATATCACCATACGATAGTGTGTGGTCACATGACAACATGTTGCTGCATGATAGCATGGTGATGTATGATAGCATGGTGACTCATGACAATATGGTGCTATGTGATGACATATTACCATGTTATAACATATTTTTACATAACAACATATTGTCACACAAAAACATATTGTCAATTTGATAATATGTTGTCACATGATAATATGTTATTACAGTAGTAGTGTGCCAGTAGGTGGAATGTTATCTCTCAATAGCATAATGAAACTTAGTAACATAATGTTGCTTTCTAGAATTATGATGCCTAATGGAATAATGATGCCTGATAGCTTGAGCCACTTGAAAACATATGATCACATGACATCATAATATCATGGAAAATAAATAGGGCAATTTTCCACCTCCTCTATTCACTCTGATTCACCAAGGGAGTAAATATAATTCACCTAAACACACCTAGGGGGGTTTATATCATAAACTCTTAAAGTGAACCTTGAATTCAATATATCACATGAATGGATTTATTTCATATTAATCTCTAATAATCTTAACAATAATGCTATTGACATCATTCTATATTTTACTGCTAGTGGACCTGCCTGTGAAAAGTGCAAAGGAAGAAAACATCTAAAGATAGGAGGGGATCATGATAGAATTGAGCTTATATCCTATGTTGAGGTGAAGGAAGATGATTACATATAAAAAAATATGGTTAAGGGTAGGATTGAAATATTTATAAAGAGATTGGTCGATCATGATGTAGTTGTTTATAGAGATTTTACTCATGGTTGGAATGGAAGGGATGTTTGAATGCATGGTCTAAAGCTCACGATCATCAAATAAATCATCGACAAAATCCTAGGTATGGATTATTCTAGTGTAAAGGTATTTAAAGATAAAAAGAGAAGGGACAAATTGTTTAGTATTTTTTACAGCACTAAGTGTAGACACCAAAAATCTACACATCATGATTTCAAATGTCAAAATTCCCTTGAACCACCTTAGGACCCCATTAAGACCAATCTAACCCTTCAACCCCTAGTCGAGCCTAACCCATGGTCAACTTGCCAAATTGGCTTAACCAATATTTTTCCCTCTTTGACCCTTTACCCTCAACTATCGATAGTCAAGATGACTACCGATGATCACCTTGATTTCTGATGGTCAGGGTGCACCTCCTTAACCACAAACATGCAAGTCACCCTACCTTGCTTTTCTAAAAATAACTTGTCTAAATATATGTGTGAGCCATTACATGAGTGAGTTATAATTAGAAGGTGAAGTTAACATCTTGTTACCACTCTCTTGCCTTGCCTATAAGAAGAGAGGAATAGGAAGGTGAAACCTATCTACAATTATTATCAAGATCTTGTGCATCCAGAGTTCCTTTATTTTACAAGTTAATTTTCATCAACAATCTAGTGATTTAGCCATCGCATCAGAGAGACAACTTACCACTACCACTCCACTAAAGTGCCAAGTATTGTTACTCTACTGAAATCATGTCACACTCCACCAATTAGTCAACTACCTCAATCAACCACCTAATCAACCTTCTACAAGATAAGTATTTGATTTTTAATATTCATTTACTTTATTTACCTTTTGCAATCATCCTAGTACCAACCCATATCTCAAAATCCATCCTTGTGATCTTATAAATCAGCCATTTATCAACCCATATTTATGTATAGTAATTACTAATGGTCTACCCAACCATTGATGGTCAACTTGACTGTCGATAGTCACCTTAATCACTAATAGTCACATCAACCACCGATGGTTACTATGAAAAGAAATAATAAAAAGTTATTTCAACCTACCTACCCTCAGCCAAATCCAATTTTTTGTGTCCCTTTTTATTCACATACCCCTGCCTAATTTTTTGAAGTAGACCCAAGCCATTTAACTTTAGTATTAATTTACTTATTGCTATATTAGTTATTTATAATCTACTCTCTTTAGAAAGCATTTCTTATGTTTAATTTTAGTACCTTTTGATTATTGATGTAATTACTTTCTATTTTTGTATAAACTTAATTGTTTAAAATATGTGGATTGATAGCCCTAGAGGAAGCTCTTGCTTTTAGGATCTAGCTAACGCTAGGAAATCTACTCAACTATCTATCTAACCAACCATTTGATTTAGTGTCTTCTTATTTTTAGGTCATCTTCCCAAGTGAAAGAGGATTTATTTATAATCATCTGATTAAATACACACACAAATAAATAGGTTTTTAACCATACTTATATTTAGTTTCTTCTTTTTCCCTTTTTGAAATATAAGCTAAAATTAATTGAAACATTATGGCACACCTAGTGGTACCTTGAGTCTTTACTTTGGGGTTTTTTTCTTGGCATCTGTATTCTCTTTTCTCTATCTGTGCTCATTATAAAAATTGAAATATCTTTTGGGTTTAAAATCATGTGCATCCATTGCTTGATTATAATTTTAGCTCACTTTGAATTAAGGCATAGTAATTTTATCGCAATATCACTTTTGTTGCACACACTAAACTAAACCACTTTCATCAATTAAACATCAAATAAACTTGAGACAATGCCTAGCTAAGATTTCATCACCTAGAGGTAACCTTACCCTTTCTTGGCAATCTTACTTAGAGGTCATTACCAAGGGGAGAACCAACTCAGCTCTCTAGTTGAGTATAAAATCTAGAAATCAGTATATATTGGCTAAGCACCTAACATCCTTATCGTTGTAGTGTGTGAAGTGATGGGGTAGGCCCCAATACCAAGACACACATTGATTCTCAATACAAATATTTTTGAGCACCTAAACAACTCAAAAATAACCATAGATTGATTTTATAGTACCTAACCTACAAGACAACTTTTATCACACATTCTCAAAACTTAAGGCATAATCCAAAAGTAAGATTAAAATTAACCATATGATCTTAATGTAATCTAATGTGTGTTATATTTCCTTGATCATTTTTTTGCTTTCTCTCTATTTAAGTTGTAAGATTCTTTGTGTTTTCTTCTCATCCTACTTGCATGGATCTTACTCATTAACAATGAAGAGACTTAGCAAGTCAAGACCCATCTATAGATTATCTAGTCTCCTCTACTTCATCTATGGAGTATATCTTAGATGTTGAGAGTTATCCTCATCATTATGATGATTCTAGTGTGCCTTGGGTAGTTTCCCAAGGCAACCTAGACTTTACTACCTTAAGGCAACCTAGACTTTACTACCTTTTTGGATAATAACCCAGTGGCTTTACAACATTATCTTAACATAGTAGCTCATCATATACCTATTTTGAAACCACCTACTAATCTAACCTATGGTATTCCATTAGGATTTTTAGGTAACTCTTTTATTGTTATTGTCACCACCCAACCATTAGCTACTCTGGCATCTACCTTATCTAGCAACCCATCTAAAACAACCATGTAAAACCAACCATCTAAACCTTATAACACCCAAACACCTCTTATCTTGACTAAAAACTCTTACAACACAATTAAAACCCAACCCTTACCTATCCATACTCCAATTACTATTGGAGTACCCACTACTAATGTCACTTTCATTCCTCTAGTTACCTCTACTTTGTTTCAAAACATAGTGGTACCCATACCTTCTACCTTACTTCCTATCACTACCAAGGTTACCAATTATCCCTTACCTATGACTCAAACACTCATACCCACTCAATAATACATACCCTCTACCCAACCACTAGTGACCACATATTCATATGTGGCTTCAACACAACCTCCTGCAATCACTTACCCATATGTGGCAACTTCTTAACCTCTAGTAAATTACCAATGTGTCACTCAACCCCAACCATAGTATGTACCTTATAACCCTTTAGGTACACAACCCCAAATGGACCTATTAAATATGCTCATGGAAAAAATGATAACTCTAAAGTCATCCATCTTTGGGGCTCATAATCTCCTATCATATGACTAGATCTATAATGAACCCATTCACCCATATGTCCCTATCAAGCCATATCCTCCTCAATGAGAAATTCCTAAGTTCTCAAAGTTTAAAAGTAAGGAGAATCCATAATATAACCTTAGGGCATTCATGCATTCATGTTATTTGATTTCTGATTTTGTAGCTTGTTGAAGGAGCTTAATCAACCAAATCTCCTTTTCTCTACCTTAACCTAAACTCATAGAGATATTTACTCAGGTATGTGCCAAGCACATCTCTTCCACATTGCATGTTTAGATCTTCCAAACTTTTGATGAAGCTTTTACCATGGTGTGTAAGTTAGAGAATAGAGCCATTGATGAAGGAAAGCTAAAACTAAAAAATAAGAACTCTACCTGCAAAACCAATGAGGCTTCCTCCTTCAAACCAATACTGGGACCAAAATCAAGGGAACTATGAATGCAGTTGTCCTTAATTCCAATTCCCTATTATCTACCAACCAACCAAATTCCTTTGGTTCCTCAAAGTAAAACATGAGAAACTAAAACTAGAACACCTAGAATCAAATTAATCCACTTGGAGAATCCTATACTTAAATCCTAGAGAAGCTATTGAAAGCTAATATCATACAAATTAATCCTATAAAATAACATTAACAATTTAATTATTTTCATCTTGCACCTAGTTGGTATAATGAGAATGATATATGCACCTTTCACTGAGTAATAGGGCATGATGTTAGTAGGTGCAACACCTTCAAGAGAGTTTTCTAATCCCTCATCAATAAGGGTGAGATTCTATTGGATAACCCTAACACACCTCAAAATCAAGCCTTTGACATCTTTAGGTAACCTTTTCCCAATCATACACCTACCAAGAATGAGAAAAACATGGTTGAATGCTCTCATGATACCCATACTATTAACATGGTTCTTGGCATGCTCATTATTGAAAAACTTACTGACCAACCTATTATTTCTTCATCCTTTCTACTTATTAAGGTAGTAGAGTGACCTTCTCTTTTAGAATCCCAAATCGAGGAAGCACCCCTTTCTCTTCCTCCACTTATTAAGGTATTAGAGCCATTGACCCCTCCCTTGAACAACCTTCTAAAAAAGCACCCATTTTACCTTCTCCCTTAAATATCGAGCAACTTACTACCTCTTTAGAGATCATTCTCGAAGAGTAAGCCCCTATGTCTACACCTCTCATAGAGGAGTCACCTACTCAAAACTTTCATCTTTTGATTAAAGAAAAGGATGAGGTTACCACTCCTCTATTTCAACCCATGGGCTTATCTTTCAGGTCCAATATCTAAGGAATAAAACTAACCTATAAACCATTCTCTAGGTTAGTATAGAAACAAGAATTTGCATCCAACCCTAACATGGATCGAGCCACGTTCTAGAAATGATTATGGATACCTTATATCACCAAGAAAGAACCTTAAGCCACACCTTTAATAGACCAACCCACCACTTCCACTATTTGAGCTCTTACCCTATCAACCAAACCAATAGCAACTTCTAACAACCCAACAATTCTTAAGCCATCTAAAGCACCTAAACCCTAATCAACCAAATCACCTTCTCCACCCAAACTAGCCAAGCCAACCAAGAACCTTAGTACCTTTTCTAAATAGAGTCTTAATCACCCATCTATGAAGGTGGAGTTTACCTCACTAAACCCAACAACTAAGTACCAACCCAAATCAACTAAGGGAGTAAAAATACCAAAATTATAGAGAGCCAAACTCCTACCTCCCTCCACCTTACCTTTTATCTTGGGGCCTCATCCCTCCACTTTGATTAGAAATTCAATTGTCCCAACCAAGAACTGACTACCTTTATTGGTTATAACAGTGCACTTACTTTTTGACACACTTATTTTCACTAAACTATCAATAACCAAGATACCTATCCCAAAACCTCCTACCTCTACTTTCTCAACCACCACCTTGCCAAAATCAAAACTACCAACCAAATGCACTACCTTACCCAAACCTTCTATCACCAAACCCACTACAAAAATAACCTCCACCTTACCAACCAAGATCAAAACCCCTAAAGCCTCTCCACCTTTAGTCAAAGACTACTCTACCATTTTCTAATAGTTACTACAAGATTATTTCTTAACCTTACCCCCTATTAGGCCATTTAATCTTCTTGGTTCAAAACCTACCTAGTATAATGACCACCATGTATGTTCCTATCATAGGACACTAGGGCATGACATGAATAACTACAAAGCTCTCCAAACCATTATTTATTAGCTCTATGATGAGGATGATATTTTAATAGATGAACCTCTCATGAGCCCTATAACAATCCAACCAACAAAAATGCCCTCTACCCAACACCTACCTATTCTTCCACTCTCACCTCAGAGTGATAAAAAAAACAACTATCCTACCCAAATTCTTCCCTTTATTCATACCATTCATGTGGTTACAATATTACAATAGAAGGATAAGGGGAAGGCTAAGGTGTCCATCCCATGTATATACCCATTCTTATACCTCCCAACCAAACCCTACCCAAACACCTTCACCCAAACCCAAACCCAAGGTATCTATCTTAGGTGCCTCCCAATCCAATCCCTTTGAGCCAATCAAGAGTGTTGTGCTTAAATAGCTTCACTAGACCCTAAAAAAAATGAACTTATATGAGTTTATTACCACTTCACCTCATCATCACTAGATAATGATAGAGGAATTACAATCAGTAGAGGTCTAACCTGAAGACCCTCAACCTTTGGAAGCCTTTGTTGGTGCTCTCCAGATTTCCAACCTTGTTACCTTCAAGGATTTGGAAATACCTTATATCCATCTAGATGAACTAGATACCCCTATTTTTATTACTACTTACATCAACCAAACCCACATTAAATAGGTCATGATTGATGGGAGATCTAGTATTGACATTATCTCCTCCCAGACCTATAACCAACTTAACCTTCCAAACAATGTCATGTCTAAAACCTAAATCATCCTCTGATATTTTAATGACACCATGACCACTACCCTAGGAATAGTTTTCCTTCATATCCATGTAGGACCTTGTATGCTTCTCAAACTCTTCTATGTAGTGGAAGGTGAATTTTGATACAGTATTTTTTTGGGATGACCTTGGATTTGCTCCATGGGTTATATCCCTTCTACCCTACATCATTGTATTAAATTTGAGCATGAAGGCTAGTTCATCACCATCCAATCTGACCCAAATCCCTTCTTGACATGTAACATAACCTACCAATCCAATGATGTCCTATTACATCCATCTAACACACCCTCCTTAACCAAAGACAAGACCTCTAACATAAAAGAGGAAGCCACTCCTCCTACCAATGAGGCATTGAGTAGCTCATTTATCCCCTTTGATTATATCCCCACCTCAAACCCTTTAGAATCAACATTCCATCACCTTTCATTAAGGGAATATCACCTTTTAGCTCTTGGTGCCTTCCCTAATCCTCATGAGTATGGGTAACTTACTAATCACCTGGGCTATGAACCTAATGTCAAAACCATTTTTCCTTTTAGACCTCTCCATTATCAAACTTGTTTCATATATGGGGACTCACCAAACCCATTGGCACTTCTACCACCTCTCTTTCACCTCATCTATTTATTGTCAATTTCTCCTACCTAGATAAACTAAGCGTTGCCAAGACATACCTCCATAGGTGTGCTTGGAAGGGATTTAGCCTTGGATGATATGAGCATGGACAACATGAGTTGGTTTCCATGGAAACTAGAAATCCTCATGAGAAACATGGCCTTATTTTTATCTTACCTATCAAGAAGCAATCCAAACCACCTACCACCACCATTATTGAGGAAGACACCCCTTCATCCCCAACCTCTCTTCTGCTTGCATGTGAGGATGATGACATCATCACACCTAATTTTTTTCATCAACATGATCAACCTCAAACCCCTAGCTTATCAAAATGAGAGGGCAACCATAACAATCCCTTTGACCTATCTTGAGATGATAGGAGATGACTCACCTACCATTATCACTATTTAATGCCAAGATGATGATTCCATTCTCACTTACCTTGGTACCCAAATTATTCTATCCACAAATCCCTTCCTCTAAAAACTTTGACCATGTTGAATGAATTTACCATGGATATCAACTTGGGCACTCTAGACAACCCCCACATTGTCAAAATTGACCAATCACTAAATATAGAGGAACTTTGGGACTTCCCCTCTTTCCTTCAAGACCAAAACATAACATTTGCTTGGTCTTATAGTGATATGCCTAGGATTGACCCCACCATTTCTACCTATAATAAAATCACTCACCATGATGCCAAGCCCATCAATCATAAACTTTGATGCATGCACCCTCGCATAGACCTTCTCATCAAAGAAGAGCTTCAACATCTTCTATCTATCAATTTCATTCAACACATTGACTATCCCCAATGGGTCTTGAATGTCATGCATGTCACTAAAGCCATAGGGGGAATATTTATTTGTGTTGAATTTCATGAACTTAACCTTGCTTGCCCTAAAGATGACTTCCCCCTATGAAGCATCAACTAGTTAGTTGATCTTATAGCCAATCATGAGATGTTATCTCTCATGGACAGATTCTTGGGTTATAATCAAATCCTAGTTTCCCCTAAAGATCAGCACAAAACTACCTTTACCACCCCATGGGGGACCTTCTATTATAAATTCATGCCTTTCAATTTAAAAAATGTTAGTATAACCTACCAATGTGCCATGACTTACATATTCCATGACCTTATCCACAAGATTGTAGAGGATTATGTGGATGACCCTCTCAAAAAATCCAAACTCCAAAAGGATCATTTATCCATTCTCAATATCATCTTTGAGTGACTCATCCATTATCATGTCTACCTTAACCCCAAAAAGTGCATTTTTGGGGTCTTATCAAGAAAGTTCCTTGGTTTTATTATCTCTTTCCAAAGAATTGAAGTTGATCTTTCTAAGATCAAAGTAATCATCAGTATGCTTCCTATAATCAACCTCAAGTAATTATGTAGTTTGTAGGGGAAAATCCAATCCATTCATCACTTTATCTCCCAAATATTAAATCAATTCCAATTCTTCCACCACCTTCTGAAGAAGGATGTATATTTCAATTAGAATAGTGATTTTCAAAAGGCCTTTGATTCAATCAAAAATTACCTTTTGTCTCCACCTTTCCTCACCCCTCCTAAAGATGACCAAATTTTCTACCTTTATATCTCTACTACTGATCACTCCTTAGGGGCAATGCTTTCCCATCAAGATTAAAAACATAAAGAGCAAGATGTTTACTACATTATCCACATGCTTATAGAGTATGAGACTTGATACACCCTTACTAAGAAGCTTTGCTTAGATTATTCTTCATGGCCACCATGTTTCACCACTACCTTCTCGACCATAAAACCTATAACATAATTAATACCACCCACTCAAGTATATACACTCTAAGACATACCAAAACTAACGTATGGCCAAGTGTCTCATGATTTTATCAAATTTTGACCTTGAGTTTATTTATAAAAATTCAATTAAATGGAAAGTCATTATTAACCAATTGGCCAAAGCACCATTAATAGACAACCAACCTCTTCCTCTTGAGTTCCTTGATGAGTCCATCATGACCCTCTCTTAGTCAGACTTCACCTATTAAGTCACCATGTTCTTTGATGGATCAAAGTTTTGACATGGTGGGGGAGATGGTATCATCCTTATTCCCTTTAACAGTGAGCCTCTTCTTTTGTACTTCAATATTTATTTTTAATGCACTAATAATATGGCTAAGTATGAAGCCCTAGTGATAGGCCTTCAGACTACCTTAGCCTTAGGAGTCAAAACAATCAACATCTTTGGTGACTCCCAATTTATAGTCAATCAAATCAGTGGATATTAATAGTGTAAGAATGATGTTTTGCAATAGTATAAACAACTAGTTGATGAACTCTTAACATCATTTGAACACTACCACATCTAGTCAACCCCATAATCTACTAATAGTTTTACCAACATCATGGCTTCTCTTGCCTCACAAATCTCATCTACACCCTCTAACTCTAAGCTATCCATAGTTATACATAGACTTATCCAACATTTCTATGTCAAACTAGATTCTCCCACCATTTTCAATGTGTAAGAGACCTAACCCAACCTTTGGTATCAACAAACCTTCAAGTACCTTAACCTTACTATCATTCCTTCAAGCCTTTCTAGGAATGATCGAAGAGATTTTATCTAGATTACCTCATGCTACACCATTATGGGAGAAATTATTTATAAACATGGATTTGATGGCCTCCTCTTCCATTGCCTATGTAGTCATGAAGCCTCTCATGCTATCAAGGAAACACATGATGGTATCTATGGAGGACACTTTAGTGGCATTATTATAGATAAACGTATTCTTCACCTTGGATATTAATATCCAACCCTTAACCAAGACTATTATGATTATGTGAAAAAGTGTGTTAAGTGTCAACAACATGCCAATTTGCATCACTCACCTAGCCATAGTCTACATATTTTTACTGATTTTTAGCCCTTCTCATAATGGGGTCTTGAACTTATTAGTGAAATTAACCCCCATTACTCATAACAACACCATTCCATCATCACTGTGATCAAATATTTTAACAAATGGGTAGAGGTTATTCCTCTAGTCTCAACCAAAGCAAAAAAATTATCAATTTTATCAATCATCACATCATCTATCATTTTGGTGTTCCTCATAAGATTATCACCAACAATGGTAAATATTTTAAGAACAATCAAGTCCAAGGTCTATGTGACACTTTCAAAATTAAGTTAAGCTTTTCCTCACCCTATCACCCTCAAGTGAATGGATAGGCTGAGGCTTCTAATAAAACTTTTAATAGTATGCTAACTATAATGGTTAATGCATTTGGTTAGGATTGACATTCTCACATCTCCTTCTCCTTATGGGCATATTGCACTAGCATTAGAATCCCTATAGGTGTTACAAATTTTTCTCTTATGTTTAGAGTGGAAGCTATCTTGCATCTCAAAGTCCAAATACCCTCTCTTCACATATCTTTGTAAGATATCATTACTAAAGATGATTATCATCTACACCATTTAGCTCAACTTGAGCTACTTGATGAGCATTTCTTAGCCACCCTTACCCATCTTCATGTATATCAAGATCATGTCAAGCATGCATATAAAAAACACCTTAAATTATGAGAATTCAACATCAAAGATCTCATCTTAAAGGAAAATCAACATGTCACCAATATGGAGAAAAGCAAGTGGGGAAAGTTTACTTTCAATTGGATTGGAACTTATATCATAATCCACAAGTATGGATTAGGAGCTTATTGGTTGTATTTTTTATAAGTCAACCTAGAACTTGAGCTCCTCAATGCTTCACATCTATGTCTATTCTTTTAATAATAAGGATCAAGTCTACCTTTTGTTTTACCTTAAGCTCATCCCTTGCTTTCAACCACATCCATCACCCTATTTTAAGGGGCAACTAATTAAAACTAAATAATGTGATTATCCATCATAGTCATATCCAAATATTGATTAATGGGTATCATGGCTCTACCCATGGCATGATTCTCATGGTACTTTTTACCCCTCTACTAGGATAGATTCCCATGGTCATTGTCACCTATCCCTATTTACACCTTATCAACATTTTTTTGTGCTTTTAGTTTTACCTTTATAAAGGTGTAGCCTTAAGCATATATAAGCATGCCTATGTCAAGAAAAAATCAAATGAGCAATCAAAATACAAACCAATGATAATCATGGGTCATTCTTATCATTTGCAAACTACTCCCTTGAAAGATAGCTACATAAGCATCATAAAATTCCATAAATCTAAGGTAGATTAATCCCTTAAAGGATAGTTATCACAAAGCATTGAACATAATCAAATAAACTTAGACCACTCCCTTAAAGGATGGTTAAGTAAAGCATTTGCCAAAATCATAAAAATTTATTGGAATTTTCTCACATCGATCAACTTCCCATTATAACAATAAATCATATGACCCATTTTTAAAATCACAACAAAAGCAAAATAATTTTGAAAGCTATAATCAACTCTCACACAACAAAATAAGGTGGAAACCATAATACATTTTCATAAGTAGACTTATCACATCGATTAGTCTACACTTTGTATGACATAGACTTGTTTATACTAACTCTTTAGATACCTACAAAAGATACATTCTAGTTTCATAAGAAGGTTCCATTTTCATCCATCTCCCCTTTATGCACTATAAGCAAGGGATTTTGAGCTTACTTGACATTATGTGGTCAAGACGCATTTTTACCAACTAATAAATGCTAATTTGAAGCATTCAAAGGGCTTATGTTCATTAAGCCAATCCAAATTTAGTTTTTTTCTAGTCCTTATCAAAGAAGAAGCATCATACCCTCTTCTTATCCTATCATGACTAGTTGATATTTTCATTACAACATTTTTCCCTTGATTATATTCCTTGTTTTCCCATTTAGTGTTGTTAGTTAGCTTACCTCATGTTTTACCATAAGCAAGATAAAAACAACCATAATCATAATAGGCATATACATGTGTGTCATAAGAAATATCATAATCATAATCATAACCATAACACGCATAATAAAACCATAGCATCCATGAGAAATAAATAAAATAACCATTTTCCACTACATGTCTAAATATAAATAATGTAGCATATACTCATTAAAATTTAGCATGTCATAAGCAAGCATGAAGCATAACCATAAATTAAAACCATTTCATTCCTAGCTAGTTAAGTCTACATCAATGTCTAGCATTCATAACATAAGCATAATCTATAAACAATATAACATCACATCATAAGCATTAATCATCAATGAAAATCACACACCATGAGCATAAGCAATAAGAAAAGATCATATATATATATATATATATAATGAGTTAAATAACATAACAATGTGTACAAGTAGATAGACATGTCTCTCTCAAAATATACATCTCATTGCATCAGCTCGCAGGCTGGAATCAAAATGATATAAAATAATATATAGTATGTCCTGTCTATACCCTTAGGACACCACTATCTCCTAGTGTACCAATATGTCTTGATACCTATCCACTTATATCACATATCTACCCACCTACAAATGTTTCTCACTACCTTGGTGTCACGACACTAACAAGCTCACTTTGTACTCACCCCAATGGGGCTCCTTAGGGCACCAACTCATAATTATAGCCTCATAATACCATAGATCCTCCACTCTAGCCAAGTATCATGCAACAGGGATGGTTATCCATGGTCCTACTTATGCTACTGCCCCTCTTCCTCTCTGTGTTAGGGAATACCTCTCTTATGTAACTAGGGCTAGTGAAGTCCTCACCTGGTCCCTATCACCTGTGAGAGTAGCAACTTGACCCTATAAGGTAGTAATCTATCCCTGTAAGGTGGTCACCTATCCTTGTAACATTATAACCTATTGTTATGTAATAGATAAAATTGCTCTTGCCTATCCATTAGGGCTAGCCCCTTATGTCTGTGCCCTTTGGCCTCCTCTCCTAGTTGGGTCTATAACCATTGGCCTCATACCTCTGTCATCCCCACCAATATATGCCATTGCATATAATTTATGGTACCATTCCATGTAGACATATATAAATCCAATGTCATCTATCTATGACCTAGATGGTAGTTCCTCAAGGTGTAGCAAAGTTGGCAAGGGATGTGGTTCTGGAAATAAAATCTTTAAGTCCTGATGCTTGTACCTCAAAAATGTGACTAGAATACCCTATACTAGGCTGAACTATCTGCACACTCTATCAAATGGGATAAGCTCCACCTCCCCATCTTTCCTACCAAATATCCATCTATAACTCTGTAGGGAGAGTGTCCACCTCTTATAGCCAGGCTACACTAAAAATTGAACATAGGGTCTCTAGGTGATATCTTTGATCACTAGTGCACCCAGTGCACCCTTGAAACAATCCACATCATGAGAACCTCTTCATTCACCTGACATAGAAAAGTCACCTCTCTACCACATGAACCCAATGGGGAACTCAATTTGTGTGTATCCTACCCATGAGAATCCCACTAGCCTTAGTACTTAGATGTGTTCATAAGACCAAAAATGTTAAACTAGGTTGACACTGGTACCATACCTCTTATGGGACCTAAACCCCCATATCTCCCTATATATCTATACTAGGAAAATAGGTACCCAATCAAACATGGTCTACCCTAGTAACAACTCAACCAATACCCCCAATAACAAATAGGGAACCTCCTTCTGCTCAAGTCAAGAAGAGAAAATTAGGAGATGGCCATCATAAGCATCATTAAAAGTCTCCTCTAGCCTAGAACCCTAACATACAATGCACTATAGCTAAACCCCCTATAATTCCATACAACTTAGTCACTATCATCTCCATATAAAATATTAACGTGCTCCTCTCACTCCTCTTACTCTATGTGATATATTGGATCACATCAGTGCAAAATCCATGTGATCTTATGTATATCCTCAGGCAAGATCATCATCTCGCTCGTTAGTAGTAAGAAGGTGTTCATAGTAGGATCCCATCTCTCAATGAGTAATATGATCATAAAGGCATCTTAAGACACATACTAATAGTGACTCATTGCTCCCAACCCAACCTCTTCCATATGGGCCTAGTTAGTTGGGTTCATCACCTGGTAGATCTCTATGAAGATGAGAAACACTTAGTTACACATATTTATCTACTCCCTGGCCTACGAATAATCATTAACACATGACTTAGCTCCCTATCTTATTTACTAGATTTATCTACCCTTCACCTATTTGAGCATCACCCTATTAACATTTACCCATTCACTCTTTGCTATCATCTAGCTTATCTACCCATCCACCTAGCCTCAACCATCTACAACTCTAACACTATATCCCCCCAATCTAAACATAAACTCTTTTCTATCATATGAAAACAAAATTTAGATGAGTCAACTATCAATGGTCATGGTGACTGCTGATGGTCAGGTGTCCTTACCTTTTTGGGTATCAACCATTGATGGTCACTATGGGTGTTCTACTAGTAAAATACCCAAAACTCTAATTATCATAGAAACTTCTAAAAACCTTTAATCCTTCCTAAAATATACCTTATTATGAAACCCTACCCCAACTCACCTACCCTACCCTATCAAATTCCAATTTTTCCAACCAATTTACCCAAATTCCCCAAAAACCCTAACCAGGGCATACCATCCAAACTTAAACATTTAATCAACCTAACTTCAAACCCCCAATGCAATTACCAAATCAATATAGACTCTAAATTTAAAGGTACCACCTACCTCATTTTTTGACCACCACCATGGGGTCAGTTATAGGCTTGCTCATCTTTGTTTGTACCCACATGCTCCTTGTATCTTGATTAGTCCCCTAAGTTCTCTCGATCATGCCAACTTAGTAGGTCCACCTCAGCAACAATATCTCACCCAATACACTATAGCTCTAATGTCAATAATCCTAAAATTTAAAATGATTTAAAAGTGATTTAGTTTTCACTTTTACCCCATGGACTTTTAGGGTTTTTACCCTAACTACTAATGGTCAGGGTAACCATTGATGGTCAAATGGCTCACCCCTTTTTACTTTCACCTAAATATACCTTTTTTATCTACACCACATCATTCACACACCCATGGTGACTACCTTCTCCACCCACATCAACCACCTCATCATCTCATCATTAGTCCATTTTAGCCCAACTAGCGTGCATTTTGTGATGAATTTTACCTAGTCCTTTGATCATAGTGACAACATTACAGTGACCACATTTTAAATTATTCCACCTCATGCTTACCTAACCCACTTATGTCTTCTTGAGAGCACTTCTTACCTTAGATACCCATGACACTTAACCAGTTTGTGTTTTCACCAGGAGTACTTCCTACCTTGGATACCCATCGAAACACATGCACCACTTAGAAGACTTGTGAGTGTTCCCAACTACCATGTTTAAATATGATCATGTGGTCCACTTGTCATTTATTATTCCAGCATCAACCTTTATATTTACTAGCAATGGTAACCTAATCAATATGTGATCTTGGCTATCACACCTTTTATCATACTTTGTGCACTTGTTTGCACTTCAGTGCCCCACCTATCACCCACCTTCATGTGTTCATATTCATCATCACCTTTATCCAACTTATCAAACTTGTACCTAATTTTATTTTACCTCATTGAGTCCTAGTTTGATGGTGAACACCTCTTCTTATACTCAGGACAATCAGACCTTTGACTAGCAATCCATTTTTGTTTTACAGCTTGTTGATTGAAAGCCACATAACAAAAAGGGGTAAAATGTAGACACCAAAAATATACACACCATGATTCTAAATGTCAAAATTTTCTTAGACCACCTTAGGACCCCTTGGGACCAATCTGACCCTTCGATCCCTAGTCAAGCCTAACCCATGGTTAATTTTCTAAACTAGCTTGACCAACCTTTTACTCACTTTGACCCTTCACCCTCCACCACCGATGATCAGGATGACCATTGAAAGTCACCTTGACCACCGATGGTTAGGGTGCACCTCCTTAACCATAAATATGTAAGTCACCTCACCTTATTTTTCTAAAACTATCTTGTCTAAATCCACATGTAAGCCATTATATGAGTGAGTTATAATTAGAAGGCCCAATTAACATCTTGTTATAACTCTCTTACCTTTCTTATAATAAGAGAGGAATAAGAAGGTGAAACCTATCTTCTTTTATTATCAAGAGCTTGTGCATCTAGAGTTCCTTTGTTTTACAAGTCAATCATCATCAACAATCCAATAATCCAACCATCATGTTATAAAGCTAACTTACTACCACCACTCTACCAAAGTTACAAGTACCATTACTTTACCAAAATCATGCCACACTTCACCAATGAGTCAACCACCTCAATCAACCATCCAATTAGCCTTCTATAAGATAAGTATTTGTTTTCTGATATTCATTTACTTTATTTTCCTTTCATACTCAACCTAGTACAAACCCATCTCTCAAAATCCATCCTTATGATCCCATCAATCATCAATTTATCAACCCAAATATACACATAGTAACCATCAATGGTTATCTCAACTGTTAATGGTCTACCCAATCATTGATGGTTAACTTGACTACTAACGATCACCTTAACCATTAATCGTCACATAAACTATCGATGGCCACTATGGTAAGAAATAAAAAGTTATTTGCACCTACCTACCCTCAACCAAATCTAGTTTTCTATGTCCCTACTTGTTCATAGACCCCTGCCTAATTTTTTGAAGTAGACCTAAGCCATTTAGCATTAGTATTAATTTACTTATTGTTATATTAGTCATTTCTATCTACTCTCTTTAGAAAGTATTTATTATGTTCACTCTCTTTAGAAAGTATTTATTATGTTCAATTTTAGTACCTTTTGATTATTGATGCAAGTAATTTATATTATATTTTATAAAATTAATTGTTTAAAACATGCGGATTGATAGCCATGGAGGAAGCTCTTACTTCTAGGATCTAGCTAGTGCTAGGTAATCCACTCAGCTATCTATCTAACCAACCATTTGCTTTAGTGTTATCTTATTTATAGGTCATCCTCCTAATCCAAATAGGATTTATTCATAATCATCTAATTCAACATGTGCACAACCAAATAGGTTTTTTAGCCATACCCATATTTAGTTTCTTCTTCTTTCCTTTTCAAAATATAAGTTGAAATTCACTGAAACACTAAGAAAAAAAGCCCAAGTCATTAAACCACAGAGGGTTTCTAAGGGTGGACCTTCCTAATAAGTGGTTGGATGTTTTCCTCCAAATAATTAGGTATATCACTCTTGAGAGAAAGCATATAGTGATCTTCTCTCACCATTTCTTACCCCTCAACCACTTTAAGGGTCACCCAATCAGTATATGTTTCTTTTTACTCAAATTACTAGAAGTGTCTATCAATAATTTTAAATACAATCCATCAACTGATATAATTCACCAAGGGTTAATTTTTCTCTTGGTCAAAATGGGGAACCCCTTTGGACCAAGTATTTTATGGATCCATAAAAATTACAAATGAGCAGAATAAATCAAACAAGGAGGATGATTTCTTCTTAGAACCTAAAACATAACCCATAGGGGGACAAAATGAAAGTTTTAGAGGGAAAATATCTAGGGAGATTTACAACATAGTGGAAACCAAAAGGGGGTCCTAGTATTTGTGAAACCGATCGCTAATATGGACCATGCCTCCTTTAATTTTAACCTAAAAGAGGAGATTGAATAGTCCATGGAAAAACTACAAACTAAGGTGGACATTTAGAAGTTGCTAAGGATGTAAATCTCTAATAAGTTCAAGAAGCTAAAATATTTATTGGTCCCTGGTGATTTCAGACTAGCAATCTTTTGGTGTCTAGGTTTTTATAGTCTTTTTGCTAGCATTTTGGTATCTTTTTGGTTGAAGATAATGGTTTTAGTTGGTTTCTAAGTTTTGTTTCTTTTTATCTTACTATTTTATCCTAAATATTTTTTAGACTCTCTTTGTAATGGGCATGAGACCCTCAACCCATCTTTTAATATTATCTAATAATAAAAAAATTAATTGAAACTAGTCAAATAAATAGATATTAAACTATTGAAATGGAAATACTAAAATATAGATTTGATATTAAAATACAGTATGTGCTACAAAATGTTATATAATTTAAAATTTGCTAAAAATAGTAAATGAGCCTAAAAATATGAAAATCTCACTAAAACATATTTAATATTGACTATATAAGTTGATAGTGACTAGAATCTACTTGAAAAGACCTACAAAAAATGTCACACTCAAAAATAGAATTATAAGTTGTGATAGGACAAGAACACATATGGAGGATAAGGGTGCAATGTGTATTTATCTATTTACTATAGCCACATCCTAGTTTTCTATGTGATTGAATTTTTGATATGGTCTATGCACCTATGAATGAGGGTTTCTTGATTTTATGTAGGGTCCAAATAGATGCACATAAGACCTACAAATGTAAACCCTTATTCTTGCATAATAAACAAGATAGAGACCAAATGCAAAGAGGTACAATATGAAGGGGAATAGTTAAGATATAATAAAAAATCCTCATTTAATTTGAGTGGTACTGACATATCCTAAATGGGCCTTAGGTTGATGTAGTTCTCCCTCTTATGATGATTATGTGATATGTGATTATGCAACTATATGACTATAACTAGAAAATTGATTAAAGTATTTAAAAATGGATGCCATTGACATATAATAAACAATATTTATACTTGACCTATGATTGATAGAAAGTAAAAGAATTAGAATTAGAATAAATAATGCTCTTTTGATTAATGTGTATTAATTTGAAATCGAATTGCTAGGGGGTTTCAATTGAATGCCTTGATGTGATTTTACAGGGGAATATTTATAATATTTTTACTAAACAACTTTATAAAATGAATGGGAGATCCATTTTTAAACTTATTGATTTCAAAAAGTGATTTTTGAAGCATGGGGGATAAGGCCATACCAAGGGGTAAGACTATAGTGTGACCATGTCCAACCTAGAGTGCTCTTGTCCTAGAAAGATAAGGACTTCTAAAAATGGCTTGAAAAGTGCATGTAGGTTGAATAAGAATTAATTGGGTTGAAATAAATATGTCTTAATGATATTTTATATGTTTTCAAGATAATGAAGTCTCTTTTATAGATTATGAATTAGAAAAATGATGAATAGACCAAGTAAGGTGAGGATGTCAAGAACAAAAATTCTTAAGCATTTAATGATTAAATTTATGTGTCTACATTTTCCCCCACTTTATTATAGTGATGTAAAAAAGTAAAATTACTATAGTAAATTAGTTGCAAACATAAGTGTGCATAGACACTTTTTCTTTGGATGCAAAGCTTGATTGTGTAAGATGTCTTAATGGGAAACTTGTAACAATGCCAATGAAAGTAGTTATTATCCATATTTTAAAATTAGAAATTTGAAATTTACAAAGAGAAATGAAAGTATACACCTGAAAGAGTATGAAATCTAATTAACTTAGAATTGGATAAGTGTTTACCCCCTTGTTGAGGCATTTGGTGAAATGTTTAACTTGTGGTAAATTGAGAGTGATCACATATTAATTTAAAAAACTTTGAATGCTATTGAGTTAGAAATATTATATGGTCAAACTCTCATTTGATTGTGTAGAGTACTCTTTAAAATAGTTGAAGAGGTGGAACTATTGACTATGTCTCACTACATCTTGAAAAAGTGCAACCATAGACATTGACTTCCATTATACTCTAACATGGTCTACATGTAACATGAATATGAATCACACCATTATAGATGGATCTAGATTCAATTTGAAACTTTACAAATTTGAAACTTTGAAACTTATAAACATTGACAAACTTTGTAACTTTTAAAATCTTTTGAATTTGTGAACTTTGGGTTTTCCATGTAGTAACTTAAACATGAATAACTATCACACCCCTTGTAATGTACTAAATTGATATTGAATGGCATTTTTAATTTTCTAACTATTGAAACATGTAACTATAATAGTTTGAAACTATAACTTTGTAAATTTAAAAAAAAATACACATGCATTTGACATGCCCCATGTTGGTAGTGGAATAAGATTGTAAAATTGAAGAGTGTATATGCATGAAAAGTGGGTGATGTATAACATATATCATTTTGTATGTATTTAGCCTATGTATGTATTCCAAAATATTATAGAATATGAAAAGACTCCTTCGAGATAGAACTGAAAAGATAGAATACAAAGCAATAGATCTTTTGTAAGGTTTATATATAGTGATCAATTGTAAATGAAAATATTTATAAAATATAGAGATCATATGATGGTTTTATTTCTACATGTCTTTTTGTATTAGTTTCATGCATAATGTATACTTTATTTTTCTTAAATATGTTTAATTAATGATAATGAAGAATATATATTATTTAAGTCTATGTTTCTCTGTATAAACATGTAATTCTAAAATGAATAAATACTCAACTTGTTATAAAATATTTTTTTATTTTCTGAACCTATAACCTACTTCACATAAAAACAAACATTAACATGTTCTGATGGGTTTTATAGGAACCTTTACTAATAATGGTATAATGAGCATGGAACTTTGAAACATGTTGAGATGATTACCTAGGAAAAGATATTTGGAATGATGGTTGGATGAGAGAATTCACAATTTCATAGAAAAGGAGGCAAAAATAATCAGAATATTTATGATATAGGTTATAACTGAACATATACATGGAGAGATATATAAAATATTTTGGTGTGAATTGGTTGGGTTAATAGTTGGATGGTTGTCAAGAATTTAGTATTATTTCTTCAAGCTAAGAGATACATAACACTTTTTTTGGACTAAGGTAAAGTTAAAAAAACTAAGAAATCTAGACACTGATTAGATACACACAATAAATCATTGGTTAAAGACTACCATTGATGAATATATCACTAAGTTTTTCATACAATAGTACATCATATTTAAAGCTAAAAAATATTTATTTTTAAGAGGCATTTATGGAAATTTCTATAGTGACTAACTACTTTAATTAAAATTTTGGTTGTGGAAAAGGCCATGATGCCTATCCTGGCTAACACTAAGTAGTAATTTAGAGTGTTAGGGGGATGTGTGAAATAATGAAGTGAATGATGAATAAATCAGAGGATAAACTTAAACTTAAACCCATAAGATGGAGGACATAAAAAAATATAATGGGAAGAAATTTTTTGGGTTAGAGCGATACTTGCGACAATAAAGGATATGGAATAAATAGAACAATCCTATTGTAGCTATGATTAGAGTTAGAGTAGAGATTTTAAAATTTAAATAAATAATTATAACTTAGGGAGGAGCTATATATTATAGATATTAGGAAATGGGAGGGATAAGAAGAGGATAAGGTGCATATAAGAGCACTGAAATGGATAGAAATAGGGAAATGGATTTAGAGGAGATGGAATAGATTGGAAAGAGTGTAGAGGAGTAGTTAGATCAGTTAGAAGATAGTTTTAGATCATAGTTACAAGGGATAATATTTTTTGGAGAAGATAATGAATAATAATTTGAATAATTTATGTTAAATCACATGCTTAAAGTAGGTTCAAGTTCAAACAAAACAAGATTTACAAACAAGGATAATTCATTTCTAGGGTACACATCCACTATACCTAATTTATCAGTAAAGAGTAGAAGAAAAAGTGTAAAAGCTAGTAAAGAGAGTATATGTTTTAACTATTTTATAGATAATTTTGTAAATATATTGAAGACACTAATAAAGTGTTGGATAAGAATAAATTTATTAACACTAAATTTTAGGTTGCAACACGTTTTAAGATGCTAGTAAAGTCTAGTCCAAAAAAAACTAGTGGTTTTAGGTGTGAGCACAAAAAGCATGGATCTCACTTCAATTTTTTTTTCAATTTGACACCATATAATGGTTCCACTAAACCCAAACAATACCTATTATCCTACGATATGAAATGGAAGGTTAAAGGTGTAGCTACTGATGATGTATAAAGGTGTGAGCTCATAAGAGCCTTAACATGCAGAGCTCTAGAGTTTATATACAAAAGGGTTGTTGAAAAATTGAGATTTTAGGATATAAAAAATTACTTGATAGGATAATTTAAAATGAATAAATTTAATATTTATACAATACAATATATAAAAGAGGTTCACCAAAAATTAGGTGAGTCAATATGGGATTATGATCATAGGTTATCTGATGTAATGAACATAATGGATTTTATGTTTCAAGATATGGATAAGGCCACATGTTTTTTAGAAGGTATTAAACTTGGATTAAGTTTTGCATTACTCAAAATTAGTTCACTTACAAGGTATATGCTCAAACAGGTCCACTCAAGGTGTAGGAGATAGAGGATTATGGGAAAGTCCATAGTCTAGTGCAAAAATTGACACAACAATAGATGTTATTTTATGCAAGATGGATGAAATACATGAAAGTAAAAATACCAATCTATGATTTTGTTTTATGGAGTGCAAAAAATAGGGGAACCATAAGAATGACCACCTAAAAGTCAAAACATAGTTATGTGAGATGTGTTGGTAGTAAGGCATGCAACTATGAAATGTCATACCTTACAACAATATACCAAAAAATATTATAGTCTATACTTTATTTTATTAAAATTTCATAATTTTGATGATAAAATTTTCAAATCTCTCAAAAAATTAAAGGAAGACATCACCAAGAATGTCTTCACAATAACAATGTAACAGATCCTTGCTATGAAGTAAGGGGTCCAAAGCTTAGATGTAGAGATGAAAAATATGAATAAAAATAATCATGCATGGGTTCCAATCTCACCTCAATATCAAATTCAAATATTATTAGGTTGGACAATTTAGTCTTCACATTATCATATAATATAGACTTATCCATCTCCTCAATATCCATAGTCATAAAACATCATGTCACCCCAAAAACATCAGATAGGATGGGGATCATCATCTCCTAAGGACCATATGGGGGTTGTGATGGTAAAAATAATATGGGTGGGGTGGACCATAGTGAAAAGGAGGATATTATGGTCAACAACATTAATATTGTGGTTTTTAGCTTAGACAAGGGTGATATAGAGGTGGGTACTGAGGCATATAACAAATAGGTACTCATAAACCAAATGAAAGATAGGTTTGACAACCTATTATTTATTGTTTACGTAGGGAATGAAATAAATTCACATAAAATTATCTAACCAATCTATAGAGACATGTCTAATATGCATATTATAGAGTTCCAAGGCAACATCACACAAAATATTATCTTGTGTTATAAAAGTATAGAAAATAAAATCTGGTATGAAATGTAAACATGGTAAATTTTTACCTAAGGGATCACACATACATATAAGCAATCACCCAACATCAACATGTAGAAAAATGATTACCACCCTTAAATATTATATATTATTATTAAATTATAAAGGTGTAATAGGACAAATATCTTGATCCTATAAGGGAAAAGGGTTTGATGTATCAGGTAACATAGATATTGTAGAATATAAAACACTAGATTATGTCTGAGAGTGATGTTGGAGTCATTAATGCATAGATGTATGGTCAAATTATGTCCATTATGATGTAATATAGATTACTTGTTACTTTAAAAAATTTACTCAAATTGGTAAGCACTCTGTGAAATGAAGATATATTGCAGAACATCACAAATCTTCTATATAATCTATTAGATACATAAAAAGAGGTCAAAATGTACTAATAAGGTGGTATGGTATGTAAAGAACAAGAAACCATGAGATGTTTATTCCTAAATGGATATCAAATTAATAGGGTATGAATTTCAAAATGCTATATTCAACTTTGGAATTAAAATAAATCGATATGGGAAGCCATTGGATAACCTGATCTCAGTTACAATCCATTTACATTGAGTCTTATCGACTATGAGAGGTTAAAATCTATCAGGTGACTAAAGGATGTATAAATAAAAAATTTGTATCTACTCTTAGGCAACTTTGAAATCATAGATATGAATATTGATGAAACACATTAATCTATTTTAATCAACAAGAAGTGGGAATATAATTGTTAGATGAACATAAACATAGTACATAATTAGTTGGAGGCATACCAAGGGGATAAAATTATCATCATAACTTTGAATAAAGATAAAAACAATCCCTATATCATTTTTAAAGATCTTAATTCAACTTATTAATATGGGAATAATAACTAGTTTAAGGTTGACACAGAGCTTATGAACCCCACACTACGAGATAAAAATGTCATAACACCAAAAATGAACCCACCAAAAACTTTGGCCATTAAGGGTTATAATAACTAATTCCAAAAAAAAATATCCATCCATAGTAGATGTGGGTAAACTTTATAAACTTAGGGTTAAGTGATTTATGAAACTTACAATAATAAATTCAAGGCACAATCCATTAACCTTTACAATCCCTTCTCCTTCTACATCAAAAGTAGAGCAATAGAGAATGGCCCCAAACACTTCATAGACTAACCTCCCATTTAGATCAAGTTAGATAACCAAGTCAGGGTCTCATTTTGGAAGAGTGTCTCAAAAGATAAGGTTCTTAGTCAAATAGTTTTCTAACTCCATATTAGTGTCCTATTTAATGATAGACACTATTTGATCATTGTAGTCCTCAAGATTAAATAGGGGTAGATTGTTTCATGCCATAAGGTACAACCTTCAGGTTATAATTTACAACCAATGAATAATTTAAACTAAATTCATTATTTTAAGTTAAATACATAAACATGATGGTTATTTATTTCATGTAGTAACTAGAAGTAAGCTTTCCCATCTTACTAGGCTAAGTGAATGGCATTAAGTCCCAAAAATAACTATCAAGGTTATATTATTTATTCTAAAGACAACTTATTCATTACAATGAGGCTTTCCCCTCTACATGAAAGGATTATAATTGAAAATTATCATGCCAATATGGGTTAGTTTACTAGATTTAGTTATCATAACAAATATATATTCTTGTGGTAAAATGAATCTACTTTATTTATAAAAGATATAATATTCCCTAAATCACTTTTCTATGTCTAACATAATCAGTGAAAGAGATTAGGTTATTTGTAATGTTAATAGCTTAATAATACAATACTTTACTCATTACCATAGTCATTAAAATGAGTTAACATGTTGAAGAAAGTTTCATTAATTTCAAGTTTTCATACTATTTTGAAATTAATAACCAATAATGAGTACTTTGATTAATCTTGAGTACTTCTAATAATACCCAATCATACTAAGGTTATTTTTCACAAGTTCAAGTAAGTAAGTCAAGAGTTATTAGGTTTCAACCTTAGAGTCATTGATCTCCATATTCACATAGTTATTTTTTTCAGTAAAATAATCCTTGTCTATTAACAATAATATTATTTATTATCCTCACCAAATTCTTCGTAATCTCTTTTAACATTGCAACATATCATTTTATTATCGAACAATAATTTTTCCCATTTCATAGCTTCAAACTATGTTGGCTTTGCTTCTTATCAGACTAATGTTTGAGCTAATCCTTGATATAATTCATTTATCAAAAGAAATTACATGAATAAAACTTATTCCTTGACATGATATATCAATCAACTGACCTAATGAGGTTATAAAGCAACAATATTTTGTTTTGAAAACTATAGTAATACACAAAGATATAACTACATAGTACATTAACTTTATTAACAATAATACTTTATTAAAAAAAACCTTGAAACTCATTCATTCATTATTGATACTCTTCATATCCTATTAGGTCATGAAAATCAATCATTGACTTTACTGATCCTTAACTTTATTGGATATTTAACACAATTTCACATTAGCCAATCAATCATGATTAGATCAACATTCATTGGTTCAATTTTATTTTTAAAATAATTGAGTCAATCATAGAACATTCATTATTACTTTAGTAATACAAACACCAAATATTCACCATCCACTATACCCTATTGAAAGGAATAAATCAAGATCATAATTGTATAGCTAATCCGAACAAGTCCAAGATCAAGTGGTGGTATCCTAATTTTAACTACATTAATATTTTTCATATTGCCATTATATATCTAAATTAAATGACTCAATTCAATATTTCACAAAATCCAAAGTATGCAAGATTGAAAACATATTTGCCAATCTAATCTTTGGGTTTCTTAAATAGGGTTTCCCCTACAATTATCACTTACCCCAATACAATTAGACTATAATTCATGATTTTATTTACTCCTTTAAAGGTTGAGTAATTAATGTGAGAAGAAGGTTACATGCCTACTAACCTATATAATTCAATATCATAGTATGGGTTAGCACATGATATGAATTACTCTTTGCCAAGGGAAAAAATAGTTAACCCATTACTTGTGAGCATTATTTAAAGTATGAATTTAGATTATAATCATTGCCACATAGCTTAGGCTAAAAAATACTTAACCAAATCAATCCTTCTTAACACAACTTTCATTCTACTGTATATTTTTAGTGAACTTCTAATTCAAGAAATAAAAAATATTTAGCCAAAGATGTCATATTAGTTTGAAAATCAAGGTTTATTCACATACAACACAATTTTACAATATTTCTAAGCCAATGAATGTTATGCTACACAGATAAGGTAAATTGAACAAGTTTTATGAGACACCTCCATAATAACCAGTGGAGTATGACATCTTATCCAAGATGTCACCAATATAAATGCATGTAAACCACTTGGTTCATCATAACTCAGAATGCTATAACATACTTAGTCATTGATGCAACCCAATCAAGACTAAAAAAGTGATAGGGTATTACCATCCAAAATCATATTCATATAAATGACATAATTACAATAATCTTACAACTAGAATATGCAATTAATTGATAGTGACCAAGCAAGGAGTTATTAACAATTCCAAAGCACTCACACAACATTTGAATAGTCAACAACATATCATATTCAATAAGAATGTCATGATTAAAAAAAATCATATTGAGGTGTTTAGACACAAATAACTAAATTTTAATGCCTTTAAATGCTTATGGAATGTTATAACCAACTATTATAAAACAATCTTTATTATTAAGTGCATGAAAATGCCAAATATAGGTATATTGATGTTGTTACACTAGTTATACAAAACTTGGATATTAAAACATGGTATAACTAAGAGATTACAACAAAATAAGGCTATAAAATACAACAATAGTCCATATGACTAACAAAACATTATTTTAGTGCCTCTTATATCCTTGGCATAGTTAGTTAATATTTTTCAATCAACAATAGAGAATCAATGCTTTATCATGCTAAGAAGAGTCGAGAAATCTAAAAACAAAGGTTTACCAATAATCCATTCAACACCTACACTAAGATATGTCAATGAGATAAGTTAGCATATAGTTGGTGATGTTGATTTATTTCAAGGTAAGCATTTTGAAAACATCAGATCTTTAAACAAGAAAATAAGCTATAAAGTAGCTTAGCATGATAAATAATTTTTAAAGCAATCCTAAAAAGTTCTCAATGCCTCATTAGTTTTTTCAACATAATTATTTGAGGTAAAATTAAAACTTCAAAATAAATTCATAATTCATCTTACATAAAAAATGAATAAAAATGACAAGTGACCTTCAAAGTGTGAAAAAATTTATGCACCACTTACTAGGGTACAACTTTGTAGAAAGATATCATGGCATCATCATAAAATAAAATCATATATCAAGAAACAAGAATAAGCATTGATACTATTAGTAAGAGATATTTAGATTCTTCATATAGGCCTTAAATAGATAAATCTAGAGTATAATATTCATAATTTATTCCATTAATTGATCTGTTGGTATTTACTAGTTATAATAAGTATTATAGAATAGTGAAACCCTTTTAACCACATAAGGAGGTTAACACAATAGTGGGGGTATTTTCATTAAAATATATTGTTTCCATAACAAGGAGTCATAAGGAATATTTCCTTCAAGATTAGTAGCCAAAGTTATTTAATCAGTCTTAAATTCCTATCTGGATGCCAGATCATGAAGGATATAGTCTTTTACCTACTATCACCAAACACAAGATAAAAAATATCATAATAAATGTAAATCCTTATTTTAGATGATAACCACATACACTACCATAATTTCTAATGGAAAAAATAATAATACAAACTATATAATGACTCAGTTTATCAAAGAAACTCAATATAGTTACCATGAAATCATATCATAATAAATAGTACACAGAGCTACGAGCATTAGGGTTTATCCATTTTTAAAATTGAATAGAATTTATAAACACTAAAATTCATTTTCAAGTGAACTAACAAGAATTTTTAGTTCACATTATTCCCCTTGTATTTTTACAAGATAGTTCCTTGATTGAGGTAGGTAAATCAACATTAGAATCATAAGGTAGTTTATACAGACACTATTTTAGCATGCCATTAATATATGAACTAAAATAAATACAACTCTTTAATGGGTAACCAAAATTATACCAAAGTTACATATAAAGTTCTCTAGTATAGGAACTATGGTTTTCAACTTCCTTTGAATACCCATAATACATAAACTAATGCACAATACCCATATTATTTAACCATGCAAGGGTGTTCCTCCATATAGGGTAAATAAAAAGAACCAAAAACTAGTATGCTAGGTCATACATCTGTGAATTATGCCATAGGTCAAGGTATAAGCTCATTTATGTATACCTAAGTATGCATATATGGGTATATACCTAAATGGGGTATACAAATTCATATAACTTTCAATGCTAACTTAAAGAAACTAATGTAACTAAGCTTAATGAGGAGAATCATGATTGAGTATAGAAGATAAGTTTATACTTCCACTTTTATACATTGCTTTCTCTCCTAATTTTTCCTCCTTCTCAGACTTAGTTTTAACAACCACATGTTCTAGTCACACACACCGAACCCTATTTAAACCTTCTCAACTTTGTGACCACTACCACTCTATTAAAACATTTGAGTAGTGATTCTCAGAGAAGTCTCCATAATCTCATTGGTACTGCCATAATGCAATAAACCATACTTTTCAACCTTTTATTCTAAGTCCTAAAAAACCAAGTAACTTGCCATAATAACTTTCACAAAACCCTTATAAATTGATTCAGTTAATTCAAATGTAAAAACATCATCACAATGTTTCTAAGGTCAATGGAAATTTTCATTATTAAAAACTTGGCTATGCCATCCTTGATGTAAGGTTGATTCATTATGCCCATAATTTTAAAAATCATGGAGTTAGTCCATAGGTTTCCAAAGTATTTTCTTTAAGTCAACATATTCATGTATTTAATCATTAAACAAATGATATAACCATGTACTAGGTCCTAAGGTCATCCAATTTTAAATAATATGAAAACCTACATATAATTATTGTACTAACCTTTTGTTATCAAGAATTCTCTAGGTACCTTGATCTAGTCTAATAGTGGATGAATCCACACATAGGAAAAATAATAAGACTACAATGAATAATTGGCAAAATGCTAATGACAACCTCTTAAATCAAAGTATCACAATAGGGTAGATATGGGATAAATCATATTAAGTGTTTTAATGTTAGTTAATCTAATGAAGTTTATTAAGCCAAAAATTCATTTCCATGTTATTTTTACAATGCATAATGCTTAGATCCTAAAAAAACATGTTAACAATAATAAGCAATAACATAGTCAAAATGACATAATTAGCCTCAAGCCAATGACGACCACTAAAACTACGTATGAAAAATATGTGTAGGTTGAGGAAATACATTAAATAAGTCTTCCCCTAGTTCTTAATAAGAATAAACTATGGATAATATGGGAATATGACATCTTCCATCTCTAAAAAAGGTGCCATATTGGTGCCTATGAGTATGATTATAGGCAATTGGTCATCTTCTTCTAGACACACTTACCCTTAGCATAAGGATTAGCCCATTACATATCTAATCATTTCCTCAAATATCAGTTGTGGAATTAAAGTGAGGACCAATAGTCCTAAAAATGGATCAATTTATGCTATGAATTCTAATTTTTATAGAGAGGTGTCATTTCATAGACATGAAAAACCCTTGTAATAGGTTACAATAACCCCCAAAATATAGAATTTCAAGGTCCAACTTGACATTTTACACTAGTTTTGATATTACTTATGCATATATTACTTAAAAATATAACAAAAAATGTTAGTATAAGGTAACGACCTTCATTACCATGGTTATTTTTATTTCAAAATTTATCATCCATAGGTTAGTGCAATATCTTGCACCAACCAAACTAGACATTAGATAAGTATCAAAGGCAATTACATGTAACCCCCAATGTTTTAAACATGCTCTCCATCATATCATGAGCTCAAAATGGCACACATAAACCAATCCCATCATTATTTACCATCCATCTGAGGGCATTTACCCCCAAATTTTTATCATCAAACTTGAGGAGGGTACCTAGTTTTTTTCATACTATTCATTAGGAATTCATGTTTCCTTTTCTGAGCATAGTACTAGTAAAATATTCTTGTCATGCTTAAAATAAATTCTAAATCATTATTTCAACATATAATTTTTAGACACAAGTAGGATGTTACCTTCCTTACAACATGTCTACATTTACTAGTGCTAACCAACACCTATCATTCATCACATACATGAGTCCAACATGTAGGACTTTGAAAATTATACAAAAGAGTCCAATATGAGGGACCAAGTTGTGATTCATTAATAACTTATCACATATTATGATTATAACAATATTTCCAATATTTATTATTAAACTAGGATAAATTTTAGTGCATCTACACTAAGCATGAATACAAATTACGGCAAGAACCCTTTCCATAAGAGTATTATACCATTTAAACTAATTATAAAAATTAAATTCCTAAAAAAATCCAAAGTTGAACATTAGATCAATATACTCCAATTACTAGAGATAAAAAATGTTTATATCATATTACTTTTAAGAATGGTTCTTAGAACTAGCTATCAATCACATAAGTTAAAAAGTCTTGCTATGTCAAAATTAAAATAATAGGCATGCCTTATTGAACTTATTTATCTGAAAATATTATTTTATTTCATGTTGTCACCAACCATAATAATATGAAACAAGCCTAAATGCCCATTTTATAATATTTTTGAGTGACTGCTTAAGATGTCCTTGAGATTATGCCTAAATCAGACATTGATATATCTAAAGAGATATTTCCCAAAGTGAAGCCTATAGGCTTCAACATTTCCCTAAAAAGATTTGTGGTTAGTTAAGACCAACATTTGATATGATATGGATAGATTATTTTCAATGATCTTAATCATAACACCACCCTTTCCCAAGAAAAGGTTTTTTCTAGCTGAGAGCAACATAAATATCTAATAAAATGATAATAGGTTATAGCAAACATTTATGCCTCATGGATTTAATGATTTATGGTTTTACTTCATGAACTGAGATCCTCAATTTTTTTTAATTTTACCAAACAAATCAATTGTTCTCCCTTGTCCTTCTAGGCTTGAGTCATACCTTGGTCTTCCCAAGGACATCATACCCTAAGCATTGCATGATTACTTACCCATATAAGACATCAATGAATGTCAGACATAGACCTTTAATTATAAGAGTAAATATTTTATCACCTTGATTTCTTTGGACATGCCCATATAAGTCAAAAGTAGGTAATTGATGTTTGATTTGATGCAACTCAATTTCAAAAAGGGTTGACTTAATGAAGGCTATGGGTGAACATCATACTTCTACTTTGGAATTTTCATAATTATTTAAAATTTTTGTCTTAAAATAAATCTAATGCCTATCAACATCTTAGAATCATTAAATATAATACTTACCCCCATTTAGTTATTGAGAGGCAAAAAGGTCTTCTGTAGATACAACATGGTTCAAATGCAACATGAATTGAACTATCTTATCTTAAAAGTTGAGATAGAGTATTTCCTTCTTTGAGATATATTTTAGAATTGAAGCTATGATACCACTATTATAACCAAAAAAATCAACCCACCAAAAATATTGGGAATTAATGGTTATAATAACCAATTCTAACAACAAATATCCATCTATAGTAGATGTGGGTAGACTTGTTAAACCTAGGGTTAAGTGCTTTATGAAAATTCCAACAATAAATTCAAGGCACAAACCCTTAGCCTTTAAAATACCTTCTCCTTTTTCTAAAAAAAAACAAATCAATAAATAATGCCCTTAAGCACTTCATAGTCAAACCTCCCATTTAGATCAAGTTAGATAACTGAGCTAGGGTATAGTTTTGGAAGAGTGTCTCAAAAGATAAGGTTCTTAGTCAAATAAATTTCTAAATCCATGTTAGTGTCCTATTCAATGATAGACATTATTTTACCACTACATTCCTCAAGATTAAATGGGCTTAGATTGTTTTTAGTGACATAAGGTACAACCATTTAGGTTATAAGTTCCAACCAATGAACAAGCAAAAATAAATTCATTCATTCAAGAAAAATACATAATCATGATGGTTATATCATCTATATAGTAACCATAAGTAATGTTTCCCATATTACTAGGTGAGTGAATGACATTAAGTCCCAATAATAACCTTTAAGGTTATATTCTTTATTTTGCAGACAACCTCTTCATTACACTGAGGCTTTCACCTCTACACGAAAGGATTGCAACTAATAATTCTCATGCTAGAGATGGGTTAGTTTTAAAAATTTAGTTATAATAGGAAATATAGATTCTCATGTTGAAATGAATCTACTTTATTCATAAAAGATAGAATATTCCCTGAATCAATTTTTTATATCTAACATAATTAGTGAGAGAGATCAAGTTATTTGTAATGTTAACAACTTCATAATACAATAATTTACTCATTAAAATAGCCATTAAAATGATTTAGCATGTCTAATAAGGTTTCATTACTTCCAAGGTTTTATATTATTTTGAAAACAATAACCAAGAATGAGTACTTTTATTAACCTTGAGTACTTATAAGAATACCTAATCATAGTAGGGTTCCTTTTAACAAGCTTAAGAAATCAAGTCAAGGGTTATTAGGTTTCAACCTTAAAGCCATTGATCTTAGTATTCATGTACTTAATTTTATCAATATAAAAACCCTTATCTATTATAAATAATATTTTTTTATTATCTTCACCAAGCACTTCTTAATGTCTTTTAATATTACAATAAATCATTTTGTTATTGAACAATGATATGTTCCCATTTTATATCTTCAAACCACATTGGCTTTGATTCTTGGTAGATAAATGTATGAGCTAATCCTTGATATAATTAATTTATCAAAGTAAATTTAATGAATAAAACTTATTCCTTGATATGATATATCAATCAACAGACCTAATGAGGTTAGAAATCAATAATCGTTTATTTTAAAAACTGTAGTAGTACATAGAGATCTAACTACATAGTACACTAACATTCTTAACATTGATAATTTATTACCAAAATCATTAAAATTCATTTATTACTTATTGATACTCTTGGTCTCCCAATAGGTCATGAATATCAATCATTTAATCTACTAATCTCTAACTTTATTGGAGACTTAACATAAATTCACATTAGCCAATCAATAATGATCAAATCAATAATTAATTGTTCAATATTAATTTTAGAAGAATTGAGTCAATCATAAAACATTAAATATTACCTTATTAATATAAAAACCAAAAAATCACCACCCAATCAACTTACTTGTAAGGAATAACTCAAGCTCATAATTACATAGCTAATCTAAACAAGTCTTGGATTAGGTGGTGGTATCCTAATTCTAAATACATTACTATTTTTCATATTACCATTATAAACATATATTGAATGACTCTAATGAAATATTTCACAAAATCCATAGTATGCAAGATTTATATTTTCCAAACTACTCTTTGGTGTTTCTTAAATGAGGTATCCCTGCAGACTTCCACTTAACCTAGTGCAATTAGATTATTGTTCATGATTTTATTTACTCCTTTCAATATTGAGTTATTAATGTGAGAATAAGGTTACAAGCCTAATAACCTATATAATTCAATCTCATAGTATGGGTTAGCACTTGATATTAATTACTTATTTCCAATGGAAAAATTAATTAACCCATTACTTGCGAGCATGATTGAAAGTATGAATTCAAACTTTAATCAATTTCATATTATATGCACTAATTATATACTATAACATGATCTTGGTTGTAAGTTATTCACTAGAAAATCACTCACATTGGATTCTAGAAAAGATTAGGTGTGTTATAAACACCTAGGTATGGATTTATTTTCCTTTAAACTAGTAATTTCATTACTATATTAAAGGGGGGAACATAGACACTATTTTTGACTTATATAGCACCTTAGTATTTCTCTTAGAAAATAAATATCATGGATGTGCCTTCAAATTTTAGACTTTTCTTGTTGCTAAAAATGTTTGTATAGACTAAATATTTATGCCTAATTACTTATCTCTTAGTCTGATTAATGTTATTCTGATAAATTAGACCTTATACCTTACCAAGAATGTTGTAAACCTACTTATCTTCCATCTCTACAAGTTCTGGACCTACACCTATTTTACAACTACCCAGACACTTGCCAAATGTCATATCATAATGCAAGTGTCTAGTACCCTAAAGTCATCAAATTGATAAATAAAATGTATTCTTATGGTCTACCTAAGTGCTTTAATGTAATACATTCTCCAAAGGGAATGGTATAAATACAATATCAACCCTCATTCATTCCTCACCTAGAAAATAACAAGAGATACCAAAGAAACTTAACAAAATCATTCTATCAAGAACTCAAGTGATCAAATATTTCCTATTTTTCCTATATCCATATTAGTCATAGGGAAAACACACCTATAGGTCTAAGGTACTAAAGAAGTAACCCAAGAGACATATTTTTTAAGTTACAAGATAGGTTATTATTTTACTTGCTTATCACACATTACATGATTTAAATACAATTCAACACATAGGGGATAACTATATAATACTAAGGCCCTCTCTAATTATCAACTATGTAGGTAACACTCATTGATAGAGGTATATTTGGGGTAGCTTAAAACTATGTGCCCACTAACCCATTTTTTTCATAACCAATATGAAGATGAATAACTAGGGTTTTAAAATTTAATAAGGAGTGATAGTCCATGACCTATATCTAAATGCACCATATTAAAAGAAAAAAAAACCCAAAATCATCTAGGTGGTCACATTTAGTTTTATTAGATATTCCATACTTTGCACCTGTATCTAATTCAGATAGTAGTATCAACATAATGATCCTAGGTCGATGTAAGTATCCAAAGCTATACATGCATAAATTCCATAATTAGGTGACTATTCTAGAATATAAATCTAGTCCACTTCCTAACTATTCTATATCTAAATATGTATTAACATCAAAACCATCGAAGTATCTTATTTTATTTATCATTATAATATATAACATAGTTATAATTTTTATCTTTAGTATCTAAGCATAATAAATTTAGTATATGTTTTATCTAAATTTTACAAATAATTGGCATGTTTATAGATAGTATACCATCCTTGTGCCCTATGATATCTCTACCCATTTAAACCTAGATTACCCCCATCCAGATTTTAGGGTTAAACATTTATCAAACTCAACCTTTATGTCTTTCCATGCAAATCCTAGTGTGCTCTACATTTTTTTTGATTTTCCTGATCTCCCAATTGTTACAATTTATCTCAAAAAATAGAATTTATTTTCCTAAAATCATATTTACTATGGATAAAAATGATCTTCTTCCTCCTCATAACCCTAAGGAGGGTGATAACTTCCATCCCTCTAACCAAGTTTAGGCTATCCTTTTTTCAAGGGGTAGGATGGCTCACCCTATAGTTTAAAATGAAGGTAATCAATCTGAAATTCCTAGGGTTTGTGCTTGTGAATCCCTAAAATATCAAATCATAAGTATGATCAAGTTAATAAAAGAGTTCTAAAATCATATTACATACATGTAGAATGAAAAATATGACATTGTTAATCATGTGTTTACATCTTCATTTATCAATGTTTTACCCAACAATGTTTCTTATCCAAATGAAGAGATAAAATAGAATACATATAGAATAAGTGATTCAAAAAGTGACCAAAATTCTAGTCCAAGTTAAATCCTAAGAGAAATTATTCGAGACAAAGTGATCAAATCACCTCCCCTACATCCTATAAGGAGATAAAAATACTATTTCGCATATCAAATAATGCATGAACATCATATAAATTATTGTTTTACATTAAAACATAAAATATAAAGTCTCAAAGATAGTGTTGATTCTATAATTGATACATCAATCAGGAAACCCACTCACATTGTGAGTACCTCTCCTAAAGCTCAAGTGCAAAAATAAAAAATGTGGGTACCAAATAATTTTTTAGAGAAAACACAATTATAAATACCAAGCATAGTGCAATAAAAGGTTCAAAAAGAAAAATCATATCAAGAAAAGGATCTAAATCTACCTCGTCATAATGATACTCAACTTTACAAACCACATGGTTTTGGATAGCAATATCTAAAACACTTTGGTTATCATGGTCAAGGATTGGGAAAACATTCCCAAGGTATAACTCATCATATCTCTATATTCGATAATAATGAGTGTCAAGGCTTGGGATATATTGGTAATACTAATGAAAATAATTAAAAGAGACATATCCATTTTATTAATGAAAAAGAATAATAACCTAAAAATGAAAATGAAATAAAATCTAAGAAAGGGGAATAAATAGAATAAGATATATTTCCTAAACAACAAGAAGAGCAAAACATGATACAAAAAGAATAAATATAGAAAGATAAATTTTTTCCTAAAATGGGAAATGTTAGATGTGTGCCTTCATATGAATTAATTACTAGTCTTTCCTTAAAGCATCATATCATTGAACCTTGCATAGATGGCAAGCAAATTCAAAATATTATAGTTTACCCAACCTATGAATTTAATATATGTTCTTGGGAATTCTTTACATCTCTAGATATGGTATGTAATATGTGAATAAAGTTATGGCATCCAATTTTTGTGTTGGATATATTCAATGTAATGTCACACATGGATCATAATCATACTCTATTATGTTACATAGTAGTCCATTTTTACCAGACATAATGCAAAACTTGGGAAACCATGGTTACTAGTTGTTGATGCCTCTAAGTGTACCATAGGTGCTCTCAATGTTTAGAGAACACTTCTCATTTAAGAATCCTAAGAATTTATAATATGAGTTGAAAGTATTTGGAAATTTTAATACTTGTGGTGGAATAGGGGAAAAGAAAAGTAGATTGTTCCACAATATTTATATGATTTGGTGGTTGGGAGCCACCTTGATCCAAGCCTTTGTGAATTTTGGTGAATCTTAATCAAAGTTATAAACTACACTAATCAAAGTGAATATTTGAAAATGAGATCTAAGCTATAGTGAATTATTTAAAAAAGGTTGATAAAAAGAAGGGTAAGGCATAAAAGAAGTGAATGTGATTGCTAATCTTTATCTCAAACAATATGACAAAGTTTTAGTTGATTGAACATGTATTTAAAATAGTATGTAATGCAAAATATCTAATGCTCAATTTTCACTACAACTAGGCAAAATTTTGACAATAATTTCAAAATATAAGTAAGAACCAAGTATGATTTAATGTTTTACTACTACACCTAGATAGCCAATGCACATATTTTATGTAGAATAAATTAAAGTGAAGCAACTTATGATCTTTTCAATTAATCTATCATAACATAGATTAACAACCCTGTAACAAGAATGCAATTCAAAATTTAGAGAAACCATTCAAATTTGAGATATAGAAAATCAATTGAGAGAAAATGTAGTAACCCTTAACACAACCATATAGACAAACTTTGCATAATTCCTTATTTGTATTAATTGTTTCAAGTATACAATTTTTTCTTAAAAATCTCTCTTTACAAAATGGTAACCCTAGCTATTTATAGAAAGCATAGGTGGTGCACCAATAAATTTTAAAGATACATATGTGTACAATAAGGATAATTGTCCTTGTATGAAAATTCTAAAATACATAGGACCTTCTACATTGGACTGACCTAAAAGTGTATATGCTAACAAATTAGCATATACTTATACAATAGAATATTTTATTTTTAAAAATGTGTGCAAAATTATAATCTATAGAATCTTCTATCAAGCTGGTGGGGGGCCCTCTAGCTAAATTTATTGGAGGATTTTTTTGGCCTTAGTGTGTTACTCACTGATTCATTCCAAATATAATGCAAGCTTCATCAAACATCCACCCTCTTGGTCTGATAGTTTATTGAATTCTTTATCATTCCTTACCATGACCTTCTTGATGCTTCTAGCCTCTTCAATTCACTCTCTTGAATTGAAGATGATATCCATGATCTTATGGTTCTCATTGCTAGAATGACCCTGACTCTTTCCCTTTATTTAATGAATGGTGGTAGTGGCTCTCTATTTGAACTCTTCATCATTTATTAACCCAATGGTAGTGGGTTTTGAAGGCTTTGTTATAATGGTTCCTAGGAGTTTCTTAATAATTCTCATCAAAGTCTCATCTTCCTTCACATACTCACTAACAATATTATGCCATGTGATCAATTATTGTACTTTATCTATAATAAATCCTAGGAATGCACTCAAATGACCTAAGCTAATAGTTTTGAAGCCTAGGATCTACCTTTTTACCTACATGTTTATGACCTCAACTATTTGATCTTCTAAAGCTTGCCACTAGATGACCAAGGCTTTGACTACTTCAACATATTATATCCAGGCACTATACGTAAGTTTCATGGCCTTCAAATATTTAAACATGTCAAAGAATGATTCACCCAACATTTTTATCATCTCATCAGGTACATCAAGGATGGTTTGGGTTTCAAGTTCGTGTTTCTCCTTCCTCAAGTTGGTAATCTATTATTTAAATCCCCTAATCCATACCATTGCTTGTGATGATTGAGCCCCAACTAAGCTCTCCACATGCTTTTGGTGAATGGGATACTCTCCTAATTCATGTCCTCCCACTGGAGTTAGGCCTATAAATGGTTCCACCCTTTAAAAGGTGAACTCCTCTATACCCACCACATCCTTCCTTGTGATATTTTATAGCTTTGAAGTGTTTGGATTGAAATGTACTATAGTGGTGGGCTCAGTGAGCTTGGTGGTCTCTATAAATTTCACCTTATGTCACTAGACTCACCTAGAGAATCCATCTTCTTGTCACTAGGACCCTTTGCTTCCACTAGTCTTCTTTATTTTTGTTCATCATTTCAAGAATCCATGGTTGAAGGTCTTCATGCACATCAATGCAAATATTCTATGTCAATGCCCATGAATGGGCCATGAAGAGAATCTTTTGGAGTTTCCCATATATGAACCAATTTGGAATGACTAGACCATAGATGGGAAACTCATCACTAAATAGATTTATATCCTAGGCTAGATGGATAAATAGAAATTTTAGCTTCTTGGATATGGTAGGGACAAGGGATAAATATAATTTCCTTTTACTATAAGTTTTAGTTAGAACTAAGGCCAACTTAGTTTCTTTACCCTTATATTTCTCCATCCCCTCCATTTGTTCATGATCCTCTATAACTTGCCCTGCTTGGGTACCAGGGTATTCATTTGTTTCTTCTTTATTTGAGCCATAGGCCTCTTCAAGAGCTTTGAGAATATCCTCAACTATTTCATATGGATCATGAGCCACCATGTCTACATTCTCCACTAGAGATGGTGGTTCTTGTGGAGGCCATAAAGATGAGAATGCTTCACCTAACATCTCTTCTAATTACTTCTTATTAAGGTCTTGAGGTTGTGGCAATTCTACTTGAAGAGGTAGCTAAGGTGTTTTAAAGGTGGAAGGAAGTAGATGATACTAGAGTGGGTGCATTTTCAAGATGTATTTTTTTGGTTTTTGCTCATGTGTTAGCCTATGTTCCAACTTGGTATTGCACTTTTTAAGCCTAGCTAGTACTTCCTCAAAACTACTGGCCTTGGTATAAGATATCTAGTTATATCCATAACCAAAGTGGGATAGATGCAGTCATATATGAATTTCATATGGTTCCTATATTTGAAAAAATGTAACTTTGAGTAATGGTGGTAAATGGTTGTTCTACTGTAGGGGACCAGTTCTTGATATTGGGGAATTTATTAGAAGCAAGCAAATCAACAAGAAAATAAGACATCATAAATAATTGTTTGTTGGTCTTGATTTTAATGGCTATAAATTATTGACCCAATTGGATGCCTATCATATCCCTAATAGGGGGTGAGTTGCTCATTTATCAAGAAATGTACATAGGAAACCCATGAGGGATTGACATAAGTGGTTATGGCAACCCTAGAAATCCTATTCAATAAGGTCATGATAACCCTAATTCCATCCCTAAACTAAGAAATTGGAATTCTCCCTTGGAAATCTTTGAATACATGGTTTACTTGGTTGAGCTAGGATCTTAGGATGGTGTCATGGTCATTTTAAGTGGTCCAATTCTTGATAAAGGGAAATTAAACAAGGGACTATGGAAGTTTGTAGTAACCCTCAAAGGCTATAAGGGCAATATAATAAATCCTTCTAGATGTTCCATCATGCAAAATCTAGTCATTATATACTCTATAATCAAGAAAAAGTGAAGCAAGCATGTCAATATAATGAAGTAGCTCAGGTTTAGTGGCTACATGATGAAGGCCAACCAATTACACATCAACCAAATCTTGGTATTTGGTGTTGACTACCTCACTTTTCCTCTCATTTTGAGTGAGGGGATGCATCTCTTCTATGGTGAAGAAGATCTTGGACCAATTTTTGCACCCATTATTCAATGCCATGATGTCTAACTCTATGTCCTTGAAATCCCTACTTAGGTGGTTCGTGGATAAGTAAATCCCTATTTATTCCCTCCATTGTTGTCTTCCTATTGCCATTTCTTCTCAAAATTTCAAAATGCTAAACACTTAATCTATAAAAGTCTCAGGATTGTCCTTCTCACACTTAAAATTATTTTGTAAGTTCAACTATGATTTGACCATTCACAATCTCCCTATTTTATGTAATTTTTTAGGTTCTCTAAGAGTTTTAATGGTAGAGGTGATTTAGACTTGGGTTCATTCATGCCTTTACTTTGATTAAGACTAATGTACTTATACCTTTGATTTTATAGATGGATAAAATCTAAGTTTTTTCATTTTTTGCTTATGTGGATCCTATGTGACATCCATTTGGCATCATTTCATAGAATTTTTCATAATTGTCTCAAGGACAACTAGCCATTAGCCTTTGAATTTTGCTTTTGGTTTTGCTCTGTTGGATCAAGATCCAAGGATAAAGTGCCAGATGTTGATCATAATTCTAGGTTTTTTACCTCATTGGTCATCATAAGTATCAAGCCCCATGATTATGCCACCTAGCATATTATCACATCATTGATCTCCAATTTTCAAGTTCTTTTCACATGTTGAGCTCTCAGGCTCCTTGAGTCTTTATTTAAAGATCTCATACCTTTGGATTATGTTGGTATGATTAAGTGAGAGTTGGATATTTCAAGATGTACGAGGTTTAAGTTAGTCTCAAGGGTCATAAAAAGACCTAGGTTAAATTTCTTATTCCTAAGTTAGATTATTAAAGTGGACTCTCTTTTATAAAGATGTCACAAAAAATCCATCTTTGTCTAAGCAAAAATGTTTAATGAGGTTTAATTTGATAGTCTTGAGAATGTCATAAACTTCCTCATGATCATCAAATGACATTTATGAGATCATCAAATTTAACCTCATAAAACTTCCTTTACTAAATGCAATATTGACACATGACCTCTTCTCATAGCTTCCTAATGTCCCAGATCTATCTTGATCCATTAGATTAGAAGAGTGAGATCCTTCAAATCATGATTTGAGTAATAAAAAATGATTGGTCCATAATTAATCCATGATTATCCTTAAGGCTCTGACATTTCATTACTCAACTCACATCATTTGATAATGATCTTCATCATAGTGAGGATCGTAGATATTTTTCAAAGGGATCTCACTTTAAGTCCATCTTAGGGCCTTCCATGCTTAGTTGGATTGGGTCCCATGATTAAGTGAGGATCATTAGATCTTGTAAGAAGTATGAACATTAATTCAAGACCCATGGATCATAAAAATTTAGGCTAAGTTTTAATCATAAGGTCCCACTTGTATTAATAAACATGAGGGGGCCTTAGGATTAAAGTTTAGGCTAAAATTTAATTAAAGGGGACTTAGGTAGAAAATGGAAGGAGAAGGTGGGTCCTACAAGACCATACAAAATGTGATTAGAATAAACAAGGATGCATAGAAGGAAAACAGTTATGAGGGTCTAAGTATTTTTTTGTATTAAGGTTTGGTCATATTAATAAATATGACCAAGCCTTAGTATAAAATTAGACCTAGGTCCCATGTGGGTCAAAATTCTTTCCAAATGGATCTCACCAATTTTGAATTCAAATCACAAGGTTTTAAGCTTAGGTTCTTGCTGAAGAGGGTCTAAGTATGATTTTTATAGACCAAAGGCTATTAAAATCCTGAATAGGACCAAGTAGTGAATTATTGGTTGGTACATACTAGTGTCTTCTCCATGGAACCTTTATTTCTCATAAACAAGGTAAACCATTAATAAGGTTAGTTAAACAAAACTTAACCATAAACAAAATATGCTACTCTATCAGAGTGGATGATCTTCAAATTCTAAAAATACCTAGGAGCATAACAAGGTTTTTAATGACAAGGTTCTAAGACATCTCAAGGGCCCTAATTTTAAAAAAAAATGGGGATGTTGCCCTCAATAATTTTAGAACTAAGAGGCTCTAGTTTAGCAAATAACTAGGTCACTTATTCTATTAGACCTATGAGATCATCATGATCTATTCATGGTTGAAACAAGTTTTGCACCTACAAGATTAGGTTTAATTTCTAGGATATATTCATGTTGTATGTGTGCTTTGATTCCACTTATTTTTTGCCATGGGATTTAGGGAACAGCTTCCAAGTTTCACATCCTTGATCATTTATACTAGTTTATAGGACATGGTCATTCATGAAGGATCATGATTTTAGTTTAGGGGAGGCTCAAACATTGCTCTACTATCAGCCAAGCATCCATAGCCTTGACAAAGATGCCTTTAAATCCACTTGAGGCTTTTCTCCACTTCTAGCCAGGCTTCCATAGCCCTGGTGGAGATTACCTGAATCAACTATGCTTAAAAGCTTTAAATTTTGCACTAAATTCTTATTTTTATATCTTTTGACATACATTTTAATGCTTTCAACAAGGTTGGGAACCAAGATAGCCTAGTTTTAAGGATTCTAGTCAAGCGATTGATTTTTAGATGATCACCTATGGTTGAAACCATTACCCTAGGCAATGATGTCTTGTTAAATACAAACATGATTCTATCCTAATAAGTTAATATTTTATCTCAGAAGTATAATTCTTCTTAAAACCATACTTATGTCAAGGTAATTCTTAAGTTTGAATAGAATAAGGGAACTTTTCATTTACCTTTACCAATTTCTCTATGTTATAGCACTAAGCTCATATTTTAGGTTTATGGTCATCATATGTATGAGGTTCACATCCCATTCCTAAATCCTAGGAATCTAAGGTAGATAAGATACTTTGATCATGAGACTTGTCCAGAAGGACTTACTAGAGGCAAGGAAAAAAGTAGAAACAAAGAACAAAAAGGCACAATATAAAGAAAACAAACCTTAAGAAACAACACAAGACAATAAAAGGTAAATAAATATATACAAATAGAATAAAAAATAAACTAACTAGCCTACCTACCCTAACCTAGGTAGTCTTAAAAAATTTATTCCATAAGGACCCCAGGGGGAGCAACAGAGAAATAGTGTTTGAGATATTACCCATTAGTGGGTAATGTAAATTCTATTCCCTAAAGGTATTTTAGCTTGAAGTTGTTTCCAAGTGTTTCAACAATCTGATATGGGCCAATCCATAGAGGTGTGAATTTTCCATGCTTACCCTTGGGTTCAGATGCTTTGTCCCAAAGGAGGACTAGGTTTCTTTGTCTAAATACCTTCACTTTTGGCCTCTTATCAAACCATCTTTTTATCATGGCCTGATGCTTGATGAAATTAGAAAAGGCTTCTTCCCTTGCATTTTCCATCTGAATGATATCTAGAAACCTAGAATTTGCAAGTTCCTAACTTTCTTCCATGTACTCCTACATAAATCTGAATGTGGGAAATTTTAGAGTGATAGGAAAGATAGGATCTTGGCCATATACCAATAGGAATGGTGATGCCTTTAAGGCCTACTTGATTCTAATTCTATCTACCCATAAAGCATATTTGAGGAGTTTGTGCCAAGTCCTAGGCTTGTCTTTAGTAGATTTTTTTATTTCCTTGATTAGGTTTTTATTGGTAGATTCAGAGATGCCATTTCCTTAGGGGTAATGGTTGGAAGCAAAATTTAGAGAAATGCCATTGTCATAAGCCCATTCAATCATTTTTATGGACACAAATTCAGATCCATTATCACAAACCAAGGAGAATAGCATTTCCAAAGTTGGTATAGATGTTTTCTTTTAGGAAGTTGGTCACTTCTTCTATCCTACAGTGTTTGGTGGCTACAACTTTAGTCCACCTTGTGTAATAATTTGTGGCAGTTAGGACATATTTGTGGCCCTTAGAAGAATTGGGGTTAATCACTCTAATGAAATCTAACCCCCATTATGTAAAGGGTTTGTCAACCATCACTGGTTATAGAGGCATGGTTTCCTTTGGCTCTTTAGTGCAAAATATTTGACATAAATGACATTCTTACATTCTTGTGAGCATCCTTAAACATGGTGGGAAAATAGTAACCAACCCTAAATATTTTGTGGGCTGTTATTCTTCTTGAGAGATGTCCATTGCCTAATTTCTCATGGAAATTACTCATGATTTGAGAAGCTTCCTCCTTGGATACACACCTTAGATAGACTCCTTCAAAGTTCTTTCTATACAATACTTTATCTTTGATTAAATAGTGAGAAGCTTTGAGTCTTAGGGCTCTTTTTTTCACTCTTGTGATTCCTTTAGGATAAGTACCATTAATTAGTAAATGAATCAAGGAGTCATAACATTAATTGGGATAGAAGTCCTACTACTCAAATTACATGACATGTAACTTGGGATTGGTGTTGGCAATCATCTGGAGTAAACCTTAACACCTTACTAGTTTGGTTGTTTTAATTTCTATATCATAATCTTGTAGGACTGACATCTATTTACCTCTAAATTCACCCAATTAATTTTGAATCATCATGAGTGTCATAGTAGGGTCTGGAAAGATAGCATGTACTTTGTTTTTGAGGACGTAATTTCTAAACATTTTTACTACTTTTACCAGTGTATATGCTTATTTTTCAATCAAGGAGTAATTCAATTCAAATTTTTTGAGATTGGTACTCATGAAGGCTATTGGGTGGTCATTCCCATCAATTTTTTAAGTTAAGACTACAATCATTATGTTATTAGAATAAAATTAATATAAGTATAAGTGCTTCAAAAAGTCTAGACTTATCAACATTGGGGCTTGACCAATTACTTCTTTGATATTGTTAAGTGCTTTCTTGGACTTCTCATTCCAAGTTATTTTGGCATCTTTATTGAGCATGTCATTTAGTGGTTTAAAATTTTCAAAAAACCCTGAGATGAAATTCCTCACAAATTTTATCTTGCCAAAAAATGACTTTAGATCTTTTTGGATATTTGGGAGCTCCATCTTAGAAATGGCTTCCACCCTTTCAGGATCTATGAAGATCCCATCTTTAGTGATAATATTACCTAGTAGCTTTCCTTTAGTGACACAAAATATGATTTTATTGGGGTTGAGAGAAATGACATACCTTCTACACCTCTCAAACACTTGTTATAAGTGTGTGAAATGATCTTCCTAGTTTTTCGAGAACACTGTTAAGTCATCCATGTAGATTATGATGTATTTGCCAATTAGACCTTGGAAAACATGGTGTATGGCTCTTTGAAATGTAGCCCCTATATTAATTAGTAAAAATGGAATATTTTTGTATGAAAATGTTCCCCACTTAGTAGTAAATGCTATCTTCATTCTATCTTCCTTATCCACTAACACTTGGTTATACCCTGAAAAGCCATCAAAGAAGGACATCATGGCTGACCTTGAAACAACCTGTATCACCTAGTATAGAGAGGGTAAGGGATAATTTTCCTTTTTAGATGATTTTTTTAGATTATTTAAGTCAATGCATAATATTATTTCACCATTATTTTTCTAAATGGAACCAAGTTGGCAACCCAAGTGGAGTGCCTAATGGGAAACACAATCCTTGCATCTAATAGTTTCTTGACTTATTTATAGATCATGGGTTCTGGGATGAGGCTGATAGGCCTTTATTTATATCTGAAGGGTTTAAAATTTTATTTGAGGGGTATAATTTGAGTGATAACCCTTGGATCATTTTTATAAAAATCATCATAAAACTAGTCAATTACATCTTTATACTTAATAACTCTCTAGCTTTTTTGTTCTCTATTTGTGTGCAAGCTTTCCTCATATTAACTTGCTAAGGTTTATTCATGGTTATAATATTTATTTCATTTGAATCTTTGTCACTCACCTTGGGAACCTTATGGATTTGAATAAGCTTATCCTAATCAAATAACCTTTTTAATGAAATCATTCCCTTGGGTATCTTGTTATCATTTAGTTGAATGATTTTTCCATTGAATTCTCTTTTATGGGTAGTTCCATTAGTTTCATCAATAATATGATCTTCAAAATATTTTGAGTTAGTCAAGAATTCTAATATCTATTGATCATCATTGAAGACTTGTAAGTGGTTCACATTATCTAAGACTGAGGGGTGGGGTATTAATTCAATACCAAGGTCAAGGGAATCTTGATCAATCATAAGGTTGGATATAGTAGAAGCTAATTTATCAACAATTTTGTTTTCTTATATAGGTATAGAGAGGATATTAAATGCATCAAATGACTCTATCAAATCCTAAAATCTAAATTTATACCTCTTGAGGTATAAAAGAATACATTGGTACTTGCTCCTCACTTGGTTAACTACAAGTTCAGAATCTCCATAAACAAGTAGCTCCTTGACCTTGTTTTTAATAGAAAATTACAACCCTAAGATGAGAGATTCATACTTAGCCAAGTTATTGGTTCATGGGAATTACAATCTATAAGATGTATGATATTTTTTTTTATCAAGGTCTATCAAGACAATACCAACCCCAGATCTAGACTTGTATTTAGCACCATCAACATAAAGTTTCCATAAACTAGGTACAACTTAAGTGTTTTGGGAACCAACCACTTTTTTATTCTATAAAGTGAAGACTCTTAAATCAAAATCAAATAAATTAACCCTTTCATTGATAACATTATACTCAGTAATCATATGCTTCATCCTTGGTTCCCTTTCCACTCTTATTCATTTTAGAATACCTTTTGAAGGTAGCCATAGATGTGAACAATTAGTTGACATATATCCATTTAAGGCTTTGGTCCACTCTCTACTTAAAATTATTCCATATGCATTGGGAGTGTCTACTACTTGAATGTCAATAAATTATTGCAATTTGGGTTCACTTGCTAAATGCATGTGTACATTTAATAATTTCCCAATGATTTTGAATTTTGATTTGTCTAATTATGTAACCACCCTATCAAAATTGATTGGGATTAGTCCAAGTTATTCAAATATTCTTTTTGACATGATATTAGTTAATGCCCCATAATCTAGAAGATAATTTTGGAGATTCTTACCAAATATCTTGATAGTGAGTAGGAATGGTTGAGATTCTGCCTTGGCCATTTGCATGGTCACATTTACACTATTAGCCCTAGATGGCTTCCTAGGTTTCTTAGACAATGATTCAAATATCAAATCTCTTTTCTTTTTAATTTGAGTTAATTCATGCAAAGTGATGTTGGCCTTAATTTTCTTCATGCCTTCAACAATGTTATAATGAGTCTTACTTGGGGAATCAACACTAGGTTTTGAATAATTCCCTTTGGGTGGCTTAGGGTCACTCCTTGAAGTGGTATCAATAAGGGTCCCATAATTGTTTGGGGGAGTTGAAGTGGTTAATGGTTGTTTCTACTCCCTATTCTTTAGGGGGTAGGTCTTCAAGAATTGCTAAAATGCTTGAACCTCTTCAGGAATATTTTCTTGTTCATTATCTTCTTGAAAAGGGAATTGGAATGTCTCTACCATATTGACTTGGTATGATTACTTGGACCTAGAAGCATTTGTAGAATTATCCTTGTTAGGGATTACTTTTAATGTGTCCATATCTTCTTGAAAAGCTTCAAAGACTGTAGAATTCAATACAATCAATCTCACCATGCTTAATAGTAGCATGTACTCTACAGTAGTCAGGTAAGGCAATGTCACTAAGATTGATGTCCATGGTCTTGTTACTAGAAGAGGGTTCATTATCCTTGTTACTATTTTAGAAGTTGTCATTTCAAAACCTATTTCTTGGTCTATTGAACTTTCAAAAAGTAAAGTTCCTTCCTAAACTCTCACCAGCATTACCAAATTATTTTTGTAACTAAAGAAAATTAGTGTTAAGTTTTTGAACCATATTTAATAAATACTCATTTTCACTCTTAGGGGTCTTAGAATTGTGGACTTGATTATTGCTTGTACCAAAATTTGGTGTTAAGGATTTCTGATCACTAGTAGAAGATCCATTATTAGCTTGGTGATTTAGGAATCCTAGATTTTAAATAGGAGAAACATAACTAATAGGCAATATGCTTAGATTTGGGAGTTGATTAAGAGCAAGGGTATTTTGGTTATTATTAGGAAAAAGGTTTAGGGTAGGCATTTATGAGTTAAAATTAGGAATGGAGTAATCTATTTGACCTTGTGGTTGCATTTGATCACTAATAACTACTACTTCAGAATAGGCTTGGGATAATGAAACTATAACTAGAATAGATCTCTTTAGGAACATAGAAGTCATGGGGTCTACTCCATCCTTGTATATTTCCAAGGCTAAGATATCATTAGGCTTATAAGGTTCCATGGTCCTACTATACATCTTTTATAATTTGGCATTGAAAGATATTATAGGCTCGCTTACATCTCTCTTGATGGTTGTGAATTGATAATAAATGATACAAAGACTAATAATCTTACCGAATTGGTCAATAAAAAGAGTGTTGAAATCACTCCAGGAGGAAATGCAATCATCAAGAAAATTAAGGAACCATTCATATGCTGCATCTTTGAAAGTAAAGGGAAATAGCCTACACGCTACATCTTCATGTATGACATTTAATAATATTAAAATAACTTTAAAAGACTTAACATGTTCCTCTATAGTTACAACACCAGTTGGATTGAATATGGGTAAATATTTCTTAGGGTTACATGGTAAATCGTAGACTAAACCTTGTACATTAATAGGTGAGCTTCCTAACCAAGCCATACCTAGATGTGGTTTGAAGGTAAGGATGAATTGAATAGGAGAAGTGGGTAAAGACTTAGAAAGTATTCATCTACCTCTATCACATCTAGTTCTTTGATGACTTTATAGCTCGAGTAAAGGTTCCCTTATTTTAGAGCATGATCTGATGCAAATTCTAGGCAGTTTTAGCTTGAAGGTTTGAAATCCTATTTGAGATATGGTGTATCAAGTTAATATTTACAAATCTTAAGGACTAAACATGAACACTAAGCTAATTTCACAAATATCTACATAAAGAATGATAAATGACATCAAATTTTAACTAAGATAGTTTGAAAATGTATCCTATTATGCAAGTAGAGTCGATCTTTACAAATTTGAGCCCAAAATGAATCAAAACTCACAAGAGATCACTTGATCTTTGAACATAGTAAGTTGTTCCAATCTCAAATGTTGTAGATCTTCAAATTCAAAGCTATATTTACTAGAATTAAAGAATCATTTAATAAAGAACTATGATATTTGCCTTAAGAATAATAAGATGGGTCAAAAACTTCTAGGACCAATGACCTTTACACTTTAGAGCAAATATTTACTCAAAGGCGCAAAGATAACATCAACCTTTGATCAATTAACACCAAGATTGATAGGCCCTCCTTCCAGTGCTAATGTAGCTGCTCTTATTGATGCCTATAAGTATACCATAGGTGCTCTCAATGTTTAGAGAACACTTCTCATTTTAGAATCCTAAGAATTCATAGCATGAGTTGTAGGTATTTGGTAATTGTAATGCCTATGGTGGAATAAGGGCAAAACAAAGTAGACTGTTCCATAATATTTATATTATTTGGTGGTTGGGATCCACCTTGATCCAAGCCTTTGTTAATTCTAGTTAATCATGATCTAAGTTATAAACTACACTAATCTAAGTGAATATTTGACAATGAGATCTAAGCTATAGTGAGTTATTTCAAAAAAGGGTGATAAAAAGAAGGGTAAGGTAGAAAGGAAGTGAATGTGATTGCTAATATTTATCTCAAACATTATGATAAAGTTTTATTTGAATGAACATGCATTTAAATAAGTATGTAATGAAAAATAGCTAATGCTCAATTTTCACTACAACTAGGAAAACTTTTGAGGATAAGTTGAAAATACAAGAAAGAACCAAATATGCTCTAATGTTTTGCTACTACACCTAGATAGCTAATGTAAATCTTTGATGTAGAACAAATTAAAGTGAAGTAATTTATGATCTTTTCAACTAATCTTGCATATCATGATTAGCAACCTTGTAACAAGAATGCAATTTACAATTTAAAAAAAACCATTCAAATTTGAGATCTAGACAAGTAATTGAGATAAAATCTAGTAACCCTTAACACAACTATATAGACAAGCTTTTCAAAATTCCTTAACTATATTAATTGTTTCAAGTATACAATTTTTTCTCAAAAATCTCTCTTTACAAAATGGTAACATTGCCTATTTATAAAAAGCATAGGTGGTGTACCAGTCAGTTTTCAAGATACATATGTGTACAATAAGGATAGTTGTCCTTGTATGAAAATTCTAAAATACATATGACCTTCTACGCTGGATTAACCTAAAAGTGTATATGATAACAAACTAGCATATACTTATATAATAAAATATTCTATTTTTACAAATTTGTGGAAAATTATAATCTATAGTATCTTGTATTAAGCTGGTGGTGGGCCCTTTGGCTATCTTTATTGGAAGATGATTTTAGACTGTGTGTTTCTCACTAATTATTTCCAAATCTATTACAAGCTTCATCAAACATCCATCTTCTTGGTCTACTATTTTATTGAATTCTTTGTCATTCCTTACCATGGCCTCCTTGATGCTTCTAACCTCTATAATTTACTCTCCTAAATTAAAGATGAGATCCATGATCTTATGGTTCTCACTACTAGACTGGCCTTAGCTCTTTCCCTTTATTTCTTGAATGGTAGTAGTGGCTCTCTATTTAAACTCATCATAATCTATTAACCCAATGATAGTGGGTTGTGAAGGCTCTGTTAGCATGGTTCCTAGGAGTTTCTCAATCCTGCTCATCAAAGTCTCATCTTCCTTCACAAGATCACTAACACTATTGTGCCATGTGCTCAAATGTTTTAATTTATCTACAACTATTCCTAAGACTACACTCAAATGTCCTAGGCTAATAGTTCTTAAGCTTAGGATCTGCCTTTCTACTTATATGTTAATGAGCACAACTATTTGATCTTCTGAAGCTTACCACTAGATGACCAAGGCTTTGGATACTTCATCTTATTATATCAAGGAACTCTACTTGAGTTTCATGGCCTTCAAGGCTTCAAACATGTCAAATAATGATTCACCCAACATTCTTATCATCTCATCAGGTACATAAAGGATGGCCTGGGTTTCAAGGTCCTACTTCTACTTCCCCAAGTTGGAAATCGATTATTTCAATCTCCTAATCCCTACCATTACTTATGTTGATTGAGCCCCAAATAATCTCTCCACATCCTTTTGGTGAATGAGATGCTCTCCCAATTCTTGTCCTCTCACTAGAGTTAGGCCTACAAATGGTTCCACCCTTTGAAAGGTGAACTCTTCTATACCCACCACAACCTTCCTTGTGGTGATATTTTATAACTTTGAAGTATTTGGATTGAATTGTATTGTAGTGGTGGGCTCCATGAGCTTGGTGGTATTTATAATTTTCACCTTTGTGCCATTGGACTCCCCTAGAGCATATATCTTCTTGTCACTAGGACCCTTTGCTTCCACTAGTCTTCTTTCTTTTTGTTCCTTCATCATTTCAAGAATCCATGGTTGAAGGTCTTCATGTACATCAATGCTAACATTATATGTTAATGAACATGAATGGGCCATGGAGGGAATCTTTTGGAGTTTCTCATATATGAACTAATTTGGAATGATTGGCCTATGGATGGGGAACTCATCACTAAACAAATTTATATCCTAGGTTGGATGGATAAATGAAATTTTTAGTTTCTTAGATCTGGTAGAGACAAGGGCTAAATATTATTTCCTCTTACTCTAAGTTTTAGTTAGAACTAAGTCCAAATTAGGTTCTTTACCCTTATTTTTCTCAATCCCCTCCATTTGTTCATGAGCCTTTGCAACTTGCCTTACTTGGGTACCAGGGTCTTCATCTCTTTCTTCTCTATTTAAGCCATAGGCCTCTTCAAGAAATTTGAAAACAACCTCAACTATTTCATATGGCTCAAGAGCCACCATGTCTACATGCTCCACCAGAGATGGTGGTTTTTGTGGAGGCCATGAAGATGAGGTTGCTTCACCTGACCTCTCTTCTAATTACTTCTTACCAGGGTCCTGAGGTTGTGGCAATTCTACTTGAGGAGGTAGGTGAGGTGTTTTGGAGGTGGAAGGAAGTAAATGATATTAGAGTGGGTGAATTTTTTAGATGTCTTCTATTGGTTTTTCCTCATGTGTTAGCCTATGTTATAACTTGGCATTACACTCTTTAAGCCTAACTACTACTCCCTCAAAACTATTGGCCTTGGTGTATACATGATCATAAACTCTAGGATGATGTTCATAAACTAACTTAAGCAATTTATTTTCCCTCAAATGGTCTTTCAATGTCCCTATAGGGTCTCATATCCTCAATTCATTTACTTGGAAAATAAAGGCCTCCCTCTGCCTAGACATGACATCAACCTATTTCCAGTCATGTAGTGTGGTCTTTCTAATTATCAAGGGAAAGGGGTGGAGGAGGCCCTTTTTCTTTTATTTTCTTTTTTTTCATATCCCATTAATTCCATTGATAAGTTGGAAATTTATTTCTTGTTTGAATAGCTTGTTTGGCACATATATAGGCAACCTATATGGTGGGGACATGGTTCCCATAATTCTAACTATGGTGCAATCAAGATGATACCAAATATCCCCTATCATCTCCACATGCCTTTTGATCAAGGGGTGAATTATGAGCATAGGGGATCCAATTATAGCCTTAACCAAAGTGGGATAGATGTAGTCATAGATGAATTGTATATGGTTTCTATATTTAAAAATATGCAACTTTGAGTAATGGTGGGAAACAATTGTTCTACCCCTAGGGGACCAGTTATTGATGTGGGGGAATTTGGTAGAATAAATAAAAGTATCAAGAAAATAAGACATCATAAATAATTATTTGTTGGTCTTCCTCATAATGGCTAAATATTGGTGATGCAGTTGGATGATTATCATGTCCCAAATAGGGGGGTGAGTTATTGACTTATTAAGAAATATACATAGGAAACCCAATTGGGATTGACATAAGTGGTTATAGAAGCCCCAAAAATCCTATTTAATAAGGTCATGATAACTCTAATTCCTTCCCTAAACTAATAAATTGAATTCTCCCTTGGAAATATTTGAATACATGGTTTCCCTAGTTGAGCCAGGGTCTTAGGATGGTGTTAAGGTCAATTTGAGTGGTCTAATTCTTAATTGAGGGAAAATCAACATGGGACCATGGAAGTTTGTATTAACCCTACAATGCTATAGGGGAAATGTAAGCAATACTTCTAGATGTTCCATCATGCATAATCCAGTCATCATCTACTCTACAATCAATAAAAAGTGAATCAAGAACATTGATACAATGAAGTACCTCAAGTTTAGTAGTTGCATGATGAAGGCCAACCAATTGCATAATAACTAGGTCTTGGTATTTGGTGTTGACTACCCCAATTTTCATCTCATTCTAAGTGAGTGGCTACATATATTTTATGGTGAAGAAGATCTTGGACCAATTCTTGTACCCACTATTCAATGCCATGATGTCCAACTCTGTGTCTTTGAAAACCCTACCCAGGTGGTCTATGGATAAGTAAAGCTCTATTTTTTACCTCCATTGTTGTATTATTACTTCCATTACTTCTCAACCTTTAAAAATTATAAATAATTACTCTAAAAGAGTCTTAGGATTGTCCTTCTCACACTTAGAATTATTTTTCAAGTTCAACTATGATTCGATCATTCACAATCTTCTTGTTTTATGCAAGTTTTTAGGTTCTTTGATAACTTTAATGGTGGAGGTGATTTAGACTTAGGTTTGTTCATGACTTTGATTTGATTAAGACTAATGTATTTATACATTTTCTTTTCCAAATGGACAAAATCTAAGTTTTGTTGTCTTTTACTTATGTAGATCCTACGTGGCATCCATTTTTCATCATTTCATAATTGTCTCAAGGACAACTAGCCATTAGCCTTTGAATTTTGCCTTTGGTTTCACTCTATTAGATCAAGATACACGAATCAAGTGCCAATTATTGATCATAATCCTAGGTTTATTACCTCATTAGTCATCATAAGTATCAATTCCCATGATTATGCCACCTAGCATATTATCACATCATCGATCTCCAATTTCTAGGTTCTTTCCACGTGTCAAGCTCTCAGGCTCCCTTAGTCATTATTTGAAGTTTTTGCACCATTAAATTATGTTGGTATGATTAAGCAAGATTCGTAGGATCCTAAAAGATGCATGAGGTTTAAGTTAGTCTTGAGGGTCATAAAAAGACCTAGGTTAAATTTCTTAGTCCTAAGTTAAAATTTTAAAGTGGACCCTTTTTTATAAAGATATCACAAAAAATCCTTGTCTAATAAAAAATGTTTGGTGAGGTTTAATTTGGTGGTCTCGAGAATGTCATAAACTTCCTCATGGTCATCAAATGAAATTTGTGAGATCATTGAATTTAACCTCGTGAAACTTCCTTTACTAAATGCAATATTGACACATGGCCTCTTCGTAGAGCTTCCCAAGGTCCCAGATCTATCTCATTCCATTGGTTTAGAGGAGTGAGATCCATCAAATAATGATCCAAGTAATTTCATATGGTTGGTTTGTGGTGACCCTACAATGATCCTTAAGGCTTTGACAATTCAATGCTCAACTCACATTGTCTAATCATGATCTCCACCATAGCGAGGATCATATATCTTTTGAATAGGACCAAGTAGTGAATTTTTGGTTGGTACATGCTAGTGCCTTCTCCATGAAACCTATATTTCTCACAAATGGGGTAAAACATCAATAAGTTTAGTTAAACAAAACCTAACCATAAATAAAATATGATACTCTATTAGAGTGGATGATCTTGAAATTCTATAAAAACCTAGGAGTACAACAAGGTTTTTAATGACAAGGTTCTAAGACATCTCAAAGGCCCCAATTTTCAAAAAAAAGGGGGATGTTGGCCGCAAAACTAGAAATGAAGGAAAACATCTCTAAAGTAAATATGCCAAATACAAACTTACCAAAAAACCATGATATAGTTCTTACTTCTACTATGCACACATATGGCACATCTTATTCCAAAAAGTTATACATTTACCACCCATCATATATTTTCATCCGTTGGATGAGATCATAGGGTAGCTTCTCTGGTTTCACAATATTCCTAAAATACCAAAAAACATAAAAACCTTTAAAAATTCAAAAATATTTTCAACATTTACATATCTTATTATCTCTTTGGGATATATGTTATTGGTTACATGTTGGTAGATGGAATATCAATATTTCCTTTATACATGTGTTTCATACATATTTTGAGTGTGATTTAATCATACATAGATACATGATCCATGTACTTTTAGATGTTGGGCTTTCCTTTTATTCACATCCCCAGGACATTGAAGGTATACACCTCTTTGATCATAATACATCCAAGTTGTATCATTATATGGTCATTTTACATTATGTTTGAGATCATATATGTAATTACACATGCATTTATCCATGCTTATATATTTCACAATGTACTTGATATGTTATGTACTTAACATTTTTCCTAAAATATATATTTAGGGACTAGTGTGTTATATTTATATTGGTTGTTTTTTATTTCATTTATGCACTTATTTGAGTGACTTGCATTGATATTGTCTTACTTGTTTGAGCATTTGAATATGCTCCATTATTTACAAACCCAATGTCATTTTTTGCCTCTTTGACATTTGACTATGTCATTGCTTATTGTATGTTAACATTTGAATATGTTATTTATTACTATATAGATATTGGATCCCTTTGATTGTGAAGCATTTGAACATACCCATTTTATGAGGTCTCCTTCAACCATTATATTTTAATTTTATTTTGAGTTCTCTTGTCTGTTTCTTGATTTTATTTTTGAGGTTATATTATTATTATCTAGACATTGCCATGATCTACATCATGCATCTAGGACTTGGTGTGATCACATTCTTTGTGCTTCAATGATATATCTACCTAGACATGTTCCCTTTATATGATACATGGTAATTTCACATTTTACATGGTTATATTATCCTTTTTAGGTAAGTTAACTACCATTTACTACTTCCCTCACCTCAAAGGGGAGTCATACTAGTAGGGGCATGTCATGAAGGAATGACTTCCACATATTTCATAGTTTTAAATTTAGTGTGGGCATGTTTTGGAAACATGTTCTCCATATTAATTTAGTATTCAGCATAACCAAATTATAGTGGGGGCATGTTTTAGAAATATGTCATCCACATTGGCACTGACACTAGTTCTCAGATTTATATTTCACTGGGGGCATGTTATAGAAACATGTTCTCCACATTGGCAGTTATATTAGTTTTCATATTTCTCTATACATAGTGGGGACATGTGTTAGAAACATTTTCTCCATACTTTTAAAGTTTCATATTGGTCAAATTGCATAGTTATATGATTCAGATACACATTTGTGGTAGAATTATATACATCAATACCATTGTTATACATAGTTTCAACATGATACATATCTAAGGTGCATATGTTATGCAATGTGTCCCTAATATTGTAAAATAAAATTAGTTTCATGCTCACTTTGAGGGGTTATTATAACCCACCAAGTTGAACTATTATGGATTGTATTAATCCAATCTATTATAGTAGTTGGTTCACTTTTGGTATGGTTGAGGTGTTTAAATCACTCAATATTTCTAAGTTTATAGGTTGGACTTGATTTTATCATATATCCTCACTAGTTTTATAGTGTGAGTTGACTTAGTCACTCACACTCACCAGGTTATAAGCATGATTGGGTTGCACAGTTGAGCTAATCTCAATTGTCAGGTGGAAGCTCATATTTTTCCTAAGGTTGGAGGCATGTGCCCTCCAATATCTCTCTATCTCTTTAGATATATGCATTTTATATATTTATATTTTTCCTAATCTCAAATTAGTGAATCATAATGATACATATTTCAAATCAAATTACCAAAAGGCAAGATGGTTACATCAATACATAGGTGTAATCATAGACCTTACTCTCTTTCAATTTCAATTATTTCAATACTTTTAATTTCATATTATATGCCATGATTATATGCTGTAACATAATTTTGGTTTCAGGTCATTCACCAGTAAAGCACTCAAATTGGACTCAATCAAAGTCAAGGTGTATTATACACAACTAGGTACACATTCCTTTTCCTTTAAACTAGAAATTTTATTACTATATTAAAGGGGGCAAATGTAGACACTATTTTTAAATTATATAACACCTCAATATTGTACACTTGATAAATACATATCATGGATGTATATTTAGCTTCTAGACCTTTTTCATTACTAAAAATATCACATACACTATCTCTTTATGTCTAATTACTTATCTGTTAGTCTGACCAATGTTATTCTAATGACTTGGACCTTTTACCTTGCCTAGAATGTTGTAAAGCTTCTTATCTTCTATCTCTACAAACTATGGACCTACACCTATTTTCCAACTACCTGGACACTTGCATCCTAATTAGACATTTATGTTGATGCAAGTGTCCTACCTAAAATAAGTGTCTAGTACCCTAAATTCATCCAATTTACAAATGAAGTGTACTCCTATGGCTATCCTAAGCTCTTTAATGTGAGATATTCTCCACAGAGATTGGTATAAATATAAGGTCAACCCTCATTCATTCCTCACCTAGAAAAACCTAGAGAGACTAAGGAAACTTACCAAAAACATTATATCAAGTACTTAAGTGAGAAAATCTTGCATATTTTATAGTATTTCTATATCATTCATAGGGACAACACATCTACATGTCTGAAATACTAAAGGAGCATCCCAAGAGCCATAATTTCAAAGATAATGTTAGGTCACTTTTATAATTGATTATCACACATTGCATGATTCACACATAAGTAAACACATAGGGGATAACTTTATAAGTTTGAGGCCCTTTTCACAGTATTGGCTATATAAATAGTACTCATTGATAGAAGGGTCTTTGAGGAAGCTCGACACTATGTTCCCATTAATCTATTTTTCCCATAGCCAATATGAATATGAAGAACTAAGATTTTGCTATTTGACAAGGAACAATAGTCCATGATCCATATCTAAATGCACCAAAGTGAAGGTGAAACAAACCCAAAAATATCTAGGTGGCTACATCTAGTTTCAACAAGTATTCCATACTGGACACCTACATCTAAGTTAAATAGTAACATCATCATAACTTTCCCAGGTTAATGTAAGTATTTGTGACTATATATGTAAAATTTATAGAATTAAGTGATTATTCTAGAATCCATATCTAGTCCACTATCTACCTATTATAGATCTAAATTTGTGTTAGAATTAAAAAAATCTAAGTATCTTGTCCTCTTTATAATTGCAATATCTAGCATATTTATACTTTCTATCTTTAACATCTCAGTATAATAAACTTAATATATGTTTTATCTAAGTTTCACAAATAATTGATCTACTTTAAAGATAATATACCATCCTTGTGCCCTTAGTTATCTATGTCCCTTTAACCTTAGATTGACCACATCTAGATTTTATTTTTACTATATAGATGTTGTCATGATATACATCATGCATTTTATGACTTAGTGTGATCACATTCTGCATGCTTCAATGATATATCTACCTAGACATGTTCCCTTTATATACTACATGGTAATTGTTGACTAAATTTGACTTCTAGTCAAATTTGGTCAACCCATACTATTTTTAACTTTTGAAAAAGGTTTTATGTGTCCTATGGGGTCTCTTATTGTATTATATGTCTCACTTATCCTTCCTTTAGTCCTTGTTGAAGCCCACCCTCCTTGTATTAGGCTAGTCAATCGAAGTCAAAGTTGGTTAACCTTGGTCAAAATTATTCAAAGTCTCAATTTATTTTTAAAATGTCTTGATATGGTATTTTATATATTTCAATATGTCTTCAAGTCATAAATTGGTCACATGCTAGGTTTCATATGCAAAAAGGGTTATTTGGCCACATTTTTAGCCCACTTAATTGACTTGTATGGATGGGGTGAGTAAGAATATTTGTCACCAAAGTGAATATCAATATGGAAGAGGTCAATATCAGTAAAAAAGTGGTTATTTTCAGTTAAAGAGTTAGTTATATGCAAAAAGGGGGAGTTTTTCCTTGTTTTTAGGCCCTTTTGGGCACTTATACAGACTTCTTGAGTTCACCATTAGTTAAAAACATGGTAAATGTGTATATAAACCTCCCTATATTAATTTACATGCTTAGAGTTCTTAGATAAGTTCAAAAGGTTCATCTTCAACTTCGTTTCTTCTACTTTCTCTTTGAAAGACAAGAAAGGCCATTTTTCAAGTGCTTAATGTGGGCTGTATAGTTGGAGTTGGGAAGAATGGTATTGGTGGGTGAAAGGTATCTAATTATGATTAAATTTAGTGGAAATATTTCTCTTATTAATATCTTATCCTTTATAAACCATTGCTAACACTCTAGATATCTTTTTATGCACTTACATCCATGAGGGGGTCACTGTTTGCACTTGTTTAGATTTCTTTGCTTTGGTTTGATGGATTTGTTTATTTCAGGTGTTTATAAATTATTTATAATACATTTATATGGTTCTCTTGGTTTTTAAAATCTCAAGTTCCTAGGAAAACTTCTTCTAGGCTTGTAGATGCTTCCAAATTGGTCTTTTCACACTTGTAGCTATTTTAAGTGCCTTGAAGGAGATTTTACACATTGGATGGAGGAATGTGATGTTATTTAAGGATTTTTAACCTATGAATATGCATATATAGGTGTTGGGACAAGTTTCTGATTCATGAAATTCCAAAACAATGCTCAAAGGATTATGTTTCCCATCATTGTCAGCCTTTTATACTCAATATATGTATTTGGAGGTGTTTTTTTCTACGTTGGGAGTTTTGTTTTGAAATTTTTATCATGGTGTAATTGATGGATATTTTAATTTTTAAATCCAATAGTTTCATTTTAAGTGTTATAAATCATCTAATCAATCATGGCAACACTCAATTTCACTCTGAATGTATGCACCTACAGGTTTCCTACTGATGTCATCCTTAAGTGTGAAAGGTTGAAAATATACTTTATATTCTTGAGGGATATATAGAGGTGATTATGATTTTTAAATGAAGCATATATGACTCATATATAATATTTAAGAGGGTAGTGAGCATGTCTAAGAAGATGACTGTGATTTTAGGCTTGCAATCCTTGAAAAGTGTAAACAAAGGCCTAAAAGGTTTTTGAATGAATCATAGAACATGTTTACATGATATTATAATGTGTCTATATTGGATGATATTATATCCATCATATAGGATAAAAAATATGCCAAGAAGGGAGGCTGGAAAGGTAGTGCAAGGGGAAAATTTTAAACATAAAAAATGGCCTAAAATCACTAAAACCCTACAGTGATCACCTACAAGTAGAAAAGACTAAAATTGGGAAATAAGTGTGATCAAGTTACAAGAAGATCATAATTTTATAAATGAGTTATTTTTTTATGAGGTAAAAAACATCTCTAATGATATAACAAACACCATGACCAGGTCCATTTGAATCCATGGTCATCTACAAGCATGCCTAAAGTTCATGAAACACAGTCATGTAGGTTATATAGGTAGTGAGTCAGAAGTAGGGTCTAATTAAAAATTTAAGAGACTATTTGGATTGAATAATTGAAAATTTACCTTAATAATGAATTAATAAGATTATGGACACCTTGATCAATGATAAAAACCCCATCTTGACACCTACAGGCTTGTATGGACTATGACAAGCAACAAGTTGAAGTTAGTGCTTTCAAAGGTGATAATGCCACCAAAGGTAAATTATTTTTAGGACTAATTCATCCATAATATCTATAGGTAGAGGCTTAAAATGATTGTCTCAGTCAGGGTTTATAGATAGTCTTGTGTTGCAAGAGTATAATGATGGTTCAAGGGGTAAAATTATTGGAAAGATCCTTTGGAGGAATAATATATGGTTTTTAAACCTATATTAGTCTTATACATGAGCATAAGGCATGGAAAAAACCATCATTTTAATAAAAACATAGTCAACCCTTACACCCTGCACACGGTCCTGCACCTATAATTTAGTCTTGAAAATTGAGCTATTTAAAGGGTCAAAACTTGGATTTAGAGGCTGATTTTTTGTACAAGTTACCCTTGGAACTTTTTTATAAACATAAAATTGTTTCTTTTTATACCAATAGGATAATATTATTTTGTTTTATCTCAGAGGTAGGGCACTTTTGCCTTACATGAAGAGGTAGTTTTGAGGTAAAAAAGAAAGAATGGTGGATCAAAATCATCAAAAGTCATTAAATATGGTTTTTATATATATGAAAAATCAATGTAAACATGATAAATATTACTATAGGGCTGGAAACCAAATAGGGTGACTTTGATAAGAAGGTCTACAGATAGATCTAGTATGGCAACATGTAAGCCAAGCCCCAAATGGAAGGTCACTCCTATCTCTAGCCTTGGTAAATCATTTAAAATATTTATAAAACTTTCATGGAGGTAAAAATGAAGTTTTTAGGCTATATCAAAGGTCTTTAAGGTCATAAGGGGCCTGAGTCATGAAGTTGTAGACTAGACCTAATGTGAGGCCTAACACTTGGAAGAGTCATTTCATGTTTTGATCTAAATGGACACCATATACAAGTTGGAACATGTTTATTGAAGATAATAAGAGATTTTTAAACCTTAAAAATGTAGATAAATCCATCAATAAGACATTTCTTGGCTTGAAGTGCATTAAGAACCTCACAAAATGTAAGGAAGGAATTCGAAAGCCAACTTCAAATGCTTGGAACTTCCACCAAATTTTTCATGGGACCTTGAGGGATTAGAGAAGTTAGGGAGGGTCCCTAATAATCCCTTAGTGGCATTTTGAAAATATTTGAATGTTTGTTCTTTATAAACAAACATTAAGACTAAAATCACCTCAAAACTCTTGCAAACCCTCCTAAGGACCTGATTGGGGAAATCTTGCACTTGGAGCATGGTAATGAGATGGAAATGCCATGAAACTTTGGGAAATTTTATAAGACTCTAAAACACCCTCCAATGATATTTTGTTGAATGGACTTATATGAATGGGGTCAAAATAGGGATATTTTGACATTTTTGTGTGTTTTCAGGATTAAGAAGGTTTCAAAAGGCCAAATAAATTTTGAGGGAGATTTTAGGACCTATTATAAGTCATCATGTCCATTTTATTATCCATATAAGCTCCTAATCCTATCTAATATCTCCTTCATTTAGCCAGTCTAGTGGGTAGATAGTGAAAACTTATGGGAAAGTGGTGAAACTCAATTTAGAAAGCCGTTTAAGGATAATTTATTGAAACTTATGATATAGAAACCTTTGACACATGTCATCCATTATTTTACATAGATTAGACTAAAGAATTGGAAGGTTTTAGGTGCCAAGTGTGAGAGGTATATGGGGAGAACTCATTTTAACACTATCATGGATGATGGTGCATGGTTATAAGAATAAAAGTGATTAGAGGCTATTCCAATGCATGTGAGGACTTTTTATTAACCCTTCCTACTCATACCCATCATCAGACCTGATCAATTGTAGTGATAAGGTAGTTTTGGAAGACAAATCATGAGGGGAAGTTTTTTGTGCAAGGAAAGGATTTTCTTGACCACTTTGTAGGGTTTGGATGATTTGAGATGAAAATTTTAACTCTTGTCATTACATGGATCACCCAATTTCTCTCTTACATGCACAATTAAATTATCTTTTTAATTATGACAAGTGTCTCTCTAACTCTTGAACTCCCTTTCTCTCCCTCTTCTCATAATTGTTATAAATTTTGGCCCTTTTAGCATTGTATGGATCTTACCATAGCTGGTACAGTGAATCCTTACTAGAATGACATTAGAATTTATCTTTTAAAATTGAATACAATTCTAATTCTAAGTTTTGAACATTTTATCTAAGTGTGTGAGTGATGAATAGTGGAGCTAAGTGAAGTATCAACCTTACTCCCTTTATCCTTCATGTTTAAGTAAGATTTATGATTTTAATAGGTCATGTGAAGTGTATTGATTTTACTAGGATCTTCTTTAAGAAATAAATTGTCTCTATGGTTTTAAATCTACCCTTAGATCAATCATCTTGTTGATTATCCCATGTATGCTACCTTCACATTGAAGCAATTATGTTAGAATCCTTCAATGCATAGAATTGTTCTTGGAAAGATTTGTTGCTTAGAAGGAGTTTGATAGTCTATGGGATATATCTTGATGGATCACCTCTTTAGTTTAGTTTCCATTTTATGCAAAACTTCTAACTCTTTTCATGAACAAGCATTAGATTAGGTAATAGGCTTTTAAAGAAGAATCTAGGGAGCTAACCCTCATAAACTAGAGATTCATCTCTCTTGCAAGTTTCCCATAATTTGAGAGATGATTCAATGTTGTATCAAATTATAGGATCTAAATAGAGTATCATAGGATGCACAATTTGGTGCCAATAGTTATGGCACACTCGGTGGGATAGTTGGTCCTAATTATTTTTATGTCAAGGTAAATGCTGGTCTTAACAAGCCCAAGGTTACAAAAGTGTTTCTAATCTAGTATTTGACAACCCCAAGAGGTCAAAATTTATGGTTTTAGATAAATTTATTCACATTATACTTCATGGTATTCACTAGATCATCTTCTAGTAGAGCATTCAATCAAGTCCCTCTATTTAAAACTCCTCTTGAGGAATAACATATTGAACTATTCTTAACATTTAGAGATCTTGAACAAGAAGGTTTTGAAGAAGAAGAATAAGTTGAGGAGATAGAATATCAAGAGGAAGAGGAAGGGGAAGAAGAGATGGTTGGGCAACATGCTTTCCTAGATTTCAACACCCAAAATCCAATTAATCTTGTTGCATATGATCCTATTCCTCCCAATACTACCAAAAGTATCCATAGTTTCAATGGAGAGGGGCCTATTACTCCAACTGAGCACATTAGGGACATTTCAAATTTTTGTAACTTCCACAATATCACTCAAGCTAACATAGCTATTAGACTACTTTCCATGTCTCTAAAGGATAAGGCACTTGATTGGTATAAGACATTGAAAGTTGGTTGCATTACTAATTAGGATGACTTTGGAGATTTCTTGGTGAATAGGTTTGAGAATAAGAGTGACCACACTTCGCTAATCCATTAGCTAAATGTGATAAGAAGAGGTCCTAATGAATATATGGGGGATTTTAATGAAAGGTTTTAAAGGACATGGTATAAATTTCCACTTATCATGAGGCCTAATTCAAGATTTTTATTCCCCACTTATATCAAGGCTATTAGAACTAATATACTAGCAATTTTGTAGTCAATGGGAGGATTTACTCTACCAGATACATATGAGATAGCTATTGAAGCTGAGAATAGTTTGATATAAGCTAGGAAATTACCCCCAAGAGTTTCTATGACTTTATTGTCTCATATTTTAGTTGAAACTCCAAGTGTATCACAAGTTCCCAATGCCAATGCCAAGTCTAGAACAACTCCCAAGAAGGTGGATAATGTTATAGACAAAGATGAAATGATTTGGTCATTACAAGCTTAGCTCAAACAAGCTTAATTGCATGCAAGTTCTCCACCCAATCCCAAATATTATCCTTCACAAACTTATATACCTCCACCCAAATACAATTACCAAGGAAGAGGATAAGTTCAACAAGGTTTCAATAGGCAGTCCAATGTCTACAGTCCTAATTCTATTTCATCCACAAGGGTTGTTGTTCCAGTCCATACTAATCTGGTTCAAGGAGATGAACATTTGGATCATTGGGGATAATATCAAGGTTAATTTGTATATGATGGTGGAAAAGGCATCCAAGCCTTAGTGGCATAAGAAGGAACTACTCCTTTCATCACATTATAATAAGAAAATCTCATGCAAAGGGATACTCATAGAGAGGGTAGCAACCAAAGTACAAGTTTTATGAACTTTTAAGTAGAAGATAACTATGTGTTGAACCAAAACACATCAGTTATATCCAACATAAGAGCCAAAAAGAGAACTTTTGGAGATGTTATAGAATCATGTGTGACTCCAAATAATGCCTCTCTAAAGCCAAAAAGTGTGAATCCTAATGTAATACCCCCTACTAGTCACACTCCTCATCAAAGTTAGAATGTGAGCAAGGTTGTCAAGCATACAATACATCAAGTTCAAGCTTCCTCATTGCCTTCAAGAATGTAATAAAATGTGAATACTTCCCCTCTAAATTTTTTTAATTCTTTAAAGAATACCAAAACAAGCATATATCTTTGGGAAGTCTTACATATGCCTGGTAAAAAGGAACTCCTACAAGAACAACTTTCAAACATCCATGTAGCCCCTCAAGCTCTAAGACACAATGGTGTAGCCCTTACCAATACACCAAATTATGTCCTAGAACCCTCCACCAAATCTGAAAAACCTCTACCTTTCTACCTCACACTCATTATGGGAGACAAATTGGTTCACAATTGCATTATGGATAGTGGAGCTAGTACCATAATTATGCTTAAGGTAGTTATAGATAATTTGGGATTAAAATATGAACTGCATAGAAAAGGTGTGTTACATCTTGATGGAAGTCCAACCAAGATAGTGGGATTAGTTAGAGGATTTAAAGTCTTTCTACATGATTGTCCAAGTTTCCCGATTATGCAAGACATTGTGGTGGTAGACCTTCCATCTCATTTTGCTATTTGCTTGTCAAGGGACTTCACAGATAAAATAGGAGGATACCTTTCTACTAATTAGTTTTTTATAGATTTTATAAAAATATATGGATCTAAGGTAACCATAATAACATATCCCTTGGTGAGGTTTCATATTGAACCATATGTGGAGACAAATTCAAATCAAAATTGTGTAATTAATGAAGAAGAAGAAGAAGGTGTCATGGGTGGTGAAGCATCCTCTCCCCTTGAAGGTATTTTTGATATTTTCCTTGATGATTATGGTAATGAAACATATGATCATGATCCATATACATTCATAGAAGAGACTTATTTTAGAGCCTATTATATGCATGAACAAAATACTTCTATACCCTCACTTACTAATGAATATCATGAAGTTGAAGAGATATGTCCTGCTTTGCCTATTCCTCCTTAATATGAGAAAGTACTTGTCCAAACTTGTCATGATCCCTATGTTTCCTATAATCATCCATATCAAGCTTTTACTTCACCTAGTCCATCTAGTTCCTCTCTAAGTCATCCTATTACAAGTTTCAAAAATACTCTCATTGGTTACCAAGACTACATGTTAGACCTTGATACTAGATATGGTTGTGGTCAATTCATCCCTAATTTTTGTATTGAGAGTGTAAGGGATGCTTTGGAATAATTCAAGAATGGATACCTATAGAGAGATAAAATTGCCCAGGTCTTTAAAATGAGATGCTTGATGTTTGTGGCCTAATTTTACATCTACAGGAGAGGTTGAGAGCTCATGAACCAACTCAGTCTTAGCCACCCTAATATACCCCACATTAACCTTTAAGTGTGTCAACCTTGCCTACTCAAGATGATAATCCAAACATGGTCCAAAATTCCCCAAGTCCTCCATGCATTCCCCAAAGTTTCCCTTCTTAGAAGTTAATCCAAGAGAGTAGCCAAAGGAAGGAGGACATCATGGTTGAGTAGTTTGATGTATTTAGAGAAGATTTTTAGAAATGAGGTTTGAGTTTTGAGTCTCATCTTGAAAATAAGATTGAATTGGCCAATCATATTTTAAGGCAATCCCTCATGGCATCAGAAAATGAATCCTCTAAGCCTAATTTTCTAACTTGAAATCAAGATGCTAAGTCTAAAGAAATTTAAAAGTTTCATAAACATATCGTTCACCCCTTAATTAGTATCTTATCCTCATGAAGAATCCTCTAAGCATACCTTCCCAAGATGGAAAGAAGTAGTGGTAGATTGTGAAGAAAAGAACAAATCATGTTTAGGTGGAGAATTTGAAATAAGAGCAAAAATTGAAACCCCTCAACTTCCTCCCACCCCTCCTCAAGAAGAAATTGAACCTATATTTTTGACTTCTCTAACTAATCAATGTTTCCCTTATAATGTTAAGGATTGCCTTGCTCCTTGGGAATCTCAAGCAGTTAGCAGTTAACTCCCATTTGGGATGAGTTTGAGATTTTAGATTAGATTAAAGATAAAGGGGAGCTAACTTCTAATGAGAATACATTAATTTTTGGAGATGAGGAAAAGGATCCTCTTTGTTTTGAATAAAATATCCTATAAGAGGTTATTTTGGAACCTAAAGGAGAAAATGAAGAAGCCTTTCTTGTTGTTCCTTTCCATGATGTTGACTAGTCAAAGGGTGATGACTTGTGGCAGAAATTTGAGGATATATGCAATGAAGTTTAAAGCCTCAAGGGGCATATAAGTCCTTTGGAGCTAACTACAATACATGACAAGAAAGAGGTTGTGTCTGAATAGGAATACATGTGGTAGACCTACATGCAAATGTGTGAAGAGGATGAAGAATGTGAGAAGACTAAAATCCTAATGAAACAAGTCCAGGATGTTGGAAAGTAGTCATATATTGATTATCATCATCATCAAGAGAGTATATCTCATGATGGAACAATATATGATGATCTTGAGCCTTTTGAGGATGATTCAAAAGTTGATCCTAGAGCCACCTATGAAGCTGATCCTATCAACATCAAGGAAAGGTGTGAGTAAGAAACACTTCCAAATTATCATGATACAATTCTTCTTAAAGACTTTGAAGAAGTTGTAACAAGTGAGAAGAATGATGTGATCCTTTAAAAAGATATAGACTTACAACAAGCTATCCCATGCATGGATATACAAATCTATTATGAGAGATAAAAGGGTAATAGTATGAAGCATGTTTCTAGGTTCAAGAGGACCTTATCTACTTTGGAAACTTGTAGGAGATGACTTTGTTAGATGATGTGAAAAGTTAAGGAGCAAAAAGAAAACATGAATCATCTAGAACCACATTAAAAAGGAAGTATGATTGCCATCATCATTCATCTAGTGAGGAAGGAGATTCAAGGTACTTCCCTTTTGATCTAGGAAGGGAGGTATGATCAAGTTGAATGTACATATTTTGTTTGATTTCAGTTGTGTCTTATGTTCCCTAAGTGCTTGAGTAGTACAAGTGTGTTTTTGTTTTGTTGTTTACTTTGTCCTTTTGTGTGGTGTTCCTTTCCTTTGTGTATTTTGAGGTAAACTAGTTGTTTTTTTGATAATTTAAGGTCTAGTTCTACTATTCCAAAGTGAATTCTGACTCCTTTTCCCAATGGATGGAATAAGTCTACTAGTCCTTAACATAGGCAAGCATGTTACCCCTAGGAGTTACTAAAATGTTAACTAAAATTGGATTCTATTAAAATTTGGTCAACCCCTACAATTTTTAACTTTTTAATAAGTTTTCATGTGTCTTATGGGGTCTCTTATTATCCTATATGTCTCATTTATCCTTCCCCTAGTCCTTGTTGAAGCCCACCCTCCTTGTACTAGGCTAGTCAACCAAAGTCAAAGTTGCTCAACCCTATTAAAACTTAGTCAAAGGATCAATTTATTTTTAAAATTTCTTGATATGGTCTTTGATATATTTCAAGGTGTATTCAAGTCATCAATTAGTCACTTACTAGGTTTTATATGCAAAAAGGGTCATTTGGCCACATTTTTAGCCCACTTAATTGACTTGTAAAGATGGGTTGAGTAATAATATTTTTCACCAAAGTGAATATCAATGTGGAAGAGTTCAGTTTCATTAAAAAAAATTAGTGTTAGTTAAAGAGTCAGTTAAATGCATAAATGGGGAGTTTCTCCTTATTGTTAAGCCCTTTTGGGCACTTGTATGGACTTCTTGAGTTCACCATCAACTAAAAATGTGGGAAATGTGTCCCTTCACATACATATATTAATTTAAAATATTTTAGTGATTAGATAATTTTAAATTTTTTATTTTCAACTTCTTTTCTTCCACTTTCTCTTTGCAAGCCAAGAAAGGCCATTTTCAAGTGCTTGGTGTGGGCTGTACAGTTGGAGTTGGGAAGAATGGTCTTTATGGGTGAAATTTATCTAAGTATAATTAAATTTCATGTCAATATTTATCATATTAATAACTTATCATTTATTAACCATTGTTAACAATCTAGGTAGCTTTTTATGCACTTACATCCATGAGGGGGTTATTGTTTACACTTGTTTCAGATTTCCTTGATTTGGTTTGATGGATTTGTTTATTTCAAGTGTTTATCCATGATTTAAAATAAATTTTTATGTTTCTCTTTGTTTTTAAAATCTCAATTGCCTAATAAAACCTTTTCTAGGCTTGTAGATGCTTCCAAACTAGTCTTTTCACACATGCAGCTATTTCAGGTGCCTTGAAGGAGATTTTTCATAGTAGATGGAGGCATGGGATGTTATTTTAAGATTTTGAACCTAAGAGGATACATATATATGTGTTTTAACATGTTTTAGATTCATGAAATGCCAAAATAATGCTTAAAGGATTATGTTTCCCATCACTGTCAGCGTTTTACAGTCAACATATGTATTTGGAGGTGTTTTTTTCTACATTGGGAGTTTTGTTTTGAATTTTTTCTCAAGGTTTCATTGATTTATATTGTCATTTTTAAATATAATATTTCTATTGTAAGTGTTATAAAGTATCTAAGCAAGCATGACAACACTCAATGTCACTCTCAATGCCTTACAATTTAAGATATGCACCTACAAGTTTCTCGCTAACATCATCCTTGAGTGTGAAAGGTTAAGATTATATGATATATTATTGAGGGATATCTATAGGTGATTATTATTTTAAAATTAATCATATAAGATTCATATACAAGCTTCAAGATGGTAGTGAGCATGTTTAAGAAGATGAATGTGATTTTAGGTCTGTAATCCTTGAAAAGTGCAATAGAGGCCTAGGAGGTTTTTGAATGCATCATACAACATGTTTACATGATATTATAATGTGTATATATTGTATGATATTTTATCCATAATATAGGAAAAAAACTATGCCAATAAGGGAGGTTAGAAAGGTAGTGCAAAGGGAAAGTTTCAAACATCAAAAATGGCCTAAAATCACTAAAACCCTACAATGATCACCTACAGGCAGAAAAGACTAAAACTAGGAAATAAGTGTGATCAAGTTACAAGAATGATATAATAATTTTATAAAGGATTTAAATTTTTATTATCAAACAAACATTTCTAATGACATAACAAACACCATGACTAGGTCCATTTGAAGCCATGGTCATCTACAGGCAGGCCTAAAGTTCATGAAACACAATCATGTAGGGTATGTAGGTAGTGAGTCAAAATTAGGGTTTAATTTAAAATATAAGAGAGTGTTTGGATTTAATAATTGAAAATTCAACTCAATAATTAATTAATAATCTTATGGACACCTTGATCAATGAGAAAATCCCCATCTTGACACCTACAAGCCACCTGCACAAACTAAGACAGGCAACAAGTTGAAGTTAGTGCTTTCAAAGTTGATAATGGCACCAAAGGTCAAATAATGAGTTAAAAATCCTATTTAATGAAGATTAATATTCCAATAAATGTTTCAAACAATGGTTTTAGGACTAATGCATCCATAACATCTACAGGTAGAGGCTTAAAATGGTTATCTTAGTCAGGATTTGTAGACAGTCTTGTGTTGCAAGAGAATAATGATGGTTCAAGGGGTAAAATTATTGGAGAGAGAATTTTTAGGAATCCTATATGGTTTTTAAACCTATATGAGTCTTCTACATGAGCATAAGGCATGGAAAGAATGCTCATTTTCATAAGAACATAGTCAACCCTTATACCCTACACACAGTCCTCCACCTAAAACTTAGTCTTGAAAATTGAGCTAATTTAAGGGTCAAAACTTGGAGTTAGAGGATGATATTTTTGTATAGGGTACCCTTTTAACTTGTGTATAAATATAAAATCTCTAGTTTTTTTATACCAATAGGATAATATGCCTCTATTTTATCTCAAAGGTAGGTTACTTTTGCCTTACATGAAAAGGTAATTTTGTGGTAAAAAAGAAAGAATGGTGGATCAAAATCATCATAGGTACTTAAATATGGTTTTTATATCTATTAAAAATCCATGTCAACATGAGAAATCTTGTTATATGGTTAGAAACCAAACAGGGTGACTTGGATAAGAAGGTTTGCAGATAGACCTAGTAAGGCAACATGCAAGCTAAGCCCCAAATAGGTCACTCCTATCTCTAGCCTTGGTAAATAATTCCAATACTTTAGAAAAATTTCATGGAGGTAAACATTAATTTTTTAGGCTATCTCATAGGTATAAAACGTTATAAGGAGCTTGAGTCATGAAGTTGCAGATTAGACCTAATGTGAGGCCTAACACTTGGAAGAGTCATTTCATGTTTTGAGCTAAAAAGACACCATAAACTAGTTGTAACATGTTTATTAAAGGTCATAAGAGATTTTTCAACCTTCACCATGTAGATAAATCCATTAGGAATCCATTTATTTGATTGAAATGCACTAAGACCCTCATAGAATGTAGGGAAGGAGTTTGAAAGCCAACTTCAAATGCTTGGAACTTCTACCAGCTTTTGCATGGGACCTTGAGGTGATTTGATAAGTTAGGTAGGATCCATAATAATACCTAAATGGAATTTTTAAAATATTTGAACATCTATTCTTTATGAACAAATGTTAAGACTAAAACTACCTCAAAACCCTTACAAACCCTCTTAAGGACCTGAATGGGGAAATATTGCACTTAGAACATGATAATGAGATTGAAATTCCATGAAAATTTGGGAAATTGTATAAGACTCTCTCAATAATCCTCCACTACTAATTTATTATACAAAATATATGGATGGGGTCAAAATAGGGATCTTTTTGATATTTTTCTATGTTTTGTAAGATTGGAAAAGTTTCAAAAGGCCAAATCACTTTTTAGGGAGAATTTAGGACTTTTTATAAGTCATCATGTCCATGTGGTCAGCCATATAAGCTCCTAATCCTATCTAATATCTCCTTCATTTCAACCAGTCTAGTGGGTAGATAGTGAACACGTAGGGGAAAGTGGTGAAACTCAATTTGGAAATCCTTTTAAGGCTAATTTCTTGAAACTGATGATATGAACACCCTTGACACATGTCATCCCTTATTTTTCATGGATTAGACTAAATAATTGGAAGGTTTTAGGTGCCAAATGTGAGAGGTGCATGGAGAGAGCTCATTTTGGGACTATCATGGATGATAGTGCATGGCCAAAAGAATATGAGTGATCAAAGGCTATTCTAATGCATGTGAGTACTTATTGGTAACTCCTTATACTTAGACTGATCATTAGACCTGATCAGTTTTAGTGATAAGGTAGTTTTGGAAGGCAAATCATGAGGGTTAGTTTTCTATGCAAGGAAAGGAGTTTCTTGACCACTTTATAGGGTTTGGATGATTTGACATGACACTTGTAGCTCCTATCATTACATGTTTCACCCCATATCTCTCTTAAATGCAAAATAAACTAATATTTTTAGTTGTGACAAGTGTCTCTCTAACTCTTGAACTCCTTCTCTCCCTCTTCTCATAATTGTTATAAATTTTGGCCCTTTTGGCATTGTATGGATCTCACCACAACTAGTATGGTGAAGCCCTACTGGAATGACATTACACTTTTTATTTGAACATTTAATACAAGTCTAATTTTGATTTGTGAACCTTTTGTCTAAGTGTGTGAGTGATGAATAGTGGAGCTAAGTGATAATATCATATTTACTCCCTTTATCCTTCATGTTTAAGCAAGAGTTCTAATTTTAATAGGTCATGTGAAGTTTATTTATTATACTAGGCTCTTCTTCAAGTAATAAATTGTCTCTATGGTGTGTAATATACCCATAGATTAGTTATCTTGTTGATTATCCAATGTATGCTACCTTCACATTGAAGAAATTATGTTAAAATCCTTCAATGCCTAGAATTGGTCTTGGAAAGCTTTATTGCTTAGTAGGAGTTTGATAGTCTATGGGATATATCTTGGTAGATCATATCTTTATTTTAGTTTCAATTTTATGCAAAACTTCTAACTCTTTTCATGAACAAGCATTAGATTAGGTGATAGGCATGTAAAGAAGAATCTAGGGAGCTAGCCCTCATAAACTGGATATTCATCTCTCTTACAAGTTCCCCACAACTTGAGAGATGATTCAATGTTGCATCAAACTATAGGAGCTGAATAGAGTGTTGTAGGGTACAAAATTTGATGCCAATATTAATTTCAAAGTTTATCTTATCCTATTAAGGTAAGGTAAAAAAATTAGTGAGGTTTGAATATTCTTAGGCTCATTTATTATTTATAATTTTTTTTTAATTATGTAAAATTTTGTAGCATGCTATATTTTAATATAAAATCTATATATTTCAACATTTCCATTTCAATAGTTACATATATATTAATTTTATTATCTTTAATTCAAAATAGATTAAACATTTTGGTGAACTTGCTATTTTTAGAACATTATTTACTTATTATTTTCTTGATTTTTGTCCTAGGATTTCATCAAATTTTTGTAAGTTCTTGACATTTAAATAAAACAACCTATGAATTTGGATAAAATAAAACACATAATGATTCAAATTATTTTATCTTGGATTTAATCCAACACTAAAGAAGTTTGTCATGCCAGCTTGTATAAATCTGAAATTGAAACTCTTTAAACCTTGGGTCAAAATTTGTTAATATCTATACATTAAAATATTTCACTTTTAATTTCTCTTTCTTTTATATTACTTTTGATTGTTTTAGAAACTATGTTTTGATGGTTTTAAAAATATTTAGTGAGTATTATGAAGAGCTACGTAGTGTTATGTTTATAGATATCATGGCATGAGGGGTTTACCCCAATACTCATAGCCATTATATAGTACTAAACACAAAATTTATTTTCCACATGCCTCATGGTATATAAAAAAAAATAGGATCTCTTTTTTATACCATAAGAAGCCTCGTTTAATAGTTATATTTGTGGTGCACCTAAGAAGAGTGTATTTCCCATGTAAGTTACTCTCACCATACCATTATAAATGAGGTTAATGGGATACAAGCATTGTTCTATCTCTATAGTTATTGTTTTGAAATATTGGTCTGACACTAATCAATGAATGAGCAAGTTTTTTTGAGAACACACATAATCATTCAAACCCTTGCCTAGATCACCATTATACTTTGATTTTTTTTGTGTTGTATTCATAGTCATAAGCTTCTTTTCGCATGATAAATTACTTGTTATTTATAAGAATTTTATTTTTTGCATTTATTTTCATTGTATATATCATGGATAGTTTAATACAACATACTCATGATGTACATCTTCTAGATAAATTTTTCTCTATTCATGTTATGCCTTTTTATTATGATAATGATTGGACAACCTATCAAAATAAAAAACTTATGGAATATGATTTCAATGAGATTTTGATTTTGATAATGTTATAATGAATGAAAAAACATGACTATGTTGGTCCTTGGCAACAAGTGTTTATTTAATCAAATTCTTCTCTAGATTCCACTTTAGAATCCCCTCTAGATTCTTCCTTGGTCACATCTTTAAATTCCACCTTGGAATATCCTTTATATCCCACCTTAAAATCTCCTCTAACTTCCCTTTTAAATTTACCTTCACTCACTCCTCTAGCTTCCTCTTTGGATTTACCTTTGGTCGCCTTTGGTCATACCTATAACTTCCCCTTTGGGTTATTCTCTAGCTACCTTTTTGAATTTTCCTTTTGTCACACTTTTAGATTTTCCTTTGGAATTTATATTATATCCTTATTTAGTGTCAACTATGGATGTCTCTTTAGATTCCACCCATGATCTTTTTTCACCATACTCCTTGGATGTTCTATTAGAACACAAAAATCCACCTAAAGATAATTATACAATATCTATTAAACAATATTGATACACATATTCCTAATCAAGTACAAGAATTACATTATAAAAATACTTCTAAAAGTGTATACACTAAATAACTCCCTAACCAAAAAACATACATTAATGATAAGAATCTAGTGTCTCAAATTCAATCCACTTGTGACAATGTTAAAATCTTACATAAGGGAAAAATAATTTATTTTCAATCATATTCATCATACCTTCATTTACATTAAGTTATATGAAACCTCTCCAATTTTATTTCAATGCTTGGCCACATGACATTCTAAACACATTATTGGATAAAAAGTTAATTCAATTATGCCCTCATTGTTATCTTCCTCCTCATCAATAAAAAAAATTAAGGGCCAACCATTTAGTACTTATCATGGCATTAATGGATATAATTATAATAATTTTTATGTATTACAAGAAAATATAAAATAATTTTAAAATAAATTTATTTATTTATTTCAAAAAATTAATGAAAAGTCAAAATAATCTTCATCTTTATCTTTAAAATTTCTAAATGATAACCACAATAATTTTTTAAAATATCAAATACAAGATACAATTGTTTCAAAATATTATCTTAATGACAAATCTAAATCTAAATATATCATTTATAATTCCTAACCTAATAATATTCATAATAAAAAACCTATAACCCAAGAGTTTTCTAATTCAAAAAAATGAAACTGCCAACTAAGTTGCCTAGAAAAATATGGATTTTGTAGACATTAAATCTAAATTATTCACCTTAGTCTTGTACACTTGGAAAATACCTATCACGATTATACCCTTCATCTCTAATACCTTTCATTGCTGAAAGGATCACATCTATTATGTTTTTGTGCTTAAATTTCTTATCTCTTAGTCTGACCATATGTTATTTTGATGACCAAGCCTTCTATATTATGAAAAATGCTCTAAAAATGATCATTATCCTTTTATATCAATTTTGGACTTGTACTCCTTTTATATCTTCCTAAAAACTTATGTCCCATATAGATGCCTGCATCGACATAGGTGGCCATTTTCCAACTAAATGTTTGCCAAAATTCATCCAATTTACAATGTAGTGTATCCTTATGGTTAGAATGAGTGTTGTAGTGTGAGATATTTTTAAAAAGGATTGGTATATATAAAATATCAACCCTAATTTATTCCTCACTGATTTAACTTATTTGGGAATAATGGAGTTTTATTCCTATTTTAGTTAAGGGTATGGATTAATAAATGAATACAGAATATAGAAAAATTATAATCCTAATTTGTGTAGTTATTTGTCTTTTTCACCTTTCTAAAAATAGTAATAAATAGGAAGAAATATAACTTAGCTAGAAAATAGACTGAGATGGTTGATATAGGGGTTTAAAATAGTTGAGCAGGATTGGGAAAGTGTTGTAAACCTAAAATTGGCTTTCATTCAATGAAAGGACATGAGCACCAAAAAGTGGATGCTTTGGTGTCTAATTTTATTTTCCATTCTTTTTTATATTGTCCAAATTGATCACAAAGACCTAAAACTTTTTGGGTAGTTATGTTGTGCATGTGTGAGCATGCCTATGAAAAATTATGTGCTAGTTGTTAATGGAACTCATTGTGGAGCTGATTTTGTCTTCAAACCCTAACCCTCTATCATGCTTGATAAAATGATATTTGAGTCACTTGAGAAAGAGGGGAGTTAGTGTGTAAGATGTACTAAATGTGCAATCCACACCCCTTGTGTGGGCATGCTAATTACATACCAATACTTCAAAGAGGGATCAAGCCATATGTGGTTCTCCCACCTAGTGTGCTTTGTGCAATAGTGTGATGCAGATGAAAATACCAATTTGATAGTGTTTAAGGTGGCTAGGGATTGGTATGATGATTTGAGTATGTTTACATCAATATTGGGTGATTTTGTGCAAAGAATAGGGAATCTTGACTTAATTCTTTGTTTATATTCTTGATTGCTTTGTAAGTTTGGCCACTTCCCTTGTAAATGAGATTTGATTTGGATTTTATAGGGAATAATTGGTCATGGGTCAGATGTATACATGTTAGACTAACCTAATTAAGGATAATGATTGGATGAAAATTACCATTGGGGCTCAAAGTGCAAATGGATAATAGCACTAAAAATGGGACACTTTGGTGCATGGTGCTATAGTCCAAATAGGGCACTCATATCCAATAGGCTTGAGACTTGGGGGAATAGGATTGGTATAAGGAATACTATCTAGCTAAGGTGGAATCAAGGTTTAGAAGGTTTAAGATGATTTTTAATGATCATAAAGGTGCCTAAAAGGGTCATAAGAGAATGAAAAAAGGACCTATATATGGAGTATTGCAAGCGACACTCAAACTACCAATTTATACATTTTATATGACTATATTTGCCATCCCCCCTTTATTCTAGTGATGTAGTAAAGTGAAATACTAGGATAAAGGAAAAATATAAATCATGCCTAAACATAACTATAAGGGTGAATCCCATGAGGATGTGTGATGATGACAGAGAGAGCACAATGTGAAGCATAAATCTACAAGAGAAAACAAGGATTAGATCAGTTCTTAATAGACACACCATGTCTAAAATAAAAATATATAAAGGTTGGGTAAAAGAGAGAGGAAGATAAAGGAATGAATACACCTAATTAGGTACATGAACTAATACAAAAACTATTGTGATGTTGAGTAATGTTGAGTGATGTTGGGTATGTGTTGTATCAAGAGTAATATCATGAATGGAGTTGAGTGCTCAATTTCTCAACGGTGGCTCAAGAATATAAAGGTTGGCCCTTTGACTCTATCATTACCCATTATGTAGTGAAGCTATATGATAATTCATGTGTTAATCAATGTTTTGACTATGTGTCCAATCCCTTTGAGTAGGTGGCTCAAGAATATAAAGGTTGGCCCTTTGACTCTATCATTACCCATTATGTAGTGAAGCTATATGATAATTCATGTGTTAATCAATGTTTTGACTATGTTTCCAATCCCTTTGAGTAGGTGGCTCAAGAATACAAAGGCTAACTAATATTTTAGTTCTATCATTGCCCACTAAGTGTGAACTATGAATTGATATTGATATGAATGTGTGTCATATGAGATGGCCCATGAAGCCCATAAATGATTTGTAATCTGACAAGATGGCATGGACAAATGAATGTGTACTGAGAAATAAGCTAATCTTGGTCATTCTGAAAGGTGGAGATTAGGCTTATATGAAATCCACTTTAAAACTAAGAACTAGGATTATATGAAAGCCAATTATAAATGATTCCAACCACCTACAGATGGAATAAGGCATGTAATTATTGAGAATACTTGGTAATATAATGAACTAGAAAGAAAAGAATGCAAATTTGTCATGTACATTTCCCCTAATCACTAGTGTTTATAACATGGATTCTGATCTAAAAGTTATTCCAACTGCCCAATCTAAAATTGGAAGTAAGAGCCATCATGTTGTACATGATACCCATTATGTTTGGATAATATAAGTAAAACTATATTTAAATTACCAAATCTAAACTGAACTATATCTAACAAAACTATAAAACACCTTACCTTTCTATCTATTTTCAAAAAAATTGGGTTTTTTCGCTATTTGGACAAGAGCGCTGAAAAGTGAACACTTTGGTGTCCAACATTGTATTCCAAATATGGAAATCTTGTCCTTTACTATTTCTAATGTCTACTTTGTATTCATCACTATTTTTTTCATCTATTTTTCATGTTTTGAATTTTTATTGCTATTCTAAGTGTTTTGAAAACTAATTTGATCGATAGAAGGCTCTGATCTCTATGATAAAACCCTTATTTGTTTCCCCCTCTTTATAGGGTAGGAATGAAGACCCTATAATGACTAGCCTTAGAATAAAGAGCCATACAAGTGTGTTATGCTATGAAATACATGATATATCAATGATAATCTAAAAGATGTCTCAATATATAGCATAGTTTGTATTGGAGATAATTAGATCAACAAGGGTATGCCTAGATAGATGTAACAATGTAATAGCATGTGCAATATACTAAAATTAAACTATAAATCTAGTTATTTATCAAGGAGGGATGGAACATGATGTCCATCATGGCATCTAATAAGACAAGATAATGCATGCTTTGGATCATGGAATTGCAAATAACTAAGAAGCAAATAAGCAAACAAACACATAAGGCAAGAAGCAAGAAGCATATAAAAGAGGCCAAGGGACCAATAAAATAAGGGACATGGGCACATTTCACTCAAACTAAGAAATCAAGCATATAAGGCATGTTCAAATTCCCACATACATATATAATTACAAACAAGCAAGATTGGCGCGAGGGCCACAAGCACATACAAGAGTACAAGAAAAGGATATTATAAAATGTCTTAAGGAACACATAAGTGAAAAAATAGTAATTGAAAAATGAAATCACATATAACTATTTAAATTAATAAAGGAAGGCATGTAAATGTTGGAAATACTATCGCAACTAACTTATCAAATCAAGAAGTGAAAGTATGCAAAACATGTAGTACAAGACTAGGTAGATGCTAAAACATACATGAGTGTTATATACTAGTGCGTGTTGATAGAATAATATGTGTAAGATAGTAATTAATGTATATCAACATGATAAATAGACTGTGTGGTGTAGGAATGACATAACTTGGATGGTATAGTCATGTATAAAATACCCTCGATGGGTAGATATGTTAATGTATATCTTGAATGTAAAAGTAGGATTCCCCCTCAATGGGTATAGTGAAGCAATCAAGGATCTGGGTGTCACTGCACACACTCAAATAAGATCAAGTGAAGCATGGTAATGTAGATAAATTGACAAACAATAGCATAGAACAATAAATGTAAGTCTAGCATGGTAGTATACATGTAAAGCATGGATAATGTGTATAATTGAAATTTTTTTGGTGTTTTAAGTTATTTTAATGCTTTTTGTATTTTGATAAATTATATTATTTTTGGTATTTTGAAATATTGTATTGTTTTTAGTATTTTGAAACAATCTATGTACAAGTAATCATAAGGAAACTATGTACAAGAAAGCGAAAAGAAACTATGTACAAGTAAGCTAAGAAATTATGTACAAAAAAAATCAAGAAGAAATGATACTAATTGATGAGTCTCATAAGAGACTCCCTATCATGTTGTCTTGTATCAAGGATAGGGATTGTGCATGATTGTGAAGCACAATGGAAGGGATGATACTATGACTCTAAAAGTTGTGTATGTTGTAAGTGCTCTAAAATATTTGTAGTGGAAATTGACTATGGGGTCCCCCTATAACTCTAGGAATTATATGTAACTATGGGGATCTTAGGGACCCATATGGTAGTATAAGAATCTCTTTAAAAATGTGCTCTATGTGTAGAGGCATGAGACTTTAATAATACTTCCCTGGGTGTGAGTAATATAGCTGGAAACTATCGAGAGTCCTAAAATTATCACTGATGTAGTGGTTGCTATAAGAGAGGCCTCCATGGAAGTGTATGAACTCTTTATGCTAGTGAGGGAGGCCTCAACTATGTCTGAATCTCAATTGGAGGAATAAATATAACTGTATTGGAAGGGGTACTAACTTGAGTGATAAAGCTATAGCCATGGGTGTAATTAACCTACCTATCTTCATAAACATGGGTGATAGTATGTACCACATGATCTACTATAGGAATATAGATGGTATTAGGTGAATTATAAGAGCTTGGTGAACCAAGTTTGAAGGGGGGAGGAATAGATATAGCCTCTCATGTTTTCTTGTGTCTAGTAGTGATAGGGAGATACTAAAAAGTAGCCAAAGAGTTAGATGCATCTAGGTAAAAATCATGTATGTGGGATTAAATACATGTAATTGGAGTTATAATTTGTATAACAATATGATTATAAAAAACATTCCACATAAGAGATAACGAACAAGGGATAGAGAGCATGGAACTTTATACTAATGCATAAAAAACTTTGACTTGTAGCATGACATTTCTAACATGTTTAGCAAGATAGAGTTGAAAATTATTTTGCAAAAGAGAGAGAGAGTATGTAAAATAAATAATGAAACCTTGTATTAAAGAAAAGTAAACATTTATTTGAAGGAAAGGTATCTTAACATGTTTAGCAATAAATTTCTTAATATCATCCCATATTATAAAAAGCAAGCATGAAAAGGAAAGAATGAAGATTTGCATTAACATATAATAAACTTCATCATTCATATACATGATAGTACCAAGTTTGGACTCCTTATTATTTGAAATAAATGTTTTAAAATAAGTGATATCCATTTTTGATTTTATGTAAAATCTGATTTAATTAAAACAACAAACTGGAATATACATAAAAAGGATACGAATGTCACTAACATGTAAGGTGATACCTTCAAAACATAGAGACCTAGTATATTCAACTAAGGTTTGAAAAAAAAGATTTTTAAAATTAATATGACGAAATTAAAAAATTTAATGTGAAATTCTGATTTATATATGCAGGAAAAATCAAAAGAATATTGTTAAAATCAGCAAGGAATTTTCCCTAGGGTTTCTAGGATTTTTGTGTGAAAATAAATTAAGTCGGGTTCACCAAATAATTTAATTTTTTTGGGAATAATGGAGTTTTATTCCTATATTAGTTAAGGATCTGTATTAATAAATTAGTATAGAATATAGTAATAATTACAGTCCTAATTTGTGTAGTTATTTATCTTTTTTACATTTCTAACAATAACAATAAATGGGAAAAAATATAACTTAGCTAGAAAATAGACTGATATTGCTAATACAAGGGTTGAAAATGGTTGTGCAAGACTAGGAAGGTGTTGTAAACCTGAATCTAGCTTTCATTTAGTGAAAGGATAGGAGCACTAAAAAGTGGATGCTTTTGTGTATGATATTGTTGTTTGTTCCTGACATTGTTGTCAAAATTGACCACAAAGACTTGAAATTTATTAGGAAGTTTTGTTGTGCTTATGTGAGTATGCCTATGAAAAATCAAGTTTTGGTTATTGATGAAACTCATTGTGGAGATGATTTTGTCTTCAAACCCTAACCCTCTATCATGCTTGATAAAATTATATTTGAGTCACTTGAGAAAGAGGAGGGTTAGTGTGTAAGATGTATTAAATTTTCAATCCACACCCCTTGTGTGGGCATGATGCTTACATACTAATACTTTAAAGAGGGATCAAGCCATATGTAGTTATCCTACCTAGTATGCTTTGTACAATAGTGTGATTTAAATGAAAATGCTAATTTTATAGTTTTTGAGGTGGCTAGGGACTGGTATGAAGATTTGAGTATGTTTGCATCTATGTTGGGTGATTGTGTGTAAAGAATAGAGAAGTTTGTCTTACTATTTTTTTTGTATTCTTGATTACTTTATAAGTTTGGTCACCTCCCTTATAAATGAGCTTTGAGTGGGTTTTTATAGGGAACAATTGGTCATGGGTCAAATGTATTCATGCTAGGCTAACCTAATTAAGGATAAGGACTAGATGAAAATGACCATTAGGGCTCAAAGTGTAAATGGATAAGAACACCAAAAATGGGACACTTTGGTGCTTAGTGCTATAGTCCAAATGGGGCACTCCTATCCTATAGGCTCAAGACCTAGGGGAATAGGATTGGCATAGGGAATATTGTTTGGTTGAGGTGGAATCAAGGTTTAGAAGGTTTTAGATGATTGGTAATGAGAAAAAAGGTGTCTAAAAGGGTCGTAAGAGAATGCAAAAAGGACCTATGGATGGGGTATCACAAGCCACACTCAAAATACCAATTTTGACATTTTATATGATTACACTCACTTAGAAATTACTAAGAACTCATAAGGCAACTTAACAAGAAGCACTCAATCTAGAATTCAAGTGAGTCAACCTACCTTGTTCATCCCTATTTCCATATCAGTCAAGAGCATTATTACCATGGGTCTAAACTATTGAAGGAGTAACCCCTGAGCCATATTTTCCAAGCTCTATGCTAGGTCACTATATGTACTTTATTATCACATATTGCATCCTTATTCACACACAAGTCAATATGTAATGGATAACTACATAATTATGAGGCCCTATTCAGAGTATTAAATATGTAGGCAGTGCCCATTAATAGAGGGGTCCTTAAAGAAGTTCGACACTGTGTGCCCAATAAATTATTTTTCCCATAGTCACTTTAAGGGTTTAACCATTTGGAAAAGAGAGGTAGCCTATACACATGATCTAAAAACATTATAATAATGGTGACACAAAACCTAGAATGCTCTAGTCGATTTCATCCATGTCTAGTCACTAATTCATATAAGACACTTGCATCCAATACAAACACCAACATCAATATAATTATCTAGATCTGATGTAAGCATCTAAGGCCACAAAGTGAAAATTTATAGAATATGAAAATTGATCTAGGATCTTGATCCATTCCACTTCCAACCTATTTTCCCAAATCTAGATGTGCAAAATAAACCAAGTACTCTTGTTTTCAATTCATTAAAATATCAATCAAAAGTTTTACTTTCTATTTTGAGAATGTCTTAGTATTTAAATTCAAAATATTATTTATTTGAGTTTATAAATTAATTGTCCTTCTATATATCTATTTATCACCCTTGTGCTTATTCATTTCTATATTCTTAACCTAGACACCCCATTGTATCATTTAATTTAGGGTTAAAATTTTGGTGAACCTGGCCTTTGTGTCTGTATATACATACCCTAATTTGGCTTAGGTTTTCTTATTTTTTATTTTTATAATTTCCTTAAAATTATGAATGTTTCATTTATAAGCAATGGAAAATTTTAATAAAAAACTCATTTTAAAATGGAAGATAAAGAAGCAATAGTTACTCATATTAATAAAAATAATGGCTTAATGGATGAATTTTTTAATGCTATAAGAGATGAAATAAGTAAGCATGTTAAGGATATGGATTTTTCACCTAGTGATGGTGAATCCTTAGGTAGTACCCAATTACCTATTTCAATGCCTATATCACAACTCAAACTATGAGTACACTTCCTTTGGTGACTTCTCAAAAGTCAAACCTTAGTGATAAAAATGTGCAAGATCTTATCCAAAATATTAAACTTTTTCAAGCTAAGGTTATAAATATCAAATAAAATTCTATGAATTCCCCTTACACTATTGATTCATAAGAGGTGTTTCATAACCCTCTTATACATGAAATATCATTGCACCCCTTACCAACTAGTTATTTTTCACTTAAGTTCACATTTTATGATGGCAAGGGTGATCCTGAATAACATCTTTGATCTTTCTATGCGACATGCCTTGATTATGCATCTAATGATAAATTTTTGACTAAAATATTTCCAAGGAGCCTTAAGGACTATGATCTAAGGTGATTCTATTATTTACCAATCTAATCAATAAAAGCTTTCAAATCTCTTGCAGATCATTTTTTAGTACACTTCTCTATCAACATTACTGAAAAGGTTTCCTATGCCCAAATTACAAAGATTAAATAAGGAACCAATGAACCTATCAATGAATATGTCTTAATGTAAAAGATAATGTTAGCTAAAATGATGAATCTAATGGAAGATAAAGAATTCCAAGACATCTTCAATAAAATTTTGTTCTACCCATTACATGAATCCATCATTTTTAGAAAGTTCAAACTTTTTGATGACTTATGCCATATTATTCATGATCATGAAATGAAACTTATTTCATTGAAAAAACTTAAGTATATAGAAAACACACCAAATACCAAGTTTATTATCAAACAAAGTTATAAGGTGAAACCTACAAAACCTAAAAAGGAAGAAAATAGTATGGTTAATGTAGTGTCACAACAACCTAAATGGCTTATCTTATCTAATGCACCAAGGAGACAATTTTCATGCTTACCTAAGCCTCCTGCTTCATTACTTCTAAAGCTTATGGAGTGTCACCTTGTATCTCTCCCTAATCCTATATAGGTTGATAATAATTTACCTCTACCCAAAGGATATGGTGTAAATTCTTATTTTGACTATCACCAAGGCCCTGTGCTTTCTATGAAAAAAATGTTTTACCTTAAAGCATAAGATCTAAGATCTTATTGATGACCAAAAATTTACATTTTATGATCCTCTAAAGGAATCAAGTTCATAACCTGGTGATCACCAGAATCAAAATATATTTAATTTTCATTTAAAATACCATTCAAATAAGGATCCAAAAGTGAGAATTACCTATAATGCACATCCTCATCCATAACATTATGGGTACCCATTAGATGGTATTATTTGTACTTATACATGACATACACCTCTCATGATTCATACACCTATTAAATTTTATTATAGTGATATTATGGATGATGACTCATATATTCATTCATTATTCATTTGAACATACCTTGATCGATGCCTAAATTGATGTAGGTGTACCTAGTTCAACTAAGTGTCCATTGCAAAAAAGTCATCTAATTTTAAAATGTAATGTATCCTTATGTTTAACCTAAGTGATTTAGTGTGATATATTTTCAAAATGGAATGGTATGTATACAATATCAACCCTCGAGCATTCCTCACATATAAAGTACTAGGAACTCACAATGTAACTTATGAAGGAGCACTCAATCTAGCATTCAAGTGAGAAAACCTACCCTATTCACCCTTATTTCCATATCAATCATAGGAGAAGTATTTCCACATGTCTAAAGTACTAAATCATTAGCCCATAATATATATTTTACAAATTAAAAGATATGTCATTGTATGTACTTTCTTATCACATATTGCATCCTTATGCATACACAAGCTAACACGTAGGGGAGACTACATAAGTCTAAGGCATTTTTTAGAGTATTGGCTATATAGGTAGCACCCACTAAAAATGGGTCCTTGAGGTAGCTCAAAATTATGTTCCCACTAACCCTTTTTTATCATGGTCACTCTAAGGGTGAATAAGATAGGTTTTGATCATTTGACAAAGAATGACAACCTATGTGCATGATCTATATAAATTAAAATAAAGGTGATAAAAAACCTAGAAGGATCTAATTGGTTGCATCTAGATCCAATTAGTATTTTATATAGGACACTTATGTCTAGTTCAGACACCAATGTTGATGTAACTATCTAGATCTGATACAAACATATGAGGCCATAGGATGCAAATTTATAAAATTTTATGATTTTTTAAGGATCCTAATTCAGTCCACTTCTAGCTTGTTTCAATCCAAATCTGGATGCACATAATAAATCAAGTACTCTTATTTTAAATTTTTGTGAAATTGACATTTGGTCTCAAAGCCTTAGAATTGACATAGGGTTTCTTAATTTTTTGTTCCTAATTTTTGACTTTTGACTTTAAAATATTTAAAATTTAAAAATTATATTACCCTTTTTATAATTATGCTCAATATGGATGAATTTATAGGCCATTTTGGGCTCCAATTTATAATTATAGTTGTGATTTACTATCATGATTATTTAATCAAACCTATCATTCAATTTAGTAAAGAATTTATTAATATAATGAGAGTGTTTAAAATGAAATTGACATTTAATCTCTCTTTATAACTATTTTTGTAATATAATAGAGCTAGTATCTATATGCCAATGGGAATGATATCAACCATTTATTCCACCTACCTCTTATTATAGTGATAGATACCATCTCATACCCATTATTCTCCCATGGATTATATTAGATTCTTCAATCCATATTATCACTACATGAAAATGTAAGGGTGTACAACCTAGTCTTCCACCTATTAATATACAGTAGGAGCCTCTTAAACCTAAACTTGTGATGAAATATAAGGTTTATGAACTTATTGAACAATTAATCAACATGCATGCTAATATCTCATTGATCAAACTTCTAAAGCAATCTACTATCTATAAGAATATCTTTTATGAAGCATTTTGTGATACCCTAGTTCTAAGTGATATTGAACCAACTTAATTTCTAAATATTATGAAAGATCTAAAAATCAATTCAAACTCATAACCTTTGATCCAACATATTTACCATCTAAGGATATTATTGACCAAGATGTTCCTAGATTCATATAATTGAGTATGCATAAAAAGGGAATTAAAAGGGTGATCATTGATAATGGATCGGGCCTAAACATTTGTAATACCAATTTATTAACCACCATATGCATCAATATCTATCCTTTTCAAAAATAAATAATGCATATCAAAGGTTTTTATAATTTGCATAGCCATCAAATTGGCCAAATCACATTTGATGTGACATTGGGGCAAAAAATGATTCCAAATACATTCAAAGTAATGCTTCAATTTCTAAATTATAACTTACTTTTGGATAGACCATGGATACACATAATGTAAGTCATACCATCTACACTATATTGATGTGTAAAATTCATACATAATGGGACCTTATTCACAATTATTGAAAAAAACTAACCCTTAATTTTTTTCACAATTATACATTTTAATATAGAGGGCATCTCTAAAGTGGTGCCACCTAAGCATTGTATTCCACTTGAGAATATACAAACCTATGAAATAGGTGAGTCAAGTACAATGGATCATTTACCTCTATAAACAAACAAGACACTAACCACTAAAGTGCACATGGATTCATGTCAATATCAATAAAATTACCAAAGGAACCAATGATACCAAAACCAAAATAAAATCAAACATTTGAGTTTCCTTTAGTGGTCAATATCGAGAAGTAAGATGGCCATGTTTCAGATTGCTATGATAATTATGATTATCTAGCCCATGGTATGATATATGAGAAATTGCATAAACTAAATTTTGAATCACTTAATCATCTCTCACATAACATATCCACACCTATAGGTCCTAGTGCATATAAGTTAAATTTATCTTCAAAGGATGTAGAATAAAATAAAGACAAGGGTAAAGCAAAAGTAGAATATGGGCATGTAAATGTTTGTTATTCCATACATCCCTCTTGGATACAAACATTGATTCAACCTTACAAGGGTAAAATTAATATACATAAATTAAATAATGTGGATATCTATCATAAGACTCCACAACAAATGTTACATATCATAAAAAACCAAGATACTCTAGATACAATACTTTCTATGTTACTTAAACATATGATGATATATTTAACTCCTAATAGACATAGATCAGGCAATATACTTCTTCCTAAAGAGGTATTACCATATTATAACTATCATCAGATCATTGGCCATAATACAAATCAATGTGAGACATTGAAAAACCAAATTTAGAAATATAAGAATGAAGGACACATACAAATTATGCTCAAGAAAAAAAATACAAAATACTTCCAAAATTTCAAAAGAAAATCATCATTCAAATCAACCAAGGCATGAATATCTAACTATTACTGCTAATATTGATGAGATCTATTGTCAAAATCTCAAGTTTGATATGAAATATTGGGATACAACTTGTAGCACCACATTTCTTCAATAGTTGGGACATAATACAGATGAATTGACATACTCTCCATTAATGCCAGAATCTCATCGGTATATCTAACTACCCATTTCATGTGGACCATAGGTGGTCCCCATTACCATATGGATATTAGATCATGAGCCAAATTTGACATTAAAATTTGGGTAGCATTGGTTAGTTGATTGTAATGCAACATTAAATACTACAAATATGTGTATTACCTTTACTATTAGGGATAAAAAGATTTTTATACAGCATGATGTATATGGTCATCCTCCCCTACCGATGGCTTTGAAGAAATAATTACACAAAAACATTTAGGAGGTGACAATGCATCGCTATAAATAAAGGTTAAAAATTTTCTCAAGTGATCCTACACCTTGTTATGATGAAGATTTCTTGGATTAGTCCTTCCAAAAAAATCAAATATAAAAAAATAAAAAAAAAATCAAAAATCCAAAAATATTCAACATTCTCCATGTTTTCTTTTCTCCTTGGCATTTATGTCATTGGTTCCATGTTGTTAGATAACATATCATTTATTTCTATATACGCACATATTTTTCATGCATATTTTGATGTGATATAGGCATACCCAAGCACATTATATATGCATAATGTTAGGCCTTACCTCTATTCACATTATCAGTACATTGGGGGAATCTAATTCTTTGATTAAGATATTCCCATGTTACATTATTATATGATAATTTTATAGTATCATGTTTGATCTTATTTACTTACACATGCCTTTATCCATGCTAATATCTTTCATAGTATACTTGATATGTTATCTACTTAAAAAAATTCTAACAAATATATTTAGGGAATAGTATGATATGCTTATGCTAGTTGATTATGATTCCATGTCTTTCCTTTTTGGCACTTCATTGAGTGTATTTATTTACTTGATAGTTTATTTCATGTTTGAGAATTTGAATATTGTCCATTTATTATGGATCTTGTGCCTTGATTTACCTATTGTGACATTTGAACATGTCATACATTTTTATATAGGGACATTTAAATATATTATTATATGTTTTGTGGATAATTAATTATTTCATCTCCCTTTGATTGTGTGACATTTGAACATGCCCTTTGTATGAGGTCTCCTTGGACCATTGCCTTTTTTTTATTTTGAGTGATCTTGTGTGTGTTTAATTACTTGTTGAGCTTGTATTATTACTCTCTAGATGTTGCCATGATTTAAATCATGCATCTTAAGACATGATGTGATCACATGATATGTATCTCATTGTTATATCTATCTAGACATGTTACTCCTATATTTTACATGATCCATACATATATTATACAATTATCTTATCCTTTTAAGGTAAGATAACTACCATTTTATACTCCATCTCAAAATTGAGGACATATCAATGGGGGAATGCCATAGAGGCAAGGCTTCCATATTTTTGAATTTTCATATTTCATTGGGGGACATATAAAAAAAATGCATGACCTCCACACTTATTCAATACTTAACTTCTCCATATTACAATGGAGGCATATTATGGAAGCATGTTCTCCACACTTACACTAGTTCTAAAATTCTCTATATTTGGTGGGGAAATGTCATGGGAACATGTCCTCCACACTTACCCAAAATTTCATAGTTATATGATTGAGATTCACATTTTTGGTAGTATTATATACATTATACCATTATTATACCCATGTTTTAGCTTGAGACATTTTTGAAGTGCATATGCCATATAAAGGGCACCTAAAATTACAAAATCAAATCATTTTCTAGATTTTAAATACTACTATGGACTGTTATCATACCCAAGATGGAGTTTTATGGAATTTTATTGAGCCTATCTAATATATTAGTTGGTTCACATGTTAGAAGGTTGATGTGATTACACCACTCAATCTTAAAAAATTTATTAGTTACATGTGATTAAATTATCTAACTTCACTAGATTTATAGGATGGAGTGATTAAATCATCCACCCTCACTATATATAGTGTGTGATTTGATTGGATCACTCACACTCATCATTTTATAACTATGATTGGGTTTCATGATTGAGATAAGTTTAATGACCATGTCGCAACTCACCTTTTTTCCAAGGTTGGGGGCATGTTGTCCTCATATGTGTGTGTGTGTGTGTATGTATGCATGCACTTGTAGGTTAAAATTATCCTAATCTTAGATCCAATACTTCATAATGAATCATATCTTCAAATAAAATTTATAAAAGGTGAGATGGTTACATTGACCCACAAGTATACTCCTAACATTTCTCTCTTTACTTCCAAGAATTTCAAATTCCTTTAATTTCAGATTTCATACATGATTATATAATGTAACATGCTCTTGATTACAAGTCAGTCACCAACAAAACACTCAATTTGGGCTCACATTAATACAAGGCATGTTATACACACCCAATTACATATTTATTTTCATTTAAACTAGAAATTTCATTATTAGATTAAAGGGGGTGAAAAATGTATACACAAAATTTGAATCATATAACACCTCAGTCATATACACTTAGTAAATACCTATCATGGTTGTACAATTCAATTGTAAGACCTTATAGTTTTTTAAAGGCTCATGTTCACTATCTCTTTGTGTCAAATTTATTATCTCTTAGTCCAATCATATGTTATTCTGATGACCAAACTTTCTATACTATGTAAAATGTTGTAAACTTGATCATTATCCTTCTCTACTAGTTTTGGACTTGTACCCATTTTCTAGCTTCCTAGACATTTGCATCCCATCTATACACCTACATCGACATAGGTGTCCATATTTCAATGATATGTACCTAGGGATATGGTATATTAATGTATATAAATTGATGGATATTTTGATATGTGGTACACATGCCCCTTTTTTAGTTATATAGGTCCAATATATTAGGATAAATGAGTAATAAGTGGTATCAAAGCTTCAATTTGGGTAATTTGTGTGGGATGAAACCCTAGTTTTATGGAATCATAATTATCTTGAAATAAGTTTAAAAAATTTGTATAATTTTTTATTAGAGTTGAATAATATTTTAAGGAAGTCACAATAAATCAAATTGAGGTTTTATGATCAGTTTTGAGGGAGTTATTACTAATTTAGGGTTTTTAATAATTTCATCATATCTACCAAAATATTATGAATTATATTGTAAAATTTTTCCTAGTACTTTATCAGCATACATGAGAGCTACAATAGAAATTTCAGAATTGTTTGATGCATTTTGAGTTATTTCTTGAGATGTTATGATTTTTCATAAATTCACTCTACAGGCCAAATTTTTCGAAACAAATTCACAAAAAGTTTACTAAATACCCATTATCATGAATGGAATCTACAATAAAAATTTGGGACTATTTGGATTAATTTAACATTAGTTATTGAAATTATAGGGTTTTTTCATCAACCCTAGTTTTTATGAATCATGAAATTACAAGTATTTTCAAGGGAGGATGATATTTATGCTAGAGAATGGTGGCTATTTTTTAAAGAAAATAATGTTTAAATAATTTTGTGGAAAAAATGTTTTGACCATTTTATTTATGCTTCTATATTACTTTAGTGGGATAAGTTGGGATTAAAATGATGAAAGTTTTCATAAGAAGAAATGGAACATGTTTTGTTAGATCAATGGGATATAAAAGAAAAAGAGAATGAAGTAAATGAAGAAATTAATGATGATTAAGATAACATAGGTGATGAATAAGAAAAATAAAGGAAAAAATGAGGGCAATGAGGAAGAACATACAAGTGATGAAGAATAAAAAGAAATAACATATAATGATGATTATGAGCCTAACTATGGTGCATAAGGAGAGGTAAAGGATATCATAGAAGAAGAAATATTAGATGATGAGGGTTAAAATAATTTGGATCCAAAGAAAGCAGAGTCAATTTTATAATTTCTTAGATGCATTCAAAATAAGAATTTCATTGTGTCTATAAACCCTAAAAGCAAGTATAATTTCATCGACATGGATGTGGCTCAAAATCTACATGTTCAATCAAATAATATCATGAAGGCTCAAATACATAGTCATAATATTCAAGTTTTTAAATATTTGAAGCTCATCATAAACACATATCTTTTGCATTTATATTTTTATGCTTTGGATATGGATGGTGTGGATATGGTTCTTAGATATCCATGGATAGAGACTTTGGGAACAATAAATATTAATGTTCAGAATAAGTTCATGAATTTTTGGTATAGGAAAAGGAAGGTCGCTATACATGATATCATAGTTGTAAAGGCACATATAATAGCCAAGGTAGAGCATGCAAATATCTTAGCCCACCAATATCTATTGTGTTGTGTTGTTCTAAATCATATTATGTATATTTTCAATTACTATAAGTGTGGATCATAACAAGAATAATTACCCAAATATTCAATATATGAAAAAATATAATAATTGCCCTTAAGGTAGGGAAACACCATACAATACTCATTTAGGAAGGAATAACTCCACAATGTCTCTTCGAGGGGACAACCTCCAATATCCTCTTATAATAGAACACTCACTGCTTACTTAATTGATTTACAATGATATTAATCTCCTTTATATATACCTATATATAAATAAAAATAGATAGGTAACCTCCTAATCTTAATGTAGGCTAACTATTACCCAATGAACTAATTCCTCAAGTTAATCATTTATCCTAATATATTAGACCCATATAACTAACTAAGGGGGATGTGTGTCACATGTCAACATATCCATCAACCCATATACATTAATATATCATATCCCTAAGTACATAGAATTACTTCACTCCTTAACATGTCTCATCCCCAAAACATAAAAATAAACTAAATAATGAGTGTAATTCAAATCATTTCACACTTGTCTCCAATATCTATCATCTAACCATCCATATGTGAACTTGGTAGGTGATATCTCTCCAACATTGTTTATAAATTTAATTATGTTACTCTAATTCCATTTATGATCATAATTATACTACCTTGGTGTCTATTCATAATTATTCCTCATTTTATTCTATGTATCATATTTGACTGCATTACTATGATTCCATTCATGACCATAGTAGTTATTCTTCCATTCATAGTCATAGTGATTTCCCTATTGATTCCATGTTACATAGGACATTACACTACATTAATTCCACACTTGACCATAGTAGTTATTCTTTGGCTTCCATGCATATCTATAGTGATTGATAATCTAATTTCCTATATAGCCAAAGTGATTGTTGTTATGACACTGTCTCACATGGATCTATGATTGTTTCCTCTCATGATGATGTGAGTGTCTATATACCTTAACTTTTTCTAATAATTTGACCTTATCCACCATTTTTCCTACCTTTTCCACCTTTTCCTTTGGTGGTTCATTTGTCTCTTGAGTAAATAAAGTGTTCTTTAATGCTTTTATTATTTTTTAATCTATGTCATTATTTGAATCAATCTCATCCTCACGCTCTATCTTGTCTATTATTTGTGCCTTTCCAAGTATGATATCATATAAAGTGAACTTTATTTTCCTATACCAAAACTTCATGAACTTCTTTTGAACATTAATATTGATTACTCCCAAATCTCTAGCCATGGATATCCAAGAACCATATCTACACCATCCATATCCAAAGCATAAAAATATGAACGCAAAACATATTTGTTCATAGTGAGCTTCAAATCTTCAAAATCTTGAATATTCTAACCATCTATTTGAGCCTCTTTGATATTATTTGATTGAACATGTATATTTTGAGCCACATCCATGTCGATGAAAATATACTTGCGGCTAGGGTTTATGGACACAATGACCTTTTTCTTTTGAATGCATCTAAGAAACTAAAAAATTGACTCAGATTTCTTTGGATCCAAACTATTTGAACCCTTATCATCCAATATTTTTTTCTCTTTGATATCCTCTACCTCTCCTTTTGCACCATTTTTAACATCATCATCATCATTATTATATGTTTTTTATTTTTATTCTTCATCACCTATATGCTATTTCTCATTGCCCTCATTTTTTCCTTTATTTTTATTATTCATCACTTATTTTCTCTTCATCATCATTATTTTGTTCCTTAGCTTCATTATCTTTTTCTTTTATATCCCATTGATATATGAAAATGTGTTCCACTTATTCCTATGAAAACTTCCATCATTTTAATCCCAAGTGATATATGACCATAATTAAAATGGTCAAAATATTTTTACCACCAAATTGTTTAAACATTATTCTCTTTAAAAAGGATCCACCATTATCTAGCATCAATATCATCCTCCCCTAAAAATACTTGTAACTTCAAGATTCATAAAAACTAGTGTGAATGAAAAAACCCCAAATTTTAAATAAATCATGTGAAAATAATTCAAATAATACCAAATTTTTATTGTAGTTTCCCTATATGATAGTGTAAATTCAATAAAATATTTGTGAAAAATTCTAAAAAGTTTAGCTTGTAGAGTGAATCTATAAAAAATAATAAAATCATAATAAATAAATCAAAACATGTCAAAAAATTCTAAATTTTTTACTATAGCTCTTCTGTATGCTGATAAAGTAATAGTAAAAATTTCATAAAACAAGTTTTAATATTTTGGTATATATGATGAAATTTTTACACACCCTTAAATAACAATAACTCCCTCAAAACTAATCATAAAACCTCAATTTTTTACTGTGACTTCTTCAAAATATTTTTCATCTCTAGTAAAAAAATTATCCAAAAATTCATAACCAATTACAAGATAATTATGATTCCACAAAACTAGGGTTTAATTCCACACAAATTTTCCAAATTGAAGATTTGATACCAAATGTAATGAACCATTACACCAAAACCTTGAGGTGTTATTGAAATCCACACATCAAGATCATAACATCCCACCACACTTATAAAGTTTAGACTTTGGGTTGGATTTATGCCCATACACTATGATCCCCCCACATGTACGATCCCTAAATAAACATTAATGTAATTAATTATTACACCAAAAACTTGAGTTTTTAGTGAAATCCACACATCAGGATCACAACATCCCACCACACTTATTAATCCCAAACTATGGGCTAGATTTGTGCCCATACACTAGGATCCCTTGCATGTACAAGCCCTAAACAAACACTAAAATACTGCCATAGCCACTTGATCCATGACTTATGTTGGGCCCCTTATTTAGGTAAGTATAGGATTCACACCATCATGATATCCACATTAGCATGAGGCAATAATTTTATGTGATGACTTTTTGGCATTTTGGCACCAGTTAGAGGGCTTAACACATACCTTACACCAGTTGATAGGTGGTTAACTGGTTTCCAAATCTTTAGGTCATCTTCCAAGATTGGAAATACATGAAAATTATAATACAAATCTCAAAAGGTGATGGATCTACCAAGGATCCATCTTGGCACTCAAAATGTACATTCCACCCTACAAAGATGCACCTAAATATCTATAAAAGGATCTTGAACTAGTCGATGCAAAGGGACACAAAGATGTTGTAGCAAAGATCTGGTAGATTGGAAATGATTTGTATGCATTTTTATGGAAGCCATTAGATATAGGGGTAGTATGGACACTATCAAGGCTCCATTTGTAAGCACCCAAACTCACATGTGAGCCTTTGGGTCAGTAAGTAGTATGAGCTAGGCATACTCTATTCTAAATGCCATAATCTATATAATCTATTTTAAACTTCATTAATGATGAAGGTGGTTTCATTAACATATAATGTTATCTGGTTTATGTGTCTTTATATTGATATTTAAATGTGAAATTATTGTAGTTTTGTAATTCTAACATGTTTATGTTAAGGAATGGTTATGAGCTTCTAGTTCACATCATTAATGAAGTCCTTATATTAAATGATGACATCATCATAAATATGTAGAGAGTATGAGTATAGATCCTATGTCAAGTGTTCCTTCCCTTACTGGATGTGTGAGCCTAGTATGAATACTTAAAGTGAAATTAGCACCTTGACCCTTCAAGTGCCAATATGATTCTAGGCTTATTTTAACAAAGTATTACACCCATATGACTCTAGGATTAGTCCACCAAAAGGCTTGTGCCTATAGGCCACTAGGTTTGGTTCATAAAAGGCTTGCACCTATGGATCTACTTAAAGCCTTGTTTGAATTGACCAAGTCCCATAATTGACATCTTATACCATGGCACAAATAGCCTAATGCAAGCCCCATTTCCTTCTAAAATATACTTCGAGTGAGTGTATAAGTCCTTTACCTTATGTGAATTGATGCCATCATATTTGAGTGTAAAATTTTGAGTGCAAAGGGACTATCCCATGTTTACTCCTAGTTATAACAAGCCAATAACTAACTAAGACAACTTTGTGCACCTTTTTCTACAACATTTTGGTTTTATCATCAAGAACCATGTTGAATTTTGTTTTTGAAATGGTAGAACAAAATGATGTACCAAATCTCCCTTGAAAACATTGAGCCTAGATACAATAGGTGGAAGATAACTTTGCATTGAAGCATCCAACCTACAAATGAAAAAATCTGATAAAATGGGTTTCAAACAATCTATATGATGCTTTGGATGAGGTCTTTTCTAAAAATTATTTGAGCATGTATATTAGTGGTTGGATGCATATTCAACCCAAAGAAGAAAGTGATATGTACAACACTATGAGTGGATGAAGGAGTTCCTATAAAAGTTTGAGACCCTAGATGCCACTTAGACTAGAGTAGTAGATAAATGGTGGGAAGGAGTGATGAATAACTACATACTTGAGTTTACAGTCTCAATATATTCATTCCCCAAGGAAGCAAAGTACTAATTTTTATGCAACCCTAGAGGCATGTTTGTGAAGGAATTTGGCATAGATCTTAAAAATCTAATGGTGGATTATGGTTTTGAAACTTTTAAGATGGAAGGCTAAAGACCTTTTGTATATGAGCAGTACAAAGGGGGAAATGGGATGTGTAGCTGAAACATAATAGAAGGGAATAAGTAGATTGACTCTTGAGAGCTTAGGAGATGGCACAGATTGACGGAAGACCTAGAACTTGGAAGTGCTGAGAGAACCTATAGTAAGTGGGAGGGGCATGGGGAAGGATCTCTTGAAATACAATAACATGAGGATGAAAAATATAATGAAGCAATGGATCAAGCTCAACATTTGATAGGTGTATAATTCATTGGGTTCCTATAGGATTTGGTGACTGAAGATACACTTGATGTACCTACCCCCTTTGAACCTATAGTGCATACTCATGCATTATATCCCCCACTTGAAAAAATTATAGAAGTAATAATTGACCCTATTATCAACAAACATCTTAGATGTTTTGTAGACTTGGAGTGAAAGTTTGTGATTAAATATATCATTATATACAAGGAGTTGATCATAAATACATATAAACCATTGGGTGCTAGCTCACCATAATAGAACTTGAGTGTAAACATACCAATTTAGCTAATGTTAGTAATGTAAAGTGGGTAACAGCCCATAGGAAGTGGTCTAGTGCCACAAATAAGTAGTACATCACCATCAACATCAACTGTGCCAGTAGTAATGATGGGACCAATGCCTAACATAGTGGTTGGAGGTGTTAGAGGACCACCACCAAGATAGAAATTAAGGGGACAAGTGCCTAATATCTCAACTACCCCTCTACAACAAATTTACTATGAGATGGCAATGCACTTTCTAGAGTATCATGGCATGGAAAATACCATAGAGCATGTGATGAAGTGTGAACTATAGTGATGCATGTAGGGCATAACCCAATTGAAGCATAAGGAAAACTAATTTATGACCACTATACTTGATCATGCCCAAACTTGGTATATAAAATTTGATCTTAACCAGGATATGGTTGACTATGATACCCTAAAGTAAGCATTCCTAAAGGAATTTGACATTCTAAAGTTTGAATAGTAGAGCATCATCATGCTCAAAGAGATTACCCAAGGACTCTCAAAAAGTGTGTGCCTATATAATTCAAGGTTCAAAGCCCTCCTATCAGATCTCCCATATGATATTCACCCTTCCTAACATGCATAGTGGTTCATTAGAGGGGTTTTCATACCATTCTAAAGAGCACTTTTCATGAATACTTTTATAGACCCTTGAGAAGAATTTGAAGTCATTCTTAGAGTTGAGGTAGTTATAATCATTTATACTAGGATCAACCCATTTATGGAGGCATATATTATATCTATGGCATCCCAACTCTAGAAGCTTACTACTAGCTCTTTACACAATGCTCAAAGTGGGCTATGGTGCACTGACTGTGAAGCAAAAGGCCATAATAGAACTAAATACCCATACAATAATGTGCACACCCTACTTCTAAGATGAAAACTCTATCAAGAGGCACATGATGTTTATAACTACCTTTTATTATAACATGACAACCAGGTCAACACAACCATCTATTATCAGTTATGTGACATCTACACCCATACCACTACTAATTGCTAGGTGATTGGTGAAATGAATGAGAATATGGAAAGAAGTGCATGGTATTCCACTATAATAGTTTAAGGGTAGACTAAGGAAATAAAGGCTATAGTTAATAGAATATAGGCTTTGGGATGTAATGAAGCACCAAAAGGTGTGGTGAAGGAGTGTTTCCCATCGTGCTCATGTTATAAGTTTGTCTTGATAGAGCATTATCATCATGACTTCCCTACACATCCCATGTGTGGGTATTATTGAGGGTCCCATAAGGTTGAAGAATACCCTGACTTATAAAAAAATTTAACCCAAAGTAGGCCTAATTTGAGCAAAGGCATACGAATGATTAGGCATAAGCCAAAAATGGAAAAATGGTCCCTAAAAGTATAACTAACCCACACAAAGATAGTCATGATATATGCAACTACTCATAGTGGATTCACCACTTAGCCATCAGTTACACCAATACCTGAGTTATGCTTAGAATATAGGGATAAGGGTTTCACTAAGCACATAGTGTGGCTTGAACCAAAATATACACCTTACCTAGACCCAACATGCCAAAAATATCTACTATAGTAGGTCATGAGTGTAATCCAAAACTTGCAATGGGAAATCCAATTAGTGCAAGACCTATAATCATAGGTTATTACCTCTCAAAATAAGGAGGACAACCAAGAATTTGAGATACAAGAATTAACTAAGATCTTACACCTCTTACAAATAGAGGGAATGTTGCCCTATTGAAAAACTTACTCCTAGAGTATGCTGATCAAAATCAAGTTGAGTTTTTTGTGCCATGTATGGAGAGGGCACAAGAAGTTTGGCATACACAAAATGTAGAGTTTGACCAAGAAATCCTAGTGAATGCCACTATTGATGGACGGTCTATCTATGAGGTCCTTATAGACATAGGTATTAAGGTCGACATATTGACTAAGAATAACTAAGAGAAAATGGGTAGGCCAGCCTTGAATACGTCCCCTCATGTACTCTTCATGGCCAATAAAACCTAGGTGTAGCTTATCAATATTCTAAAGAGATCAGTTATAGATATCATGGGTGATGAATTCTATACTAAATTTGAAGTGATTGAGTTATCAGAATAGGACTACCTGAAGCTTCTAGGAAGGCCATGGTATTATGAAAATAATGAAAATATTCACTTCAAAAGGTGCTACATGACATTTGAGAATAGAAAAGAGATAGTAGTTATACCCATCTCAAATGAAAAAAGACCCCCTATGTTGAGAGTGTAAACATTGAAGATGAGATCAACCACATCTATAATATAATAGTGTAAGGCACTGAGACTCTAAACCCTAATGAATAAGGATTCTTCTCTTGGGAAGATGGATAATCAGCTTTAGATATCATTGATGTTGCCTATGAACAATGGGTTGAGGAAACATATGATACCACTGGTTGAAGGTGTTATTTAGTATGTGTGAAGGCACTAAAACCAGTAAACATAAGTTAGGTTTAGATTGATCATGCTTGAAAAAGGTGAGTCCCTTGCACCAAGAAGAAGTGAAAGAGAGTGTTTCACCTTAGTAAGGGAAAACTTTGTTGCCAAAATAAAAAGGGAGTAATCTAGTGGAAGAATATGTCTAAGAATTCAAATCATGCATCCCAAAAGAGGTGGATAGAATGGGTACACTAGTGTATACATTAAGTAACATTACTACTCATTGGTGGGTAACACAAAGGCCTATCTTGCCAATTTGGTAATATGTGAAGGTAGCCATTTACACTAGATTAAAAAAGATCAATGAGGACCTATACATATTATCCTACTTTGACAAATATAACCCTATAGTGCATGTGTACCTTAGCAAACAAATGTGGACTATTTCTGGTGAAAATTCCCCAAGGAATATATGGGTGTACGCCTTATATAAGAACTTAAAGACTTGGGTGTAGGCATGGTATATTGTCAATGAGATGTACCATGAGATATCCAACTAGGATGCACTAAAGGAATGATTTATTCACACCACCTCCTTTTCTTTGTAAAACCTTGAATTGATTGAGCCACTATAGGTAGTTTGAAGGTCAATGTTTAAGGACACTTTAATATTAGAGGAGTTCCTAAAAGACATGTCTAATGAAAAGGGTTAGCAAACCCAACCTTCTTTGAAGAGAAAACTCTTAATAGTGACTCTAGTGATTAAGATGATAAAACATGGAAGGCATGTAACTAGAAAAATTTGATAGGCAAAATAAATTTATTGTACCAAGTTAAGGATAACACCCTAGAAGAAGACCCTACCCATATTTAGATATAAATGTCTGAGGGTAGAAGACAAATCAAATATTCACAATAAGATAATAATTAATCCTATCATGTGCCACTAAAAACTTCAAAGGTAGATATCAATTTAGAAGGAGAACTAAAGATTGCTACTCTAGACACCTATTGGTTTGGCATAGAACTAGCACATATAATGGGCCTCTTAAAGGAATTTCAAGACTTGTTCCCTTGGAACTATAGAGACATGAAATTTACACATCCATTCTTTGGGAAGATGAACATCAAGCTAGTATGTGGTGCAAGACATATTAAGAAGCAACCTTACAAAATGAACCCAAATCTTTGTACCAAGGTCAAGACAAAGATTAATGGTATGCTAGCCATAGGCATCATTTACCCTATGTAAGAATATGAATGGGTTAGCCCCATAGTCATCAGCATCAAAAAGGATGGGTGCATATGAATTTGTGTCAAATACAAATTATTAAACATTTCCTACATGACTAACCCCTTTTCTACTCTGTTCACTGATCAAGTCTTTGATCGTGTCACAAATTATGAGATATACAATTTTATAGATGGGTTCTTAGGATACCATTAAGTCTAGATCAAGGAGGAGGAAAATCTTAAAACCACATTTGCAACATAATGAGGATGTTTCATATATAACATGATTCCCTATGGAATGAATAATTCATCAATCATATTCTATTGAGTGGTGACCACTGCTTTCAAGGACTTCATTCATAGATTCCTCCAAGTATACTCTTGAGTGGATGCTCAAATTAGCAAGTGTGTTGATATTGAAATTTCCCAACTAGATGAATCCCTTCCATATCCATGTCAATTTATATGGTACTATGATTGGTTTCATTTTGGTACAACTAGGTGAAGGCAAAATAGACCATCCCATTTCTTTTGTAAGCAGGAAACTGACCAAGGTAGAATAGAACTACATCATAACTAAGCATGAGGTGATCACCATAGTATACACCCTCTAGAAGTTTGAGAAATATTTTTTGGCAATCCCCTTCATATTTTTCACTAATCATGAGGTACTTAAGTACCTAGTGAACAAGCCTATTCTCCATGGGCACATTTTTTGATGGATTGTTTAATTTTAAGAATTCTAGTTCTCTATTGTAGTAAAACCTAGAAAACAAAACTCAAGCCTAGACCATCTATCCCACATAAACTCTAGTGATATTATAATTCCTATAGAAGATGATATGATTGAAATAAAAATTTATATGTTCTAATGTATCCCAAAATAATTGGAAGATATTACCACATTTTTGACATTTGGATCTATGCCCCAGACTATGATGACTAAGGAAAAGAAGCAACTCACAGTTCATGCTACCCATTTTCAACTCACTGGTGGGGAACTATATAAATTTATATGTGATTAAGTCCTATGCTAATGTGTCTTAAATCATAAATAGGACTCAATATTATAAGAGGTACACAAAGGGATTACTGGAGGACATTACGTTAGAGATGTTATGATGTACAATGTACTACAATTAGGATTGTGGTGGCTAATTATGTTCTAATATTAAAAAGATATACCAAAACATGTGACATATTCCATCATATGAGAAAACCAAACCATAGGGATGAGATACCTCTCATCCTCATCCTTGTCTAGGCACCATTTGAAAAATGGGCCATTAACTTTATTGGGCCTATTATTCCTGTTGCCAGGCACACAGGCATATGATACATTCTAGCATCCATATATTACTTTATCAAGTGGGTAAAGGTAGTAACAACAAAATATTATATAAATATCACCATAATAAGGTTTATCTAGGAGAATATCATTAGTCACTATGGATGCCTACTTATCTTGACTAGTGACCATAGTACACACTTCATCAATGTAACTATTTATATCCTACTAACTGAATATATGGTGGTGCACCATAAAATGACACCTTGTCATCCCAAAGAAAATGGTACCACTAAGTCATTCAATAATATATTGTTAATGTGCCTCAAAAATATATGAAATATTAATCTCAAATATTGGGATGATCATATATCAATAGTATTATGCACCTATCACATTAGGTATAAGTGCCTGATTAAGGTTACACTATTTCAATTGATTTTTAGAGTATAAGACATTTTACCTATGTAATTTTTAGTTCCCTTATTATGTATTACTTGTATTTATTGATTGGATGACCAAGAGTCTTTGAGAACATGCTTAGAAAACTTAGAGTACTTAGATGAGACATGTGCCCAATCAAGATGGATCGAACAAGTAGAAAAGTCATACTAAAAGTTATGGCATGACAAGCACATCAAGCACAAGGTTTTTACCAAAGGTGGACTGGTCTTACAATATGACTCTAAGTACCTCAATCACCTAAGCAAATAATATATTAGGTAGTTGGGACCTTATATCATCCATAATATATTGGATATTGGTGCATAAAATCTACACATGTTTATGGGTGAAATGTTCCCTGGGTATTTTAATGGCAACAAATTAAAACCTTATAGTCACTATGATGGTGCTTGTGCCACTACATACCAACTTCCTAGTCACAAGTTGATTGCTTTGTTTTGACCATAATAAAATTTTCCACAATTCAAATCTTTCCTTATGTTTTTTTGTTTGTGTTAGGTGAATAAGCATGGTGATTTTAGGCCCACATAAAAAATATTCTAGCACTTACACACATAAATTCAATCAAGTGAGTTGATCATGAATGATTTTTAAGTGCCTGAAGTTAGACACATAAGTTTCTAAGCACATAAAGTTTGATAGATTTAGAAATATGTGAGTACTAGTTTGAGAAAGGGAGGCACACAAGATGCTTGTGCATAAGAAATCAAGAAGAGATAATGAAGCGTTGGAGGACTATCACAAGGATTTGTATAGGGTAGGGAAGGAGAAAGAAAGAGACATGAAAGCATAGATAAATTTATTGAGAAAGAGAGGCATGCTTGTAAGGAAGTGTAACACTAAGAAGAGATATAATTAAGGAATTTGAATCATGTGCATGTGAAGTGCTACACCTAGGTTACCATAAGAAGGGCAAAGGTCATGCCAAGGTGAACAAAGTACATGAGAAAGATCATCAAGATAGCTAAAACCCACCCAATGGTTGGAAATAAGTGACAATTTGAATCACCTATCACTTCACCAAATAAATTTTTAGAAAAAATGATGTTGTGATGGTCGAGGCACAAAGATCTACAATAAATAAGAATTTGGTGGTGGATTTCCATGAATTCTATGAGTTTAGCACATTTCAATAAATCCATGTGTCATCATGCCATTAATCACCACCCATTAATGAGGTATCTAAAAATAAGGTATAAAGGGGTGAATGAAAAACTTTGAAAGGTTACAAACCTTGTGAGAATTTAAATTAGAACATAGATCTAAATAGATCCAAAGCCATAAAAATTAGAAAATGCTACCACAGTGAAAACCAAAGCATCCACAGCCCCTAAGCAAGAATAGTTGAATAAAAACAAAGATTGTAATCCACTTAAAATTGAAAAAGAGGCAAGTGGAGAGAAATTGAGAGAGAATAGGGTAGTAATATTCCTATATAATGCTAAGTAACCATTAATGGTATAGAAGCTCAAGAGCTGAAGACACAATCATAGTTATAATGACTAGGAAGAAGCACCAAGTACCATTAAGGGCTTCAAAAAGATCAACCAACCATGATTTAACAACAATAATTTAGAATGGGTAAGAAAAGGTTAAGTACATGTCCATCAAAGACATAAAAATATTCCAAGAAGGTAGGAATAGTAAAATAAGTAGCCACCATGAAATAAGAGATAAGTTGGTGGAAGGTGTCAGCATCATAGTAATTAACCTAGAAGTAAGTGTAAATCTTACTTATAGAGAGATACGATTCCCCCCTGAGTTCATGGTGGGGGAGAAGTGGGTAGCCTTTACACACATGTGTAAATTAAAAGATTACAACCAACACATAGGTTAGCAACATGCAAGAACTCAACTAAGATTGGATGGTTGACACATAGAAGAAGACTAAAGAAGGCATCACACTCTTTGATGTATCTATCTAAGATAAATTTGTGACCATAGGAATGACCTAATTATTTGAGCTACCAAGATTTGGAAATCTAGAGGAATTGGTAAAATTCCTCCTCTCATGCATCCATGGTGATTGATTCTATTTTATAGGATGGTACATGAGGATCTTAATGCACCTCATTAGTAGGATCATGGGGCTCCTAAGCATAGGACAAACATCTACTAGATGATGGAGGATGATGTGGAGGTTGAGAGGGTTTTAAATCTCCCAAGATACTATAAGTCAAGGTTTTCTTTCCCTATCAAGGATATATAGGAACCTAGCACAAGGGTTATGGTGTACTTAGTGAGATAAAAACTATGCCTTGACATCCACTAGTCTGACATTAGCAAGACCTACTTATGCATTACCCATCACATGGCATAAGGGGTAAAATTCAACATCTCTAAATTCGTTATTGAGGAGATGGTTAAGAACATGGAAGAGTTCCATAAAGTGCATGAGACCTTTAAGTGGGGATACATGCTGATATTAATAGTGATATAAGAGATAGGTGTGCTATATGGTGATGATGACAACCTATGGGTGTTCCTACCCCACCATGAGTCCCTTGTGATGAAGTACCAATACTTCATCTACCTACCTAGCTTTTTGAAAAAATACAAGACAAGAGTGCAAGGATGGTGTGATAGGTATATCGAGGCCTTTAGGATTAAATGGTCCATCCCTAAGGAGCTCCCCTAATATTTGGTATAAATAACAACCTTTGTCATAATGAAACATTTCTATGTGGTGTGATTAAAACTCATAAATGAGAACCTATTTAGATGGATTAAGCTACCTTATGCATTTTTTTCCAAATATTTCATGGTGGTGCTAAGGAGGATTCAAAATGTACAATAGTTGGAGATCTTGGTCAAGATCATAGATCAAGATAAGAGCAAGTTGAGATGCCAGTATGTGTACCCCAAATATAATGCCATAAAGGATGAGGAGGATGACTTCGATAGGACAAATCTCCATCCCTTCCAAAGATAAATAATAAATAGGTGCATCTTCAACATCTATTATGAAATGAAGCTATGCATTAAGGGTGTCAATCCTAAAAATATGATGATTTCCCCCTCCTAGTCAATGAGGAAGGTAAAATTATGATAAAGACATAGGAGAAGACACTTGAGAAGAAGTAGGGGATAATATTGAAGAGATCATGGAGTACATTAAGTCAAAGATTACCTCCAGAGAAAACATTACACCTCCAACTCCTAAGAAGTGTGTAACCTTCACACCTAAGAGTGCTTCCTCAAACAAGAAGCACAAGAAGAAAAAAATTAAAGGACCAGTTAAATTCCTTGCTATAAATTTGGCATAAATAGAGAAGGAAGCAACCCTTTCACCTAAAATAGAGGAGACTGAAGAAGAAAGAGTATGGACATACATCCTATAGATAGAAGAGGAGGAAGAAGAGACAAACACTAAGGATGTATAAGAGGCCCTTCAAAGTGGCATAACCATCATGTTTGAAGAAGTAGAAGAGATGGAAAGCTCCTCATCTAGTGAATAAACATCCACATTACCCTTGAAAATAGAAGATGAGAAGAGAAGGGTGTGGAAAAAAATGGGATTGAGTGAGGAAGATATTGACAAAACACTAGTGATTGAAGATAAGTGTAGAATTGTTAAGGAAAAATAAGAGGCCACAATATTAAAAAAAGGCCAATAAGGTTACCGTAAGCATAGGATTAAATGTGTAAACAATCAAGCAAGCACCTAATGCATCCAATACAAAGGAAGAAGAAGCTACACAAGAGGCACTCCCATGTAGTGAAGGGGTACTAAAAGAAAAATAAGGTGATAATGGCACCTTGGAAAAATAAATAGAGGAAATAGAGGAAACCTAGTAATAATAAGGTGATGTTTATGCCAAAGGGATTACCTTGGAGGTGAGTATTGAGAAACCCCAAGAGGAGTAAGTGGATAAGAGGGAGAAGTCTAAGGAATAAACCCCCAAGGAACAAATAAATGAGTCCTCTAAGGAAAGTGCCAAAGAGAGTAGTGGAACCTATGAAGAGCAAGGAGAAAAAATAGAGATGGCCACAATCAAGAAGGATGATGTAGAGATGATCATAATGATAAGGTGTAGAATGGAAGTGGGGATGATGATATCTACATGTATGAAATCATACCCCCCAAGCTACCATAGCTAGGATGCATAAATAACTTACATTTGTGTTTGATCATTATATGGATGAGCCTCATTTTGAGGTGCCTAAATTGACCACTTCAAGCCTAGAAGAGCTTAAGGAGGGGCATGACTCCCTCCTCATAAAACCTTGAACTATGAACCTAGTCTAAGTTAGGAATACACCAATTAGAATGGTCACTAAATTTTTGCACATAACTATCATCAATGATGGTAGGGAAAGAAAATGGAAGAATCTCCACAAAGAAGCCAAAAATGAAGTAGAGGCCACCAAATTTAAGCTATAACAACTCTATGAGCACATAGATATGGCCAAACCATCCCTTCTAGTTGACATAGATACTTTGGACCTCTCAAAGGTCAAAAAATTCTATGTGCTAGTGGAGTAGATGCTCCTAAGGTTAAAACCCAAGTTAGTGTAAGAAGAAGAAAAAGAAGATCCTTGTGTTATACTATATAACGATCTTGTTTGTAAGTTCAAATAGGTAGAAAACATCTTTAAAAAACTATAAGAGTGTGAATATGCAACTGATGCCATTTTATTGAGCTTCTTTAACCAATCTTCAATCATATATGTGCACCTAAAGTAGGTAAAGGTGAAGAAGGAGAAGATGATAGTGTAGGTATACTCGATGAGTAAGTCAGAGCATGTTTAGATCATGGGGATAATTAATGAACTTATTAATCATATAAAGGAGAAAGATAAAAACTTAGAATCACTCTTTTATTCTCTATATACTAAGGCCTATGATAAAGGAGCAATCCTAGATAAGAGTGTGGAAAAGGTAAAGGCAAATGCAGAGGCCTTCGAAAAAGCATTGAAGAAGAATGATGTGATTGTGCTTAGTAATTCATCTACTTAAATAGATATTGTCATTAAAGAAATAAATATATCCATTAAGGGATTTGAATAATTTAACATTGAGCTTAAGGAAAATGTGCCCAAGTTCTACACTTTAAACACCTTGACAACCTAGTCTTAGGATGGACTAGAAATTTTTTATGGGATAATGTTGGGCCCCTTATTTTAGTAAGTATAAGATTTATGCCATCATGAAATCCACATCGATATAAGGCAATCATTTTAAATGATGATGAACTTTTGGCATTTTAACACTAGCTAGAGGGTTCAATGCATACCTTATACTAGTTAGTAGGAGGCTAACTAGTTCTTAGATGTTCAGGGCATCTTCAAAGATTGTCAATATGTGGTGACTATAGTGTGAAGCTCATAAGGTCATATATCTAGCAATAATAATCACCAAGTATCTATCTTGACACTTGACATGTGGATTCCACCCTTACAAAGATGTACCCGAAGAGGTATAAAAGTATCTCAAACTAGTTGATGTAAAAGGATGCAAAGATGTTATAATGAATCTTTGGTAGATTGGAAATGATCTGTATGCATTATTATGATAATCATCATATTTATGGGTAGTATGGATGCCATTAAAGATCCATTTGTAATCACCCAAGCTCACTTGTGAGCCTCTGGGTCATTAAGTCATATGAGCTAGGCATATTATTATCTAAATTCCATGAAATATATACTCTATTTTAAACTTTATTAATGATGAAAGTTTTTCATGTAAATTTTCACTCAAGTTCTAAAGAAAGAGAGAAAAGAAACTCAATATGGGTTGTGGTATGAATACCTATTTTTTTTGTGCATTGAATCAAAAGATTATGAGAGCTCCTCTTTATCTTGGAAGGAAGGCCTACATATAATAAAGCACTAAAGCAAAACTTGTTTGTTAGATAGATAGTTGGGTGGATTGCCTAGCGAGAGCTAGATCCTAGAAGTGAGAGCTTCCTTAAGGGTTGTCAATCCACCTATTTTAAAAAATTGAGTTGATAAAACTAGAAATAATATACTTGCATAAATAATAAAAGATTAGTAAAATTGAATACAAGAAAAAGCTTGTTCAAAAAAGAGACTAGAAATGATCTAATTAGTGATAAATTGATTAGTACTAGTGCTAATAGTTTAGGGTATGGCTCAAAAAATTAGAAAGGGGATGAATAGATAGGGACATAGAAGAGTGAATTTTGTTGGGTGTAAAAGGGTCAAATTAGCTTACTAGTATTTGGTGTCATAGGTGATCATCACTGATCATGCAACTATCATCAGTCAAAATTAACCATCATCAATTAGGTAACCATCATCGATCAGGTAACTATCACCAACCAGGTAACCATCAACAATTACCTATCAGTGAATTTGGAAGTGAAACTAGGTTTTTGGGTTTATTGATTGATGAGATTTGAGAATTAGATTCTGGGAGATAGCCTAGGCTTGGAATGAGAACTTGTTAAAACTATACAAGAAAATGAATACTTGTCTTACTAGAAATTAGTTGATGGGTGGTTGATGCAAACTTGTCTATTGGTGGAATATAGGTTGGTTCCAATAGCATAATGGTACTTGGGAGCTTAGTAGAGAGTCAATGATAAGTAGGCTCCCTATGTGATAGCTAATAGCGCTTGATAATGTGGATTGACTTGATTGACCTAAAAAAAGAGATTCTAGATACAAAGAGCTATTGATAACAATTATAGATGGTTTGACCTCCTAGGCCTTTCTCTCTTATAGGCACAAGCAAGAGGTGGAAGTGGTTTTTCAAAATAGACTTGGAAAAGGCTTATAAATATAAGTCATCCATGCAAAAAGGCTTGAAACCAGATTTAGACTTATGTATTTAGAAAATCAAGGTGGTGGTTTACATGTAGGCTACATATTGATTCTAGGTTGACCAACTTGACCATCACTATTTAGGGTGATCATTGTCGATCACCCTGACCATCATTGGTTGAGGACCTAGGAAAAAGATAGGTTAAAATGGGTGAAAAGGTGAGTTAAGCTAGAAAAGTGAGTACTTGACTCTAGATTAGGTAAGTAGGCTAGGGTAGGTAAGTTCAGGGGTATTTTTGACATTTAGAATTGTAGGTGTGAAGATTTTTGGTGTCTACATTTTTTATCTTTTTATTATGCAACTTATGTGAACAAATTACAAAAAAAAGTAGAGATTGGCTCTAGATCTGCTTGGCTCAAGAGCAAGAGGAGGTGTTCCCCCCTCAAACTAGGAGATGGTGAGGTGAAACATAGTTGGGTATAGGTTTGATAATAGGTAGATGGTAGGTCATGAGGTGGGTGAAAAAAATAAGGGTTGGGAAAATGTGACATAAACTTGCACACAAAATGAGATAAAATGGTGTGATAGCTGAGATCATGCAAAATACTAAAAATTGCCAATGTTGGTAAAAAGTAAGGGTCAATGCTAAGGATAAAAAGTGATAAGTGAACTTTGTGATCATTGATAAGTGTGATAGTTGGGAACACTCATAAATATAAGTCTCTTAAGTGGGTTTCATGTTTTTGATGGGTATATAAGGCAAAAAGTGCTCTCAAGGAAAACATAAATGGGTCAAGTGTCATGGGTATCTGAGGTAGGAAGTGCTCTCATTTGAGACACAAGCACATAAATGTGCATGAGGTGGCACAAAATACAAAAGGTCAACATGACAATGTTTTTACTGTGGTCAAGGGACTAGATAAAAAGTGTAGCAAACTTGCATGCCAAATAAGCCAAAATAGACTAATGGCAAGGTAATGAGGTTGGTGGTCATGGATAAGCTGACTTCATGTGCTAAAGTCATGTGGATGTTGCCTACATAGTTATGTAGATGCAATATCTATCAAAACTTTAGGCCAAATGTAGTTCTTCCCATGTGAGAAAGATATGGCTAAACAACTAGGCTAGTTGCTGGTAGGTACTAAAAAAGACTGAGGTGGGGACCATAACAGATGATAGTCAGGTTAATACCCCAAGGGTCGATTAGAGCCAGTCACCCTAATTAGTGATGGTTAGGGTAAAACCCTCAAATCCATTAGGGTAAAAGTAAAAGTGAGTCTCATTTTCACTCATTTAGACTTTTTTGCTTTTGCTTTGGTAAATTGCAGTGATTTTTGTATGTGGTCAGCCGAGGGTTGCTGAGGTGGAAGTGAGCTAGTGGTGTACTTGCTAAGTGAGGATCAAGAGGATGGATGCATGTTGAGGATGTGGTGGAGTTTTTGGATGAGGCCTAAAACCACATCAATGCTCTTAAAATGAGGTAGGTGATGTGATTAAATTTCTAGGTAGGGTAGATTTTAAGATTATTAGGGATTTTGCTATTTAGGATTTCTTCTTGTAAAATCCCTAGTTAAGGATTGGGTGGGGTTTGGGTAAGAATTAAATACAATTAAATTATGTTTAGGTAGGGTTTTATTCTAAGATGAGGGGTTAGGGGTGGTTTGTTTAAACATATATTAATGTTTTTTAGCTTTTATAGATAGGGTAGATGCTTATGTGGTTAAATTTAGGAGGTCTAGGGTTCAAGTCTCTGCCACTAGGGCATAGATAGTGACCAATGATGATTCAACTTGACTGTGACTAATTGACCCTAAGGGGATAACCATCCCTAGGTGATCGGTGATGGTTAAGGAACCATCAATGATCAAGGGTATGGGCTTAGGCGTCTTGAAAGCTAGGAGTTAGAAGGTAGTTTTTGTATATGTTAGTTAGTTAGAGGGGTAAACAAATGTGTTTTTTGAGGGAATGGGTTAGATTGGTAGGTGAGTGTGATGGGTTTTATTATCTAGGGTAGGTAGGTAGTGGGATAGGGGTATGGTGTACTATGGAAATGGGTTAGGGTAAAGGTAGGTCAAAATTCAGTACTTAGTGTTGGGTGAAACACTAAAAATATAGTGTTATATGATATGCTTATAGGCTAGAGAGTAGATTAGGTTGAGATATCGAGTGTTAGTTCTCTTTTTTGAGGTGTGATATGCCATGATTACAAAGGAGTGGTGGCATATGGAGGATGTGGGCTTAGGTATGATGTGACATTATCAACATCTACCATGAGACCCTACGATGATCATTATGTTCATTGAGATATGGGACCCTGTGATGAACATGTTTTGGCTACCGATTGGAGAGATCACCATCTTATTGAAGGATGTGCATAGGATCGTGCATCTACCTATTTGAGGAGAGGTAGTATATAAAATGGAGGGCGAGTAGGTAGATGATCTATGGTGATGATCATACTTAGGCACAGTACTATGTATGTAGGTTCAACTATTACCCATTATACCATATGGATCTAGCAAACAAATGCCTAATTATGATGATGATGATGGTATTGATGGATTTTGTGCTTCTTGACTTAGTTGGGGGGTGGTTTCATATGACATTATTAGGTGTGATTTTTGAGATATTACTAAAGAGGATTGTATTCATTTGGGTCTCAGTCTTATTAGTAAAGATATACCAGAAGCTCTAGAGTTTTAGACACCATAGGAAGTACAACATTAATGTCATCTTTTTTATTCTTTTCTATGCCTTTAAGTACATTTAGGTAATTAGACCCCTTGGATTGCTAGTAGAGGGTTGTCTATTGATGGATTATATAGTGGGATTACTATGATGGAAGAGAGGTGGAGCTATGACAAGGATAGGTAGAGGATCTAGAGACATTGAGTGGTTCTAAGGGGCATTAGATGTCCTAGTAGTTGAGGACATGATATGGAGGCCCTACATTAGGTGTTCATAATGGTTAGGGCTAGGATATCACACCTTAGGTTTGTAGAGCTAGCAGTGGATATATAGCCACAAGAAGGGTGAGGTTGAACTTATCCCATTTGATCATGTGTGGAGATAGTTTAGGCTTACTTAGGGGATCCCACTTGATTTCCCTAGGTACATAAGAGAGGAGGTATAGTTTATGTTACCTACACCTTAGCCATAAGAGGTTGTGCCTAAGTTTGAGAAGTTACCAATGAGGGATCTTATTGATGATGTAGGTATTGATGATGGTTATGTAGCCTAGTACCAGGGTAGGTATGCTATAATAGACTTTGGATAGGGTGATGGGGGTTAGTAGCTCTAAGATGTAGATTTGGCCCAGGCACTAGCTTAAGCATAGAGAGATGAATAAGTAGTAGTAGAACTTGACATAACATAGGCCCAAGTTATTGGTTTATAGGGATAGGTGGCTAATTTACAAGGATAAGTGGCCATGCTACAAAGATAAGTGTAGGCATTACATGTTCAGCTCACCACTATTATAGGTGAGAGAGATCTACTTAGGTAGAGGGATGGGATAGGCATAAAAATAGTAAGAGAGTTACCAAACATAGTTCCTTGAGCATGGTATTTATCTACTATCACAGAGCTTAGATATTATGAGGCAATGATATTTGACCAACTGCCCCAAGCTATGAGGTATGTAAAGTACATAGTGAGCTTGGTCAGTGGGCCATCAACAGCTACTCTAGGGCAGTGGGCTTCCATGGTTGGATAGGGAGGGGTACCAAAGGGACCACCACTAGGTACAGGTGTAGGCATAGATGGGGCTAGTGGTGGTGGTGTATGCCCTTAATTATGTTGAGATATATTATTTGGATGTATTATTTTGGTACCGACCTATGTGTTGATTTAGTGAGATATATATATATATATATATATATATATATATATATATATATATATATATATATATATATATATAGTTGACACATTATGACATGTATTATTATTTTTGATGATTCAATGTATATGATGTATGAAATTTGATATTTTATATATAATGGATGTCAATAGTTTATGTGATGTTCGTGTTTTTTTATTGATAGTTATGGATGTTCATGGTTATTTGACTTAGTAGTGAAGGCATGTGATGTTTTGATTATGCCCATGGTTATGATAGGATAAGTTATGGATGGATAGATGTTATAGCTCATGTTTATGGTTATGTGGATTGAATGGTGAATGGTATATGCTATGATGTTTTTCTCATTGATTTTGTTTATGGTGTAATAACATGTTTATAGTCTTATACAATGTGATGGATAGGTGAATGTTTGTGGTTGGCTGCTATATGTTTACATTGTGCTCGGCTCATTAATGGATAGATGATGTTGCTTGTTGACATAGTGCATGATGTTCATGATTTTGATGTGATGTTTATTGTTTATGTTTATAGTGATAGGCTTACATTAACTAATAAAAGATAAAACAAAGAGCATAATGCATTTTCATTGGTAAAGACTGACATGAAACCCAAAATTGGATTGGCTTAGTGAAAATAAGCCTTTCAAATGATTTTCATTAGCAAGCTTAGGTTGATAGATAGGGATCATAATAACATTATGTCAAGTAAGCTCATAGTCCCATGCATATGATATGTAGAAGGGGAATGGGTGAATCTATAACCATTAACAGGAATAGTATGCCTTTTTTTTAGGTGTCCAAAGAGGTAGTATAAACAAGTTTATGTCTATATAGAAAGTGTAGATTGATCGATGTGGGAAGTCTACTAAGGAGAGTCAATTGTGGATTTCTAAGATTACTATTATTATGAAATCCAATTGCAACTCTCAAAATTCTTTTTCTCTTGCTTTTGATTTTAATTTTGATCTTTGCCTAAGGGTCGAGGAAGCTGATCGATGTAGGAAGCTTCCAAGAGATTGTTAGCTTTGACTAATGCTTTACTCAGCCATCCTTCAAGAGAGTGGTCTAAGTTTATGTGCTTAGTTCGAATGCTTTTCATAACTGTCCTTCAAGGGAATAGTCCACCTTACATTTTGTAATTTCAAAATAAGTTTTCAATAATTGTCCTTCAAGGAAGCAATTTGTGGATGCTAAGAATGACCCATGTTTTGTTTTGTTATTTGATATTGCTTTTATTTTGATTTGATTTTTATTGACATATACTTTCTCATACATGCTCAATGGATTACCTCTATGAAGGTAAAACTAAGTTGACATGATGGTTTAATAGGCATAAAAGAGGTATAGGTGATAACGACAATAGGAATCAATCTCAAAGAGATGGGATGTACTATGAGAATCATGTTATGGATAGAGCCATGGTATCCATAGCTCAATATTAGGCTATAATTATGATGGATAATCACATGAGTTAGTTTTAGTAGGTTACAATGGATGAGCTCAAGTTAGACAAATGATGATTTTGATCCCTATCTAAAAATAGAAAGGATGCAGATGCAAAACATTAAGAGTCTTAAGTTCTAGTTTGCCTTTGAGAGAGGACAAATGATAATATCTTAATCCATACTTATGGGTAATGATGTAGGGTCCAAGCCAATTGAAAGTAAATTTTCCTCTTTTTCTTTTCTTCATATTAGTGACATGTTGGTTTTCCTTGAGGAAAATATCTCCAATGTTGAATTATTAAAATTTTAGGTGTTTATTATAGGCTCACTTAATTCACTCTTGATAGACATGAAGATGGGAAAGAGTGGCTAAATGATGCTCATCAAGTAGCTCATGTTGGGATAAACATTCTTAATGGTAACCATCTTTATAAATGAGGTCATGTAAAGATATGTGAAGAGAAGGTATTTGGATTTCAAACGGAAAGATAGCCTTAGCTCTAAAGATGAGATAAAAGGGTGTATCACTAGTATGGGTTCAGATGCTAGTATGATATGCCCATAGGGTGAAGGGGATGTGTAAGTGCCAATCCTAACCTGAGGCATTGACCATTTTGGTAAGCATGTTGTTAAGGGTTTTGTTAGAGGCTTTAACTTGTCCATCTTATTTTGGGTGATAAGGTGATGAAAATATAATTTTAATACCAAATACATCACAAAGGCCCTAAACTTTTTGTTTTTGAAGGACTTGTCATTTTTGGTGATGACATTATGGGGAACACCAAAATGGCAGATGATATGGTAGGTGATGAATTTGAAAATATTTTTAGATTTTATCAAGATAAGGGGAATAACCTCCACCAATTTGGTTAAATATTTAGTTGTGGTAATGATAGAATGTTTCATTGTGAAGACTAGGGGTTGATTTCATCGATAAGGTCCAGACCCCATTGTGAAAAGGGTTAAAATTCTACAAAAATGTGAAGACTACTACTCGATACATGATGTAAATTAGTGTGTTTTTGAAATTTAACACAAATTTTCACATAATCATAGTAATATTGGTTAAGGTTAGGCCAGTAATAACCCAAGTAAAGGATACAATTGGCCATAACAAGGCCACTAAAGTGGACCCCATAAATATCATCATGTGTCTCTTTGATGGAATGAGAGGCTTCTTGACCATAGAGGTAATGAATTATGAGGCTATCCAAACCTCATTTATATAGGGTTCCTCCCATAATGGTATAACAAGAGGTGCTCTAAACAAATGCTCGATGGGATTTCCTATAGAGAGGTCAGAGGGAAATATGCCAAGGTGAAGGTAGTCAAAGGTTTGTTGGTACCAAAGTTCAAGCAGAGTTTCCTCTACACTAAAGATGGCTAGAATGTTTGATTTGGTCTAGGAAGTTTTGATGATGTGATGGACAATGATAGATAGTTTGGAGTGTGAGGGTGATGATGAGATTTGAGAGGTAAGAGAAGACATAGTATCAACAAACTTATTAGTAGATTGAGGGGTAGTTTGGATATGGTAGTGTTTAAATGAGGTTAAGAGCTATGTGATGAGTTGTCTATATAGTTGCATTATTTCATTATTACACTGGTAATTCCATTGATTTGGTTGACCATAAGTTGGGGTCCCCAAAGATATTTATTATTTTGACTCCTAAGGCTAGGGTAGTTTGGAGACCTATTACTAGGGCTTCATACTCAACCACATTATTGGTGCATTCAAATTCAAGTTTAAAGGACAAGGATGATATTAGCTCACCCACCATGCTAACATTTAGAACCATCAAAAAACATGGTTACATAATTGGTAAAATTTGCTTGAGATAGGCATGTGATAGACTCATCTAGAAATTCAAGGAGAGGTTGATTATTCACTAAGGGTGCCTTGGCTAGTTGGTTATTAATTACTTGCCCCTTTATTAACTTCTAATAGAGGAAATCAAGGTCAAACTTAGTTAAAATCATAAGCCACTAAACCATACATTGGTTTTGGTATGGTTTGGAGTGCATATATTTGAGGGGGTTGATATTGGTTATGACAAAAGTTTTATGGTTGAGAAGGTAGTGTAAAATTTTTGTAGCCATAAAGACTAGGGCCAAACATAGTTTCTTGATATGTGTGTACCAAGTCTTGTATTTGATAAATGTGTGGATAATGTAATAGACTACTTTCTCTTTGTGTTATTCATCTCGATGGTCAAGCATCTCCCCTAGGGAGTGGTCTATGGTAGAGATATAAAGGTAAAAATTTTGGTCATCTTTAGGAGGTGTAAGGATAGCTAGAGATATCAAGTACTTTTTGAGTGCATCAAAGGCCTTTTGATAATCGATATTCCACTTGAAAGAGACATTCTTTTTTAAGAGGTGGTGGAAGGGTTGACATTGATCAAAGAGCTAGGAGATGAAATGATGAATGGATTGAAGTTTCCCCTATAAGCTATGGATTTGTTTAAGATTGGTTAGAGGTAACATCTTGAGGATGGATTTGATTTTGGCTGGATCAACTTCAATTCCTTGAAATGAAATGATGAAGCCAAAAAGTTTTCTTGATAAGACCCTAAAAATACATTTCTTAGGATTGAGATAGATGTGATAATATATAATCCACTCAAAGATAATCTTGAGAATGGATAAATGGTCTTTTTAAAGCTTGGACTTCCTAAGAAGGTCATCCACATAGTCTTCTATGATTTCATGGATAAGGTCATGGAAATATAGGTCATGGCATGTTGGTATGTTACACTAGCATTTTTAAGATCAAAGGGCATGACTCTATAATAGAAAGTCCCCCATAGGTAATAAATGTAGTTTTGTGTTGATCTTTAGGGGTAATCAAAATCTGATTATAACCCAAGAATTTATCCATGAGAGACAACATCTCATGGCCTACTATAAGATCAATGAGTTGGTAAATTCTAGGTAGAGAAAAGTCATCCTTTGGGTAGGAGAGATTGAGGTCATGAAACTCCACATAGATACATAGTCCCCCTATGGATTTAGTGATAGGTATGATATTTAAAACCCATTGGGGATAATCGATGGGTTGAATAAAGTTGATAGAAAGGAGGAATTGAAGCTCTTCTTTAACAAGGAGAGATATGTGAGGTTACATTCAACACAATTTATATTTGACAAGTTTGGCATCACGATTGGTTAAAATGTTATGGGTGGTGATGGTTGGGTCAATACCAAGCATGTTAGCATATGACCAGGTGAATACAATACTATGGTCTTGGAGGAAGGTAGAGAAGTCTTATAGTTCCTTAGAGGTGAGAGTTTGGCCAAGTCTAATGATATGGGGGTCATCTAGAGTGCCTATGTCAATGTCTATGGTAGATTCATTCAACATGGTTGAGGTTTATAGAAGTAAAGATTTATGGATGAAGGAATCTAGTGCACTAAGGTAGGTGAGAATAGCATCATCATCTTGACAATAAATAATTTTAATGGTAAGAGAGTCATCTCCCATGAGTTTAGGGTGGGTCAAAGGGATGGATATAGATGCCCATTCCTTTTGATAAGTTAAGGGGCTAAGGTTAATCATGTTGGTGAAAAAAAATTGGGTGGGATGATGTCCTCATCCTCACCCATAGGTGGAGGGGGTATTGGTGAGGAAGGGGTTTCTTCTTTAACAATGGTAGGGGTAGTTTTTTTGGCTTTCTTCTTATTAGGTAGAATTAAGTTGAGGCCATGCTTCTTGTGAGGCTTTTGGGTCTTAATAAAGGTCAATATGTGTGGACCATGCTCATATCATCCTAAACTGAATCCCTTCCAAGAACACCTATGAAGGTATAGTTTGGCAAAGTATGGGTTGTCCAAATAAGAGAAGGTGGAGGTGAAAGGCTGAGGTGGAGAGGGAGTGATGATAGTGTTAAGTGGTTTGTCAATTCCCCCATAGATAAAGTGGGTTTGATAGCTTAGAGGCTCCAAGGGGGAAATGGATCTAATGTTAGGGTCATAACCTAGTTGGTGGTTGAGTTTCCCATATTCTTGCGGAGTAAGGAGATGATATTATCCAAGGGTGAGGCATTAGAAGGTAGGTTCCAAAAGATCAGTGATGAGTATCTAGTCCATAGGGATAGATGAGCTGGTGGATGCCTTAGTGGAAGGGGAAGAAGTAATGGTTTAGGCTTCTATGGGTGAGGGCTTGATAGTGGTTATTTGAAGTGCTTTGGATGGAGGTAGAAGAATGCCATTAGGTCGATAGGTCATATTTCATGATGAAAAAGGGCTAGGGTTAGATTGTATGGTAACAAATTAACCTTCATGTTTAAACTTGACATAATGATGGAGGGTGGAAGGTACACATCCCAAGGCATAAACCTAAGGTATCCTAAGTAAAAAAAAATACTAGAATTCACCTTCAACTACATAGAAGAGTTCAAGGAATGTGTGAGGTCCTAGCTAAATATGGAGAATGAGAGTTCCTAAGGTAGTGATCATAGTGTTGTTAAAATATCTAAGGATAGTTGAAGTTTTATACATGAGATTGTCTAGTAGCTTGAGTTGGTCATAAGCATGGGAAGATATGATGTTGATACTAGCTCCCCCATCGAACAAAACCTATTTGATGCAAGTCTGGTTGATGTGGGTTGTAATAAAAAGAGGGGGATCTAGGTCTTTAGGGTGAATATAAGGTATCTCTAAGTCCTTGAAGGTGACAAGGGTGGAGAGTTGGAGAGAAATAATGAATGCCTCTATAGGTTGGGAGTCTCTTGGTTTAACCTTAATGGCTTACATAGCCTTGATCATGTCCTAATGATGGTGAGGTGAGGTGGAAATGAGCTCATATAGGCTCATTTTAGTAGGGTTCTAGTGGATTTGTTTAAGGATGACTCTCCTAATGGATTTAGAGGGGTTAGTCTCCAATGTGACTAATATATTGAATTTGGGCTTAAGTGCAAGCATGGAGGTTTAGGTCTAGTTTGGTATAGGGTGAGTTGGTGGGTATGTCCATGGAATGGACACTTTGGCCTTTTCTTTATCCTTTTTTTGTGATTATGTGACCACATTAATGGTATGGATAAATGGGGAAGGTGTGATGAGGGGTTGGTTAGATTCTCCATCACTCTGAGGTGAGAGTGGGAAATTAAGAATGTGTTGGTGGCTAGTTGTTGGGTATAATGGTGGAGGAATGGATGGAAGGTCATCTACCAAGAGATCATCCTCATCATAGAGTTGGTGGATAATGGCCTAGAGATCTTTGAAATTGTTCATGCCATACTCAGGTGTCCTATGATAGGAGCAAATTTGATAGTTATTATACCAGGTTGGCTTTAAACTAAGAGGATAGAAAGGTCTAATGGGAGATAATGTGAGGTAGTAAGTTTGTACTAACCTTAAAATAATGGTTGTATAGGATTCTTCTAGAGGTAAGGAAGGTTTTGGGCTCATGGTTTTGGTTGGTAAGATGAGTGTGTGGGTGGTAATAGGTTGGGTGAGAGATGGCTTGGGTAAGGTGGTTCAAGTAGATGGTCTTAGACTAGGTATGTTGGTAGTTGAGGAAACTAAATTTGGTGGTCTAACTGATTGTGATATGGGAAGGACTGGTGCATCGGCTAATAAACATGCTAGTGTAATCAATAATGGATGACATATGTTGAAAGGGGTTTAATTTTTAAGCAAAGTGGAAGGTTGAGGCCCTAATATATAGGGTAAGGTAGAGGTAAGTAGAGGCTTAGTCACATGTCCTTTCAATGCTTTCATCTTTTTGGTTGGTATGGGTCGAGACCTAGGTATAAGCTTGGGTGAAGTTAAGTCTACTTTCAAGGATGGGTGAACCAAACTCTGATTAGGGAAGGTACCAAGAGTTTTGAAAGGTTTGGTTGGTGAGATGGTGGATTTTTTGGTTGACTAAGAAGTTGAGGGGTTGTTGGAGGTTTGGATTGGTTTAAGAGGTGGTGGAGAGATGACGGATTGATTGGTTAGAGGCATGCTAGAAGGTTTAGGTATGTTGATGGAGGGAAGCCCTAACTATTTCCAAAAAGTGGTTCAATCCATGTCTAGTTTTAAGGTGAATTCTAATTTTTTTACTAATGTGGAAAAATATTTGTGTATTGGTCTTAATTCATGGGTAGTGGATGTAATAGGCAAGCTTGTAGGTTGGGGAGGATGGTTGATAGGTTGATTGATTTCTTAAGGTGAGGAAGGTAGGGTTGGGATAGATATCTCCTCCACTAGAGGTGATGGTGGAACCACTTCTCCTCTTGGGATGATGTCTATAGGTATGGTAGTTTTTTATGTAGTTGGTGGAGGTGGCTAATCCTTAGTATTGATTTGTCCAAATATGCTAGTTGAGGTAGTATGTGGTGATTCCAAGACTTTTATGAGGGTAGATAGGGAGATAGGAACCTCTTTATTTTGGCTATCCAAAGGAGGGTAAAGTGACTCAATTACCTTGGTAAGCAAAGTGGGGGAGGAATGGGTAGATTGATTTATTAGGTCCTTATGGGTAGGTGTATCATGAACCATGTTGACTGTGTGGGCACTATGAGAGAATTTGACTTGTGTGTCCTCAATTTTGATAGGGGCATGGTTGGGAAAAGGTTTCTTGAAGATGTCAAGAGCTTGATTTTTAGAGGAATTGGGATTATCCAGCATGATTTACCCTTTGTTGCTAAGACTTTAGACAATATTCTTGAAAGTATTACATCACTTGATGTCATGCATAATTACCTAATGAAAATCACAGAGGTCATTCTCATGATACTAAGTAGGTGTTGGTTGAGAAGAATCAAATTATTGTGGAGTTTGACAGGTGGAAGTTGTATAAGGTTATATTTTAGTAGCTTCTCCAAAACCAAGGTGTAAGATTCTCCAAGTGGAGTGAATTATTTCACGTTGATTATGTTTGGGTTCCCTTGCATTTGGATTAGAGGTAATGGGAGAATTTTGTTGGTTGAAATCAGGTGGAGGGGAAGTTTTTAGGATGATGTCATTTGTGATTAACTTGGTCTTGGTTTTGATATTGGCTTGGTTGTTGGGTTTGGAGGAAGAGGTTTTGTTGGTCTTGAAGGTATAATTCTTGTTTCATAACTTTAATTTACCCTCATCTATGGCACAGTTTTTTAGCTTACATGCCATGATAAAAGACTCATCAAAAGTTCTAAATATTTAGACATGAAGTGTAGAGGATATATGTTTAGCACAATCTCAAATGAAGATTTCTATAATTTAAAGTTGAGGCAGGGAGAATGAAAGCTAATTAATCAAGCTTATTCAATTGGCAATAGACTCATTGTCAAATTGCCTGATAAAATAGAGTTATATGATAGAGATATTCTTAGAAATGTTAATGGAAAAGTGATCCAAGAAGACTTTAACTAGTTAGGTGAAAGATAAGATGGAATGCTTGGTAAGGGCACTATACTAGTCAAGTGCTAGATTAGATAAAGACATGGAGAAGGTTCAGAGGAGAAGGGCATCATCATAAGTGATCATGTAACATGCATGCCTAAAAGCCCTAAGGTGTTGTTGGGGGTATTCTTTGATTTGAAATTTGGTAAATTTTGGAAGCTCCCATTGAGGAGGGTAAGGTATGATGGGAATATAAGGGTGAATAGGTTCATTACAAATCTAATCATAGGATAGGATGTTATGAGCTCCTGAAATGAATGACTCAAGGTTGGTAATGTTGTCCATGAGCATTTTAATTAGGTCAATTTGACGTGGTACACCAAAAGGATTGTAAGTTTGATATTATGGTTCAGGTTGGACAACATATTGGTAATTATTTGGTGGTTGAGAGGCTACCACATATTGGAATGTGGATGCTAGAGGCTAGGTAGGGTAGGTGGATGATGGTGGTTGGGTAGGGGGTACATACCCTTGTGGGTTAGGGATGTATCCTAGAGTAGGTGTAATGGGTAACTACTAAGAAGTCCCTATGGATTAGGCATGGGTGGTAGTTGGGTTAGTGACCAAAGGGGAGGTAGTGGCCTTCATGCTAATGGGTGGTGAGGTAGAAGGGATAGACACCCTTAATATTGGTAAAGGGGTATTAATTTATGGGTTAGGTTTGATAGAATGGAGTTTGGTAATGTCGATGGTGTGTGATCTAGCCACAAGTGGGACATGATGGGTTAATGGTTAGGTTGTCCCTAAGGTAGAGGAGCCATTAGTAGGGGTAGAAGGTGTAAGGGTAATGGTTGGTTGGATAGGTTGGTTCTTAGCCATAACATTAAAAGGGTTAGTAGATGAAGATGCCTGGGTGGTCAAAGTTTGGGTGGTGACTACGGAAATAGGGATACCCTCTATGAGGTGAGATGGCATGCCATAAAGAGGATCCCATGATGGGGTTGAAATTTGGATATGGTGAGGAGAGGTGTTAAGATAATACTAAAGGGAAACTAGATTGTTGTCTAAAAAGTTGGTAAATTCCATGTATCCTTAGGGAAAGACTTGAGGGAAAGTAGGGCTTCCCAATGGATGAGGTGAATCTTTTGTCTTGGAGACATACTCCATAGATGAGGAGGTAGAAGAGGTTGATTTAAGTGATGGGTGTTTTTTTACTAGGTTTCTTCATTGCTAATGAGTGATAACCATATAAGAGAAAGGGGAGAGAAAACAATAATGAACTCACCACTCAAAAAATAATAATACAAGAAAATGATCAAGGCAATCTATACACACACTATGAAGTACATTAAGCCTAGAGATTAGTTTTAATCTCACTTTTGGCTTATGCCTTAATTTATGAGAATGTGTGATAGAAGTTGGCTTGTGGATTAGGTACTATATAAATAGTCTATGGTTGGTTTCAATCTATTTAGGTGCTCAAAATAATCTATATTGGAATTAATATGTGGCTTGGTATTGGGGTCAACCCTCTCACTTCATAGTCCTACAGTGATAAGGGTGTCAGGTGCTTAGCCAATATATATTGATATCCAGAGTTTATACTCAACTAGAGAGATGATTTGGTTTTCCTCTTGGTAATTACCTCTAATTAGGATTTCCGAGAATGGGTAAGGTGATTGTGAGGTGATGAAATCCTAGTCGAGCCTTGTCTCAAATAGTCTTGATATTTGATTGATGAAAGTGGTTTGGCTAGTGTGTACAACAAAAGTGGTGATATGATAAGATTAATGTGATTTAATTCAAAGTGAACTAATGTTAAAATCAAGTAAGGGATTCAGTTGATTTTAATCCCTAAATAAATTTAAGTTTCAATTATGAGCACAGACAGGGAGAGGAGCCTATAAATGAAAAGAAAACACAAGTAAAGACTCTAAGTCCCACCAAGCATGCTATAATGTTTTATGTAAATTTTCACATAAGTTATAAAGAAAGAGAGAAAATAAACTCAATAAGAGTTGTGGTAGGAATTCCTATTTGTTTGTGCACACATTGAATCAAAAGATTGTGAGAGATCCTCTTTGTCTTGGGAGGAATACTTATAGATAAGAAAGCACTAAAGAAAAACTTATTTGTTAAATAGATAGTTGGGTGGATTGCCAAGTGAGAGCTATATCCTAGAAGTGAGAGCTTACTTAAGGGTTGTCAATCCACCTATTTTAAACAATTAAGTTGATAAAACTAGAAAGAAGATACTTGCATTAATAATAAAATATTATTGAAATTGAATACAAGAAAAACTTGTTCAAAAAAGAGACTATAAATGATCTAATTAGTGATAAACTGATTAATACTAGTGCTAATGGGTTGGGGTATGGCTTAAAAAATTAAAAAGGGACCTATGAAGAGATAGGGACACAAAAGAGTGAATTTGGTTGGGTGTAAGAGGGTCAAATTAGATTGTTAGTCTTTAGTGTCATAGGTTATTGTTAATGGTCATGAAACCATCACTGGTCAAGGGTAACCATTGCTATTCAAGTAACCATCATTGATCAAGTAACCATCATCGATCAAGTAACCATCATCAGTTGCCTGTTAGTGAATCTAAAAGTGAAACTAGGGTTTTAGGTTTGTTGATTGATGGGATCTAGGAAGTGGATTCTGGGAGATAGCTTAGGCTTAGAACAAGAACCTAGTAAAATAATACAAGAATATGAATACTTGTCTCACTAAAAATTAGTTAATGGGTGGTTGATGTAGACTTGCCTATTGGTGGAATCTGGGTTGATTCTAGTAATGTAATGGTAATTGGGAGCTTAGTGGAGAGTCAATGGAAAGTAGGCTCCCTATGTGACAATTGATAGCATTGATAATGTAGATTGACCTATAAAAAGAGATTCTAGATATAAAGAGCTATTGATAACAATTGTATATGGTTTGACCTCCCAAGCCTCTCTCTCTTATAGGCACAAACAAGAGGTGGAAGTGGTTATCCAAAATAGACTTGGAGAAGGCTTCTAAATATAAGTCATTCATGAAAAAAGGCTCTCAACTAGATTTAGACTTCCATATTTAGAAAATCAAGGTAGTGGTTTGCATGTAGGTTACATGTTGATTTTAGGATGACCAACCTGACCATCATTAGTTAGGGTGATCATCATCGGTCATCTTAACCATTTCTAGTCGAGGACCTAGGAAAAAGATAGGTTAAAATTGGTGAAAAGGTGAGTTAAGTTAGACAAGTGACTAACTTGACTCTAGATTAGGTAAGTAGGCTAGGCTAGGCAAGTTTAGGGATATTTTGGACATTTAAAATTGTAGGTCTACAGATTTATAGTGTCTATAGAAGGTGGCTACATTAACATATAATGTTATCTAGTTTATGTGTCTTTATAATTATATTTGAATGTGAAATGATTGTAATGTTTTAATTCTAACATGTTTAGGTTAAGGAATGGTTATGATCTTTTGGTTTGCATTGTTAATGGATTCTCTATAGTAAATGATGATATCATCAAAAATCTATAGAGATTATAAGTATATTTTTTTTCTAAGTGTTCTTTCCCTTGCTATAAGCACAAGCCTAGTATGAACACTTAAAGTGAAAACATCCCCTTGACCCTTCAAGCACCAATATGATGCTAGGATTAGTCCACCAAAATGATTTCACCTATAGGCCACTAGGATTGGTCCATAAAAGTCTTGTGTCTATGGATCTACTTAAATCCTTCTTTGAATTTACCGAGTCCCATAATTGATATCTTGTGCCATGGTAAAATTAAACCAATGCGGGCCTTGGTTCCTTCTTAGCTACTCTTTGGTTGATTGCATAAGTCCTATTCCTTATGTGAATTGATGTCAGTGCATTCAAGTGTAAAATTTTGAGTGCAAATGGAATATCCCATGTTTTTTCTTGGTTGTTACAAACCAATAAATGACTAAGACAACTTTGTGCACACTTTTCTAAAACAACTTGAGCCTGGGTAGAAGCTATGATACCAAGTGTAATGAACCATTACACTAAAACCTCAAGGTAAAGATACCCAACACAACACAATAGATATTGGTGGGTCAATATACCCAAATATTCAATATATGCAAAAATAGAATAATTACCCTTAAGGTAGGGCAATACCATACAATACTCCTTTAGGAAATAATGACTCCCCAATGTCTCTTTGATGGGACAACCTATATATCCTCTTACAATAAAAGACTCAATGCTTGATTTGTTTAAAATTATATTTGCCTCCTTTATATATACCTATATATAACTAATAATGAATGGGTAACCTCTTAATCTCAATGTAGGCTGACTATTTCCCAATGCAGTAATTCCATAGGTTACTCATTTATCCTAATATATTGGACCCATATAACTAATTAAAGGGGATGTGTGCCACATGTTACAATTTACATCAACCTATATACATTAATATATCATTTTCATAGGTACATAATTTTTAACTAAGTGTTCAATTCCCAAAAGTCATCCAATTTGTAAATGTAAGATATCCTTATGGTTGACCTAAGTGCTTTAGCATGATATTTTTTTAAAAAGATTGGTATATATACAATATGAACCCTCTTTCATTCCTCACCTATAAAGTACCAAGAACTCATAAGTTAACTTATGAAGGAGCACTAAATCTAGCATTAAAATGAGCAAACCTACCATATTCATCCTTATTTCAATATCATTCATAGGAGTAGTATTTCCATAGGTCTAAAGTACTGAAGGAGCATCCCATGAGCCATATTTTCCAAATTATAAGCTAGGTCATTGTATGTAATTTATTATTAAAAATTTCATCCTTATGAATACACAATCCAACATGTAGGGGAGAAATACATAAGTCTGAGGCCCTCTTCAAAGTATTGGATATATAGGTAGTGCCCATTGATATAGGAATCCTTGGGGTAGCTTGACACTATATTACTAACCCTTTTTTCCCATTGTCACTCCAAGGGTGAGGAAGTTAGAGTTTTGATCATTTTATGAATAGTTATATCCTATGTACATGATATATATACATCAAAATAAAGATGATAGAAAACCCAAAAGGCTCTAGTTGGTTGCATCTACATCTAGTTAGAATTTTGTATATGACACATCCAGTTCAAACACTAATGTCAACATAATTATCCAAATTTGATGTAAGAATTTAAGGCCATGAGATGCCAAATTATATAATATAATGATTATTTTAGGATCCTAATCCAATGCACTTCCAAATTATTTTAGCATATATTTGTATGCGCACAATAAGCTAACTAAGTACCCTTATTTTCAATTTATTGAAATATCAATCAATATTTATATTGTCTATTTAAGTTCTCAATTCTTTATAAAGGAAAATAATTTATTTCAAATCATATTCATCATACCTTCCTTTACATTAAGGAATATGCAACCTCTCTAATTTTATTTCAATGCTCACCCACATGATATTCTAAACACATTTTTGGATAAAATTTTAATTTAACATGCCCTAATTATTATCAGTCTCCTCATCACTTGGAAAAAATCAAGGTCCAGACATTTTGTACTTATAATGGCATTAATGAACACAATGATGATAATTATTATGCATTATAAGACAAACTAAAATAACTTGCAAATAAATAAAGATCCAAGTCATTTTGTACTTATCATAGATTCATTTTCATATCTATTTATTACGAGGCTTTAGCATTAGAAGAAGAATTGGGTCTTGTTCAAGTATCAAATCATATTAATGGGGGAATTTAGTTACATAAATAAGGTTTTCATATCAAAATCCAATCAAATAAGGTTGATACACATATTCCTAATCAAATGTAAGCATTACATTATAAAAATGCTTTTAAAAGTGTGTACACTAAATATCTCCCTAATAAAAAGGCATATATTAATGATAATCATCTAGTGTCTCAAATTTAATCTATTTGTGATAATTTTAAAATATAACGTAAAGAAAAATAACTTATTTCCAATCATATTCATCATACCTCCCTTTACATTAAGGAATATGTAACCTCTCCAATCTGATTTTAATGCTCACCCATATGATATTCTAAACACATTATTGGATAAAAATTTAATTTAATTATGAGCTAATTGTTAACATCCTCCTCATCAATTGGAAAAAATTGAGGGTCAACCATTATGTAATTATCATGGCATTAATGGACACCATGATGATAATTTTTATGCATTACAAGAGAAAATAAAATAAATTAAAAATACTATAAATATTTCATTTCAAATAATTAATGAAAAATCAAAATAGTCTTCATCTTTATATTCAAAATTTCCAAATTATAACCATAATAATTTTAAAAAATCTCAAACACAAGATATAATGGTTTCAAAACATTCTCTTACCGATAAAAATCAAGCTAAATATACATTGATAATTCCAAACCTAAAAATATTAGCAATAAAAAACCTATAACATGAGATTTTTCTAATTCACAAAATTTAAACCTCCCAACTAAGTTTCCTATAAAGGTATGGATTCCTAAGATACAAAAATTGAAAATTAAGCATAATATATGCATTATTCTATCCCTTGGATTCACTTTCACTTTTGTCACTTGCCATCTTGATTTTCAAATTGATTTAATAAATTCAAAAATAACCATCTTACACTAATTTCAATGCACAATCTGTATAGCATGAACATATTATTACCTATCTATCATACTATGGATTTCATTACACTTACATGATTACATCTCCCTACTCTTACATATTAGATGACCATGCATAGTCTCTTACAAGGGTGTGTACATTCTTATCTTCATCATTTTTTATGCTACACTGGTATGATTCAAATACACATGCATTAGGGGCATATCACTTGCCTTCCCTCTTACCGCACTATGATTCAAGCCTTGCTTCTTAACACTTTTTCAATTATTTTTAATTCAAATTTTGAAAAAAATAACAAATTATAAATATTTCAAATATCTCAAAAATTCACAAACAATCATATATTTCAAAAACCCAAACACAAATCAAACTATTTTAAGAAAATTCAAAATCAATACCTTAACATATTTTCAAATATTGTTACCATACCTCTTTACATATATTACATGCTTCATGTTAATTATATAGCATAATCTAAATTTTCATAAACACATTACTTTTCATGAGGTGTTTTGAGTGTGATATAGGACATACTATTACATGGATTTTTTATGTCTAGCTTCCCTTTTACCCAATAGCCTTGCTAAGTTGGGGGCATCTCTTCATTCTCTATGAACACTCCAAATAGGTTATATATATCCACAACATTTATACCATGTTGGGCTGCATATCATATAAATGTTTTGATATTCACTTATACTTTACTTTATTTTACATAAGTATGTTATTTACTAACAATGACTTTGATACATATAGTTCACATAAACTAGTCTCATTTGTTATATGCTTCTTTTCAAAACTCTTACTTTATTGCATGATAAATTAAAACTTTCTTGCTTCTTATATGTGGCCATTGGCCTTGTATGTGCAAAATATACATGTTATTAATTGACTAAAATTATCATGCCATTTGTGTCTGGCCCTTGGCCTTGTGTTTTTTATGTGGCATTCATAGGTCCCTTGTATGTGGCGTTTGGACCTTTTCATGTGACATTCAATGTAAATTATATAACATTGTGTGCCTACAATTCAAACTTCAATGTTACATCTATTTGACACAAGTTTCATATACATTTCAATGTCATATTTAATACTATGATGAAATACATATTCAAATGTTACTTATATGCTTCAATGTTATATTTACCTAACATGTGATATATCTACAATTCAATACTATATGAATCATTCATATATTCCATACCATGATGCAATATGTTTCAAATATTCACATGTTACTACACAATTATATCTTTCAAACATTATACAACTTTTACTTTTAGATAAGTGACTTTCAAGATACATACCTCATCTCAAAATGGGGCCATTGTAGTGGGATTGCCTTGAAAATTAAATCCCTCCTAAACAACAAAATTTATATTTTCACAAATATGGTTCAAAATTTTCAAATTATATGGGCATGTCACATGCACTCATCCTTATAGTTACAAGTTAAAAATTTAAAATAATTACAATTTTTAATTTTTCAAAAGTTACAAGTTCAATTGTCATTCAACATCAATACAATACATATGTAAGGGGCATGATACTAGTTCATGTTCCCCTCTTTTTAAAATGTCAAAATAAAAGCACTTCAATTTTCAATAAACAATTTCAATTTTCAAAATTTCAAAGGTATCAAGATCAAAATTTGAATCTAGATCCATCCACAGTGGCATGATTTTTATAGTGACAAGTGGGCCATGTTTGAGTCTTGTGGAAATCAACATTTATGGTTGTACTTTTGTGAACCCAATTCATGGTTTCATATTTTTTTTCTTGTTAGAGTCTAATGACACTCGAAATTAAGCATTTTTACCTTCTTAATAGTGTTCATCATAAGTGAAATCATATCCATGGATAATTGAAAAGCTTCACTCATTAATACTTGATCACTCTCAACTTCTCCAAAAGATCTAACCCTATGAGTTGGTATGGCTATGGTATAGTGACACCCAATGGCCTACCACTCATAATATTACCACTTTCAAAATTATTTATTCTCCTTGTATTGGAAGAAAACAAGTTTTAAAACACCTTATCTTCACTCTAATTTCTCCAATAATATATCATGCACCTCTCCACTTTTAATATTATAGAGCAATTAGATCGCATACTCTTTTAGGTGTATACTTTCCTTGCTCTCATTTTCAAATTTCAAGTTTTAGATTTTAAATCATCAAATATTAATAGTAACTACTTTTAGTTACATTATTATAGGCTTTACATCAATGCATCTTTCATGATTAATATTCGCATCAAAAGATAAAGTTTGTATACATATTTAGGTTCTCATCTTTTTTTTTAGTAATTTCACTTCATTGCATCACTAGGATAAATTAGGGGAAAATATAAACACATTAAATTAATCATTAAATGTTTGAAAATATTTAACATAGACATGTTTACCTCGCTTGATCTTAAAAACACTTGAAACATCATTCAAACACACCTATTTTTCTTGTAGATTATGCTAAGTAAATTTCAAGAGTTTCTACCCATCTGGGACAAGACTACATTAGGTGGATAGATGATAGGTTGGCCCTATCCTCTAATGTACCTATTTTATGATGAAATTTCACCCTTGTGGGAGAGTTTTTCAATGTCTCTCACTCCCAACTATAATATTGGAACAACCTTAGGCTATGGGTATTCTATAGTGAGGTTGAACCTCTGGGATTTTTAATGAGGCTAGCTCCTGAGGTGCTTCACTTTGGCTTGTTTCCCACACTAGAATCTACTACTAACTAAGGAAAAGGGAGAGAAATATAATATGAAAGGGAAATCTAAGATAAGGATGGCAATGCACCAAATATGAAATGATCCACTTTTAGCTTGGAAACCTTAACAACTACTAATGAACCTAACCAAGACAAACTAATATGATCCTATTTCAAGGCCACAAGCATAAGTATTTTATGTGGAGGTCAAAGAGAAACCCTATAATTTTAAGGATAGAAATAAATAGGTCTATAAGAGACACTATAAACTTTTGACACTTTAAGAAAGGCACCAATGTTTAACACTTCACACAACCTACAAGGAACCAAAAGAATTAAAGCAAGATATGTAGAGAATCTATAGATGATGAAAAGGGAGACACATATACAAATTAAACTCCAATAATGTACACTTGATTTCAAACTAAATTTATAGAATCAATCTTATTGCTTCAAGAGAGTGTTACAAGGTGATTTTGATAGAGTAACTCTATCACCAATTGATGGATCCATTTTTTAGGCTCAAGAGCCTATATATATAGTAGCAAAGGATGAGAGAAAAGGGGGAGAGAGAAAGGAAGAGGGGAACCTATTCAAGACATGACATCTAAGTTGTTACCTTTTCATAATGAATGCTCAATCATCCTTTTTTACCAATTAGGGCACTATTTTATTTTGTATAAAAGAAACTTTTCTTTTTCCCAATAGAGCTACCTTATTGATTAACAAACATACTAGAAGACAAGAACTTATCCAAGAATGTCTTTAATGCTTGAGCTACCTATTCTAATCACTTGATTTTCATCTATCATCCCCATGCCATCTTTCACTTATCTTACATGTATAAGGACAAAATCCCCATAACTTTGAATCTGGACTAATCCATCTTAATTCTATGTTGAGTGGTTATTTGTCAGAGATGATGACCATGTCAAAAGATGAGGACCTCTCCATTAATTTCACCTACCAGCTCTTGCTTTGAAACATAGGCCACATCTTTTCTATAGGTGGAAAACCAATCTAAGGAAATTGGTTTTCCTGTATCCATTTATGTTGATATAAGTCCTTACAAATCCAAATGGCTACTTGTAGGGGTTCAGATTTTGAAATTTGTGGGCCCATCATGGGATATTTAAATCCCAATAGTTATTTTATGAGCTTGAACTTTGACACTAGTGTGAACATCATTAATCCTTTCAGGTTGTTTCCTTTGGACACTTTCTCATGGGATTTTTCTCCTTAAGATGTCTCCTTTTTGAAAGGAAAGGACCCTTCAAATTTTTTAAATGGATCATCAAATTTTCAAGTGCCCCCTTTTGATGAGAAAAGTGCCCTTTGATTTTTTTTGTTTTGGCACTTCTTCCCTAAGGAATTCCTTCTGAGGGAATTTATTTGGAATTTTTTCCTTTGGATTTTTTGAAAAGGTCTTTTTTTTTAGGAAAAATTTTCTACAAGAAACTTGCCGTTGGAAAAATTGTCTCAGACAATTTTCTCAAAGGAAAAGTATCCTTTATAAAATTCCTTTGGGATCTTCATTTCAGACAAAAATTTTGAAGGAATTTTTAAAAGTAACATTTTTAAAAGGAACACACCCTTCATATTTTTTTAATGGACCATTTTATTGAAGAGTTACCCTTCAATAACATTGTCTTGGATAATTTTCCTAAAAGAAAAGGTCTTTACCTTTTACTTTGGACATTTTGTCTGAAAGAATTATCCCTTTAGAAACTTTGTCTCAGATAACTTATCTAAAATAATTCAAAACTTAGCGAAAAAAAGTATCAAAAAAAAAAAACACTTAGTGCCTACAAAGTCTGAAAGAATGAACAAGTAAATACTTAGCTAAATTAAATATTTTACACTTAGCTTCTAGCTTGTAGGCCTATCCTTAAACACTATTGTTGGATCCTTATAAAACCTTGCTTGGGTCATCTCTATTTGAAAATATTGGATCCATTTCTAAGCATTTGATCCACTACTTCATAAAACAATGTAAGAGCTTTATATGTGGGCCAAAAATGGCAAACATCTTTGGTGACTCTTAGGGAAGCATGCCTACTATTCTTGAGAACCCAGACCATGTTGCCTTGTCTAGTCCATTGTGCATGGAGTCATTATCCTCTGTAACTAAGTTGGTCTAAAACTGGATACAAGGCTAACCCTTTTTGGAACTTCCTCTTAAAACAACAAGGAAAATAAGAATAAAACAAAAACTATGCCCAAGGCACTTAGGGAAGGGAAACACACAATTGGAAAGATGTGCACAAGGCACTTAAAAGAAAACATGGAAAACTATAAAAAAATTACAATATATAATGGATTTAAACTCTTCTAATAACAAGGGTTTAGATGAATATTATTTACTAGGATGGGTAGTACCTCTCCATACAGATGGGCTTAGAAAATATCATTATGTTTTTTGCATCCATAGATCAAATAAGGACCAATCCACAAACTATCAAATTTGGTATGTTTGCCTAGCTTGGCCTTATTTCAAACCCACTTGAGGACTAGATCTCCTTATTTGAAGATCCTTGCTATGGATCTCTTATCAAAGGTTCTATTGACTTGAGATTAATGCGACTCTAGTGTTTTCATTGAAATGTCTCTCATTTCTTCAAGCTACATGAGTTTTGTCAGTCTCTCATGCATGGGCTCATCTTCCATCAACTCTAGCTAATGGGTAGTTCAGTGCAGGAAGTTTAAGAGAAATGGGCAACTTGGCCTCTCTCCCATATATTAAGACATATGGATAATTTCCAATGGTAGCTTTAGGATTCATCTTTTCAACCTATAAATTTGTCTTTAGTTTAGTATGCCATGCCCTCAGATTCTCTTCCATAGTTTTCTTGATGATTCTTAGAAAATTTTTATTTATGGACTCAGCTAGTCCATTTCCTTGAGGATAATAGTTGGAAGAGGTGTTGAGGTAGATGCCCATCTTGAGAGCACATTCACTCCTTTTTAGACTAAGGAATGCCAATGCATTATCAAAGATGATAGTGGATGGAAAACCAAACCTGGTCACAATGTTGTCATAGAAGTCTAGGATACACCTTCATTAGCTTCTTTCAACATAATGGCTTCCATCCACCTAGTGAAGTAGTCAGTTGCAGTAAACACCCATTTATGTCCTAGATTTGATAGATGTTTGATCATTCCTATGAAATCTATCCCCCATTGTACAAAGGGTTTCTCTACCTGCATTGGATTGAGAGGAAGGGATATCAATATTTTCTTACCCATAAATAAAACACACTTTTAACACTTCCTAACCCATGCATGAGCATCTTTTAAGAGGTTAGGCCAATAATAACCAACCCTCATTATCTTTGATACTGTGGTTCTAGGTCCAAAATGACCTCCTGTAGGTCCATCATGGAATTGCTCCAAAAGCTTGGTCACCTAGTCATTATCTATGCACCTAAGGAGTACCCCATTTAGGTCTCTTCTAAAAAGAGTACCATCTACTAATGAATAAGGTATGGACTAAAATATGTAATACCTTCTTTTTTCCTTACCCAGACCTTGAGGGCATTCTCCTATTAGTAGAAAATGTTCCATATCATGGGGCTAGATCTTATGAAGTAGAGGTGTCTCCACCTATGAGTTGTCTTGTATCACCATGGCAACTTATTTTTCCTCATGAAGGTCATCAACCATATACTCACATAGTCATTTACCTCTTACTATCTTAGTGACCTTGATCTCCATGTCATACTCCATGACCTTGGTAATCCAACTAGCCCTCTTTTTGTTCAAGTCTTTGTTAAGAAGGAAGTCTCTCACTCTAAGATGAGACAACATAAGATAGATTTTACTATTGAAGATCATTGGCCTAAACTTTTTAGGGCTTATTACCACTATAATGACTTGTTTTTATACAAAAGTATACCTTACCTCATACCCCTTAAGCCCTTGATTGAAAAATACTATTAGTTGCTCAAGTCCTTCACCATTATTTTACATCAGCATAGCTGATATATTATAAATATTGGCAAAGGCATATAATATGAAATATCTTGAGAAATTAGGATTCATGAGTGTGGGTACTTGGGCAATGGCCTACTTGATAGCCTCAAATGTTGATTTACCTTCATTTGACCAAGTGAACACTTTGTTCTTCTTCAACATGGTAGTGATGGGTTTGACCAAGTTTACAAAACTAGGTATAAACCTTCTCACAAAGTTTATTTTCCCAAGGAAACTTTGGAGTCCCTTCTTATTCTTGGGTAAATATAAGGCCAAGATGGCATTATTCTATCAAGATCAATAGATAATCCCTATTTTGAGATAATATGTCCCAAGAGTTTGCCCTAATGGATAGTAAATACACACTTTTTGGGATTCAAAGAGATCCCATACTCTCTACATCTCTCAAATATTAACCTCAGGTGGTCCATGTGTTCATTGGCATCCTTGGATAAAACTATGATGTCATCCAAGTAGACCAACACCATTCAATTCAGTAGCCCTTGGAAAGCCATGTCCATGGCTCTTTGAAAAGTGACCCCAATATTTGATAGGCCAAAAGGCATATTTTGGTATGCATACATGCCCCATTTTGTGATAAAAGTAGTCTTGTATTGATCTTATTTCTTTACTAATACTTGGTTGTAACCTGAATATCCATCTAAAAGAAAAAAATATTCTAAACCTATAACTATTTGAAAAAGCTACTTCATAGATGGTAGAGGGTAATGGTCCTTTAAGGAAACCCTGTTTAGATCTCTAAATTCAACACATATCCTAATCTCCCCACTCTTTTTCCTTATAGGAACCAAATTGGATACCCATGATGAGTGATTGATAGGGAAGATGATCTTGGATTCAATTAACTTGGTCAGCTCTCTCCTCATAAGCTCTTCTATTTGGGGGTTAATGGGCCTTTATTTTTGCCTCACAGGCTTAAGATTAGCCTCTAGTTATATAGTATGATGGGCTAACTTTGGATTAAAACCTTTCAAGTCTATATATTCCTAAGAACATATGTCTAAATATTCCTTACAAAGTTCAATGAAAGCATGCTCTTCTGCCTCATTCTTTACCTTCCTAAGTTTAAGGAGCTTGTCCTTGAAAATAAGGACCCTTTCATAATTTTCTTCATCAGTTGACATTACTACCTTATCCTTTCTCATATGGCCTCCTTCACGGAAGAGACTCTCAAGTGTGACCATCCCTTTAGGAAGTTCATTAGACCTTAGTTAAACAATTTGATCCTCATACTGATGTTGAAATTTACCTTGGTTTATTGAGGAAAACTCTACTTCCTACTTAAAGAAACAAGCAATTTGTTTGTCATTTTTGAAGACCTACCAGTGGTCTTCATTATCTGGTACTGATGGCCTCACCACCACCTTAATATGTGGCTAAACCTTAGCCTCTTTTAGCTTACTTGGAATATCAAATTGGGCTCCCACATCTGCCAACCTGTCAACATGTTGATTTTGGTTCCTTAGCACATCTTGAATGTTTAAGGCTTTAAAATATTCAATTAGGTCCCATACTCTATTTTTATAGGATTTTATCAAAGGATTCTTCATAATGTTCAGGCCCCTGACTTGGTTCACTATGATCTCACTATTTCCATATGCTTGTAACTACTTAATTCCCCTCTTACTGGCCCATTAGAGGCCATGAATTGGGCTTTCATATTATACTGCATTAGAAGAGAAACTAAAATGGCACCTATAAGAAGAGAAATACTTATCATCTAAAGGGGAAACCAGCATTACCCCTATACCTACTCCATTTTTGCTCCTTGAACTATCAAAGAACAACTTTCACATACTATTAAGGTCTTCTTTAGGTCCAATGAGGGAAGGCATGAGTTGATTTTATTCATGTAGCAAATAGACACCCATGTCTCTTTCTTCAACACCTTTTAAAGGGTTGATAAATTAATTATTCCCCCATATCTCATCTAAGAATAAGTCTAGAATCTCCTTAGGATAAGTATTCAATTCTTGACCAATGGTAAATTCATCCTCATCAAGGACAGTACAATTAAGGTTTATGTTATCTGGCTGATGAGGCTCAATGTGAAATTATGCCATAGGCTTATTCTTGATTGATACCTTAGTCCCATACCTTGTTTTGAAATCCATGTAGGACTAATCTATTGCTAGATAACCCCCAATTTTGGCTATGAATTCTCTAAAAAGGCATAACATAAAGTGAGGAGTTACATCAAGGATCAATACATCCTAAACCACCAAAACACTAAGACAAGCATATAGGGTCAAGCTCAAATCCTTAATGATACCAGATAGCTTTGTGGAAGAACTATCAAGCTATAGAACTCCCTTAGTATGTGGATCATATTTTAGGTTCAGCTAATCAGCTATATACTTTGGCATTATTGAAGTACTAGTTCCATTATCTACCAAGAAATTATGCACTAAGGAATCACCAATGATTAATGAAATGTAGAATGAAGGAGATTTGACCACCTTGCTTGATCCTTCTCCCATAGGACCTTGGCTTACATTAGTGAGGACCTTATTTTATTTGCTTGGATGTTTATCTACAATTTTTGTAACACCTATCTTGGAAAAACCTTCTTAAAGGATATCCACTTGACTAGGCATGGAAATCATGTCCCACATCTATACACTCACACTAGATTTATTCATTTGCTTAACAATGTTTATTGGTGGACCACCAACCTTCACCTATGATTTGGGAGCCACTATTGTTGTTTATTGAATTTTCAAGTTTTGTGGATCAAAACCTTCCTCTTAATTTTGATTTTTAGGAGGTGCCAAGACCTTTGGAGTGATAGAAGGCTCATTAGGATTAGAAAATAAAGTATTAATAACATGAGGTTCTTTGACCACCTTTTGATTACCATCTATATTCCTTCTTTTAAACCTTTATTAGCTACCACTAAAATGTATGCTTGGCTAGAACTAGCCTACTGATTGAGTGCATAACACTCTTCTTGCTCACTGATGACCATTGTAGCATCTAGTTGGTTTAGTTATTCATTAAGTTCTTGGTCTTGTGGAGACTATCTTAGTTTTGTCATCATGGAGATCTCTATGTTTTGAGCCATTAAGGCTTGATTGTATCCATAATCCATAGCTTGGTACCATTAGCCATTGAATACCTATTTAAAACCATTAGTTGGGATAATGGATTGCCCAAAATATTGATTCCAAGGTATGGTCCCTTCAGTATCTTGAGCCATATTATTTTAAACAGGAGCCAAGGAGTTGGAAGAGCCTACAACATTTGGGTTATAGTTTTTATGCTTATTGTAGATAGGATGTCCTTGCCCTTACTCATAGTTTTGGTTTTGAAAATTTCCCTTGAAGGCTGGTTTATTTGCTTGATAAGACTAATGGTGAGGCTGATATGAAGCTTGATAAGGTTTATTGAACTAAGTTTTCTACCTTTTAACATTTACCACATCATTTCCCAAGGATTGTAGCATGCTCTTAAGTTTTAGGTAGTTTTTCTACTCTTGGGAATCACTTGATCTACTGGTGGAGGCCTTTTCCTACTTAGGTGAAGGTATAGCAAAAATTGTTGGAGTTGGAAGAATAACATCAAGTGGGGTAATAATCACAAGAGGTGGTTTGATTTCAAGGAAAAGAGGCATTGGGGGTCTAGAAGTAAGCTTAATAGCCTAACCTAGGTGATTTTATACTTTAATATCCACCTCATAAGCATCTATAAATATGTCCCCTCTCATGGATTGGATCATTATATCTATATCACTATTTAAATCCTTTAAGTAGTATAGGAATGCAAAGTTATGGGATGGTCTAACAGAGGCTGGAATTTTGTCCCATGCTTTTTGGAATCTTGTGTTGAAGTCTTGTATAACTTCATGGGGGGCTATTTTGATTGTGGTAAGTTTGATGGAGATTAAAAGTTGGATGAGGGAGATCAAGGGTTGAGGATTAAAAGGAATTTAAAATTCCTTGAAAGCCTCTATATTTAGAGGCTTTTAGAGAGTAAGGGTTATTTTAGAGAGGATTCTATAATTGGTGAATTATAGAATCCTTCTTAGGGGTTAATAATGATTAGATAGGGGATTAGGTAGGGATTAGGTGAGGACTTGTCTACAAATCTATTACATAAGGCCACTCCTAGCTAATTCCATGATTGAATAGAATTAATAACTAAGCCTCTATACCAATCTAAATTTTTTCCCTTGAGGGATATAGCTAACAGTCTAACAGCTATATTTTCTACAATGACATTATGGATATTGAAAAAATTGGCATTGTCATTGATGTGTTTAACATGGGTTATGGCTCAGTATCCTATAAAATATAAGATGTTTTTGAGATTTGTTACTATCATAGGATCATATTGTGGTATATTCAAAGGAATTTGACCATTGAACCCTACAAAAACTCTTTGGGAAATCATGGTAATAGGGGGAAATATCAAGAGGTTGTTTGTAAGGGTAGGCCTTGAGACTGGGTTAGGAAAAGTTTTCCTTACATATGGTAGAGTATTGGTGAACCTTAACCTTTTGGATAAATTTAAGGGGATTTAAAAAAACTCAAAAGGAATACCTTTGGAAGCTAATATTGTAGTCACCTTTGTAATGAAAGATAGTTACTATTCTACCACCAAATTATTGAGTGTTCTTTGGAGTTGCCAGATACTAAAAGATGGAAGCTATAACCACTTCAATTCGATCAAACTAGCATAAAACTTGACCAATATTCCTTGAAATTCATCCCATCAAGTGTGCTAGAAATTATTGTAGGCTAAAATTGCACCCTTGTGGGAGATTTTTTTAGGCTCTCTCACTCCCATCTACAATATTGGAATAACCTCAGGCTATGGGTATCCTATAGTGATGTTGAACCTCTAGGATTGTTAATGAGGCTAGCTCCTCAAATTATTCACTTTTGCTTATTTCCCATACTAGAATCTAATAATGACTAAGGAAAAGGGAGAGAAAGATAACATGAAAGGGAAATCTAAGCTAAAGATGGTGATGCACCAAATATGAAATGATCCACTTTCAGCCTAGAAACCTTAACAACTACTAATGAACCTAACTAAGACATAGAATAATTTGATCATATTTTAAGTCCACAATCATAAGTATTTTGTGTGGAGGTTGAAGGGAAACCCTAAAATTTTAAGGACAAAAATAAATAGGTCTATAAGAGACATTATATACTTATGACAATTCAAGAAAGGCACCAATGTTTAACACTTCACACAACCTACAAAGAATTAAAGCAAGATACGTAGAGAATATACAAATGATGAAAAGGGACATAAATATGTAAATTAAAATCCAATAATGTACACTTGATTTCAAACTAGAATTAGAGAATCCATCTTATTGCTTCAAGAGAGTGTTACAAGGTGATTTTGATAGAGTAACTCTATCACCAGTTGAGGGATTCCTTTTTTAGGCTCAAGAGCCTATATATATAGCAAAAAAGGATAAGATAAAAGGGGGAGAGAGAAAATAATAGGGGAAATTATTTGAGACATGATAGCTAAGCTACTACCTTTTCATAATGAGTGTTCCACCATCCTTTTTGACTAATTAGGGCATTATTTTGTTTTGTACAAAAGAAACTTTACTATTTCCCAATAACCTCAAACTACCTTATTGATTAGCAAACATGTTAGAAGACAAGAACTTCTCCAAGAACATCTATAATACTCAAGCTACCTTTTCTAATCACTTGATTTTCATCTATCATCCCCATGCCATCTTTCACTTATCTTGCACATATAAGGACAAAATCCCCATAACTTTGAATCTGGACTAAGCCATGCTACTTTTGCATTGAGTGGCTATTTTTTAGAGATGATGGCCATATTGAAGGATGAGGACCTCTCCATTAATTTCACCTACCAGCTCCTACTTTGAAATATAGTCCAAATCTTTTCTATAGGTGGAAAACCAATCTAAATACATTGGTCTTCTTATATCCATTTATGTCGATGTAAGTCCATACAAACCCAAATATCTACTTGCAGGGGTTTAAATTTTGACATTTGTAGGCCTATAATTGGATATTTTAATCCCAATGGCTAATTCATGAGCTTAAACTTTGAAACTAGTGCAAATATCATTAATCCTTTCAGTTTGTTTCCTTCAGACACTTTCCTATAGCCTTTTTCTCCTCAAAAAGTCTCCTTTCTAAAAGGAAAGGACCCTTCAAAAATTTTAAATGGACCATCAAATTTGCAAGTGCCCCATTTTTCCAAGAAAAGTGCCCTTTAGATTTTTTTTGGCACTTCTTCCCAAAGGAATTCCTTTTGAAGGAATTCCTTCTAAATTTTTTCCTTCGGCTTTTTTTAAAATGTCTTTTTCTTCAAGAAAAAAGTTCTGAAAGAAACTTGCCTTCGAAAAAATTATCTTGAATAATTTTCCTAAAGAAAAAGTGTCCTTTAAGATCTTCATTTCAGATAAAAATTCTGAAGGAATTTTGAAAAGTAACCTTTCTCAAAGGAACATACCCTTTGGATTTTTGAAATGGACCATTTTATTGAAGAGTTACCCTTCAGGAAAATTATCAAGAAAATTATCCTAGACAATATTCTTGAAAGAAAAGGTCTTTGTTTTTTTCTTTGAACATTTTATCTAAAATAATTATCCCTTCAAAAACTTTGTCTTGGATAACTTGTCTGAAAAAAATCAACACTTAGCCAAAAAAAGTCTTGAAATAAAAGAAACACTTAGTCCCCACAAAGTCTAAAAGAATGAAGTAAAGACTTAGTTGAATAAAAGATTTTTCAGTTAGCTTCTGGCTTGTAGGCTTATCCTTAAATATTTTTGTTTGATCCTTAGAAAACCTTGCTTAGATCCTCTCTATTTTCAAATTTTGGATCCATTTCTAAGACTTTGATCCACTGCTTCATCAAACCATGCAAGAGCTTTATATGTGGGCCAAAAATTGCCAACAGTACCCTTATCCAAAGTATTTTAAAAATAATTTTTAAATTTGAGATATGTCATAATATCTCTCATGCACTTTTGTAAAGGTTAATTATTAAAAAAAAATTAAATACTATTCTATAAAATCACATCTAAGCCACATAATAGAACATCTAGCAAGTTGTTTTAGAATTACTACACACTAAGCAAAATAACACTATTTATTTTAATTTGAATTATGTTATTTTCTAATAATCATAGGACAAGTCTGGATATCATTTATTATAGGTCAAGGGCATCCACTTCAAGCATTTAAATCAATATTATATCTACTTTCATATAGTTTCTTAATCATGGTTCACACAATCACCCTAGGAAGGATAATTACATCAGCCTAAGGCCCATTTGGGTTATATTAGAAGCTCAAATTATGTAGGGTTTTTAGGGTAGTTTAGCCATTCTATCTACCTATTTATTTTGCTTTGTTATTTGATTTATATCTAATGCATATGTAGGAATAGGGTTTTTTTATTTTATGTCTACCTGTATATATTTAGATCTTGTATAAGATTAGGAAATACTGACAAGCAGTCACATGAACCCAAATCAATAAATTAGGTGCATAGTCAACTATGATGTGATAGTAGTGAGTAGATAAGGCTACAATACAGCCCTATACTCCTAGTGTGGCCTTGTCATAGCATAAATTTCAATTTTATTTTTGGATGTGATATAATTCACATGTCTTTTTAAGTAGTTTGAAATCACTATTAGCCTACACAATCAACACAATTTTTTAGGGGGATTTACTCATTCTTAATCTCATTTACTATTTATAACTAGTTTCTAGTTCTATATATTCTAAATCATATTATATTTTAATATCAAATTTATATATGCCAACATTCCCATTTTAATATTTTAATATCTATTTATTTGATTTATTTCAATTCAAAATAGATTAAATGCCTTCTATCATAAGAATAAATTTCATCATTCAATAACCAACCAAGCATATTTTGGATAAACATAAAACACCAATGAAAAAATTAGAGAAAATGGTCTAGATACCATTCCTAAAGCTCCATATATATATGATAAAATTCATCTCTACTTAATCAAGAGATGCTAACATATCATTATGAAATAGATGAAAATCCATAACCAATACCTTCTATGGCCCTATTAAATGAGGGTGAAGATAAAACTCTTTGGTAAGTTATACATGATTACCCATAATTATTCACATGATATTATAAAGATATGTCTAGAATTGATTTTATGATTTTAATGCATAACATAGTACTATACCCAGACTTCAAGCCAGTCAAGTAAAAAAATCATAAAAATGCATCTAAAAATAGCCCTGGTAGTTAAACAAGAAATCGAATGACTTTTGGATGTAGGATTAATTTGAGTTGTTTATTATCCTAAGTGGATCTCTAACATAGTACCAACTACAAATCCTAATGGAGACACTTTTTATTATATAGACTATCAATATTTAAACAAGGTTTGCCCTAAAGATGATTTTCCATTATCAAACATTGATATGATCATCAACTCTACCACTAGTTACAAAATTTTATCATTTATGGATTTTTTTTTGTACAATAAAATCAAGATTAACCTCATAGACCAAGAAAAATGTTATTTATCACACCATGGGGAACATTTTTTTATATCATCATTCCTTTTAGATTAAAGAACGCAAGGGCCAATTACCAAAGATCTATGACACACATCTTTCATGACTATATCCACAAGATTATTTAAGATTAAGTGGATGAATTACTTTTCAAATCAAAACATTAACATGATCATGCTATAGATCTAAGTCAAATATTTGAGAGACTACAAAAATTCAATGTGCATCTAAATCTAAAAAGAGCTTATTTGGACTTAAATTAAGAAAGTTACTTGGATATATCATATGTAAAAGAGGTATTGAAATAGATCCAAAAAAAGATAAAATCTATTATCAATATGCCTCCTCCAACACAATTTAAGTTGTTAAAGTCCTTAAAACCAAAGATTTAATCAATAAGATGGTTTGTAGCTTAGTTTCTTGATAAGACACAATATTTCACATGCCTATTAAATAAAGATACAAAATTTAAATAGGATGTTAGTTGTCAATAATATTTAATTTAATTAAATAATTTATACTCAATCCACCTATCCTCATGCTACTAATATGATATAGGCCTCTACTACTATACATATCAGCTATAAAGCATGTCTTAGAATGTTTACTCACACAATATGATGATGATCATATATAGCACTCCATTTACTACAACAACCACACATTATTTGATTCTGATAAAATTTACAATATAATGGAAAAATTATGTTTAGCTCTTATATTCACACCACATAAATTATGACATTATATTTTTAATAATGAGACACAAGTTATCACAAATGTGGACCCACTTAAGGTTCTCATTTCCATGTCACATTTATCAAGATGCACTACTAAATGGGTAATGTCACTCATGAAATTTAATTTAAAATTCATATTTTAGAAATCAATAAAAGGAAAAATTATTTTAGATCATCTAGTAGCAACTTCTCTTATTAGATACATCACCAATTAATGATGATTTTTGTGATGAATTCATTAGATATCATATTAATAATGATACATGGACCATTTAATTTCATGGCTCAAGGTCTGATATTGGTCTGAGAGCATGGATAATATTCATTACTCATCAAGGTCAGCCATTTACATTCATATTTTGCCTAGGATTTTCATTTACAAATAATATATCAACATACAAATCTTTAATATTTGGTTTATTTGATACACACACACTATGAATCATATATTTAAAAGCATATGGAGAATCTCAACTGGTGTTTAATAAAGTTTTAGATATTTATCAAACTAAATAAGAAGAATTAATGCCATATAAAGAGATGGCATAATTATTAGCGATGCACTTTGACATAATTTTAATATAAGACACCCCATAAAGGCAATAGAAATGTAGATGTAATGGAAAATGTTGTTTTCATGATTCATATTGACATCAATTATGAGTATTCAATTTTTTCTACTCATCAACTAAGACACATGTCGATCACTATATCATATTTAGATAATTTAGAAACCTTAGTAGATACTTGAAGTTTTATAAATTCATAATGGTATAGTGATATATACAATTTCTTATATCATGATGTTATCCCAGAAAATGATACATGTAATGATAAATGGAAATTACAAAGTGAATTGACATGTAATGTTCTAATTGGAGGATATTTGTTTAAATTATCATTTGACAGGCAATTGCTTTGATGTTTAAACCAAGAAGTTAAATCAACCTTACTTGAAGTACGTGACAGTGAATGTAGAGGTCATTTTAGAAAAAAAGTAATGTCTTATAAATTATTAAAGCAAGGATACTATTGGCCTACAATGGAACATGAATCTCATGAACATGCAAAACTATGTTCATAATTTCATAATTATAACAATCTAAATCATTCTCCATCACATGAATTGCAGCCCATTATCTCACCTTGGTCATTTTCTCTCTAGGGATTCCACTTAATCAAAAATATAAATCAAGAACCATCATATGGACATAAGTTAATCATTACAACTACAAATTACTTTATAAAATGGGTCAAGGCCATACCATTACAATCTACTATAGGAGAGGATATTTGTCACTTATTCATGACACATTATATTTCATGATTTGGATTACAATCATGATTATAGAAGATAATGGTTCATCCTTAAAAATGAAATAATTAAGCTATTTTGAGCTAAATTCAATATTTTTCAAACTTTCTCTATTATTATGCACAAGGAAATAGGCAAGCAAAAAATGACAAATAATATAATCATAAATATCTTAAGAAAAACTATTGTAAAACATTATGTAGATTGGCATAATCAGATTATCTATGCACTTAGGCTTATTTCATAAGTTTGTGTAAACTAAGGAAAGCTACACCATACTCACTTATTTACAAATAGAAGCAATACTTCCTCTAGAATTGGAAATTCCTTCTTTGAGTTTCTCTTTAAAAGACATCATTAAAGATAATGAGTATCATAAAAAATGATTACATGATTTATAAATGCTTGATGGTAAGCATTTTCAAGTTATTAAACATCTCAAAATATATCAAAATCACATCAAAAGAGCATATGGAAAGAAGATTCATAGTAATTAACTTTAGATTTAGGATTTAGTACTAATATAAAATCAGAAGAATGCTAATGCAGACAGAAATTTTTATCAATATTTGGGATATAAAAGATATTTAAATCCTAATTATGAGCAATTATTGTGTAAAATAAAAGTGTATAGAATGCTAAAAATCATAAAAACTAATTTGGAACTTTCTAAATATGAAAATATGATAAAGAGGGAAAGTAGAAAAGATGAATAACTTGAATAGAAATAGAAAATGTAGGATTGTGACTGTGACTATGAAACTAAATTTAGGGCTCTGAGAGGTCATTATGAATCAGGAACAGGGTTTTGCATCTACCTAGGACAAGTTCACCTTATTTAGACAAGGCCAACCTATACTAGTGGCTATAGGAAGCATTGGAGTTTAGTAGGGTTTTTATCCTCTTTATGAAAATGGGTCTATACACCTTCACTTATGAATATTGTGTACATGATTATATTTATGTGATTTGCTATGAAATTAATTATATGCCTTTGTCACATAAAACCCTAAATCAATAGACCATGAAGAGCAAATAGAATAAATTGGAAAAAAGGGTTTGTGTTTAAAGTTGTGTTTGACCTCAATAACCCCTATGTTGAGATCTACCTACATACCAATACTCTGAAAAGGGATAAAACTCCATATAGCTCTCCCATGTTACAATGGTGTGTGAAATACTAGTGTAATGCTAGATGTTGGTGTAATCCCAATGTGATTAAGTGATTCAACAATACTTGCAACCTTAGATGTGTATGTAAACATAGTTTAGGGATACTAGGGCTATGTGTACTAAAAATTGTGAATAATAGGTGTGTTTCTCTCAATGTGAAATTAAATATTCTACTATTTTTCAATCATATGAGATTTTAGTGAAAAGTGGCTATAAATATGGCTTTATAGTGATCATTTTGGAATTATTTCTAATGGAACTTACAAAATGTGTGAGATGACCCATGGAAAATTTTAATTTGAGAAAATAGACATTATTTGGTAGGAAAACATGGCTGGAAGATTTATACACTACCAATAAATGGGATATTCCTAAAGAACTTTCCTTATCTAAGGAGTGGATACAACTAAATTAGAAGTGTGGATTAGTTTGATAGTGAGTTTAGGTTACTTGGAATGGTGAATATAGATATTCATAATCATAATTTGATTTAAAGGTAAGTTTTAACCCCATATAATTTAAAGAAGGGCACTCAAGGATCGTGGAATTGGGCATGAGTAAAGTGTGTACAAGGAATAGTCATAAGTGCATTTTTTAAGGAATAAATATTAATTTATGTGTCTACATTTGCTCCACTTTTATTTTGGTAATGTAACAAAGTGAAAGTAATAGAGTAAAAGGAACAAATTTATACATGAACATAACTATGAAGAACAATCCTGAATTTAGGTCATGCTTTAAACTATACTTCATAAAAACACCTATTTAAGTATGCAAACCATTGTGTTTTGTAGTGGAAAACTAGTGACTATAGAGGGTAGGACCCTTGGATATTTTCTTCTTCATTGAAACACTTGGATTTAAATATGAATGCTTAATACTCATTTTAAAGAGAGTGTTATTAAGAACTCAAAGTGTGCTTGGCTTCATCATTGCATACCCAAAGTAGTGGAGTATCTTGGAATCCATATATGATTTATGATAAATCATTCTAGTGTAAATATAATCAACCACTGCATATGGAATAAGATTCGTTTTTGGTGCAAAATTGATGCAAACCTAGTGCAAAAGTAACATGATCTAAGTAAGGAGATGGTTATTTTCCACACACATGATCCCAATCTGATATTTAGGTGTATATAGATTTTAGAACTGAGTAATATCAAGTGATTTTCTTCATAAAATCTATCAAAAACCCTAATTCCCCCAAACTAAGAAAATTTATACTAAACCTGTGTATAAAACTTAAAAGTATCTCTGATTAGTTGTTGAAAAGTGTTCTATTAACTAAGCATGATTCTAAATTATTTGAAATATGTTATTTTTCATTGTTTGGATGATAACACTATTATGTACATGACCATATTACCCCATTATTTGAATGGAGTAGTGTTATCTGAAATTACTTTCTATGTAAAAGTTGGGTATGAACTATGATTATCTAAGCAAAAACTAAAATATTTATGTTCATGCAATCTACTATTGAAGTTTAGTATCTAATCCAAGACACTATGTATGCCCCCTAATTTGAGGTGAGTTATGAAACCTATGCAATAACTTAGCAATAAATTTTATGTAAATGATGTTATATAAAAGAGTGAAATTAGGAATACCAATGATAACATTGGAGATCATGGCATCATCATAGATTAACTGGGCAATATAGTAGTATATGATGCATGTAGAACCAAGCATACATAGTGTCATGTCTAGATAGATGTTAGAAATGAGAAACAAATTGAATAATGGTAATTTATTGAGTAATTGAAACTAATATAGAGTAACTCAGGGAGAATTCATGATATGCATCATGGCATCAAAAAATTGGGAAGATGCATGATGTCCATCATTGTATCAAAAACTAAGCAAATTGAGTAAACAAGATTCATGGTCATGATGCACACACCTAAAGAGTACATGTAACAACACATAAGACACACAAGAATAAGGCCAAGGGGCAACATAAAAGGGACATATTCAAATATTACTCACATACATAGAAGCATACAATAAGTCTTAGATCCACAAATAAACACATGTTTAAATGTCTATAATCCAGACATGAATACACACAAAATCATGAATGCATGAATAGGTTAAGTTTATCTACATAATAAACTTGTAACATTAGTATATTTATCAACTCGTGTATCCAATAATATAGTAGTGTGAAAGTAAGTAAGCCAATAATTACACAAGGTAATGTAGTGAAGTACGAACAATAGAGATAATCATAGAATGATAAAACTTATGTAAGAGGATGCCCCTAGTGAAATTTTTATGATGTAAACAAGTTTTATAAGGGATTTTGTTGGTTTTAATCTTAGAAAATAAGACCTATGTACACTGGGACAAGTCTGATGGAATCAAACAAGAGTGCAGTGTGTTACTAGCTAGAAGAGAGTGGTTTTATTTGTGTATAGTTTTTGGGTTTGAGGCAGTATCACCATCTACAACTACATCTAGAAGTGACCTCCTATATGTTCTAAAAATCACTCAAGTACACTTGTGAATCATATTTTATAAAAAACTAGATATAGATAAATATTTCATATACTGAACACAAATTAACTCATGGAAATAAACTACACATATCATGCATAGGTCCTAGATTTTAAAAATTTCTATAATATATATTTATTTATTTTTTATTTTTAAATATATGGCACTGAAAAAAGAACATATTAACCAATGACTCTCATAAGAGCCTCATAATCAAAAGGTCATGTAACTAGCATAGTAAAGATGACCTCTAACAAATAGAAAGTATCATGCCACTGTGAAGTAGAGGTGGAAGCAAGCTACTTTTGAAGATATTATGGGATTATTTGTATTTTTTCATAGACTCATTGGATAATAGATTCATATATAGGTAGAAGTAAGATACATTTGAAGATATCATGTAGTTATTTATCTTTCATGGGATTCATCATCTTAGATAGCATTGTCTTATACCATGAGACACATTTTGTGATATGATCATTAAATTCTTGTTGATTAGACAGGATTATTTGATTCATTGGATTCTTTTTATCATATACCAATCCTGAATCTTATGTCTCAAATTTATGCATATATTAGTATGATGTCTTGGTGCTCTATTAAAATAGATAATTTTTTGAAAACAATCCAACAAATGCCTTGTTATAATCAATAAGGATTAGTTGAAATAAAAAAATATGAGGCATTCATAAAATGCCAAAAGATCTCTCTAAGATGTATTTTAATTATATGATCATTTGCACAGGAAATACATTCATTAACTAAGAAATAGTCATGAGTCAACCATGCAAAACATGCATGAATATGTGAAGTTGATCTACATAAGGAAATTTTAGCATTAGTGTATTCAAAAACTTAAGTATCTAATAATATATCAATGTGAAAGTAAGTGAGCCAATAATCGTATAATGTAATGTATTGAAGTAGGAACAATAGGGATAGTCACATAAATATAAAACATATATAATAGGATGCCCCTAGTGAATTTGTGATGTAAACAAGCTATATAAGGCCCATGTCTAGTTTTAATCTAAGAAAACAAGGCTTGTGTTCACTAGATAAGTACAGTGGAATCAAATAAGAGTGCAATGTGTTACTATCTAGAAGAGATCAGTTTTGTCTATGTAGAGTTTTTGGGTCTAAGACTATATCACCATCTAAAAGTGATAACAATTATGTTCTAAAACTTAATCAATTACAATTCTAAAACATATTTGATATAAAAAAAGATATATAGAAATACTACATATACTAAACTACACATATCATGCATAGGTCTTATCTTTTTGAATTTTTTATTATATATATATATATATATATATATATATATATATATATATATATATATATATATATATTGTAGTTTTTTTAATATATGACACTAAAAAAGTAACATACTAACCAATTACTCTCACAAGAACCTCATAATAAATAAATAATGTATCTAGCATAAGAAAGATGACATATTATGAATGGAAAGTATCATGCCACTATGAAGTAGAGGTGGAAGCAAGTTGTGTTAGAATATATTATAGGATACTTAAGATTTTTTTATAGGCTCATTGTGTAATAGATTCATTTAGAGGTAGAAGTAAGCTATTTTTTAAGATATCTTAAAAAAATTATCTTCCATGGGATTCATAATATTAGATAGCATTGTCATATACCATAAGACATATTCATTGATAGGCTAATTAGATTCTTGTTGATGTGATAGGCTCATTTGATTCATTGGATTCATGTTCTCATCTATCAAATCCTAAATATTCTATCTCAAATTGATACATCTATTAGTATGATGTCATGATGCTCTATGAAAATCACAAAGTGTTATGATCAAATACTTTTGAAATATGTTTACTCACATCAATACCTTTAATGGGAAGGAGAAATATGAGATGACATTCTAATAACTTTTGTAACACATTATAAGGATCTCTTGACAAGTTGGTAAACTATCTCCTTGGAAGAGTTAATAATACAATATGTGAAATAGGTTTTTAAACTATATTTATTTTTGCCTTTTGATTACTCTTATTTTTAGTTGGTCTCACCTTGTATGATGGATGACTTGGATTCTTTCCATGAGAAGTATAAACTGGATTGATTACATACTTGATCTTATTTATTGTCAATGACTTGACCTCTCTTTCCTTAATTATGTGACATAAATATGTGAATGATAGAAATTTATTAAATATAATAGATTCATGTATAGGTGGAAGCAAGCTATGTTTGAAGATATCTTGTAATTATTTTGTTACCATTGGATTCATCATCTTAGATACCATAAGATATATTTTGTTATAGGCTCATTGGATTATAAAGTAAGATGTATTCTATGATAGGTTCATTGGATTATTTTTGATAAGATTGTTATATTTTTTATCTACCATAGGATTATTCATCTTAGATATCATTGTATTTTACTATAAGATATATTCTATGATATGCTCATTGGATTCTTAGATAACATTGTCTTATACTATAACACATATTCTCATGAATAGTTTGCTCAAAATTTAGTTGATGAAGGTAGAGAATTTTTAAAAAGCAATCCAATAAATTATTTTATACAATAACAAGGCTTGGTTGAAATCAAAAAAATTAGGCACTTGCAAACTACCAAAAAATCTATACAATTTGGATTTTCATGATATGATCACCTTATTTGGTCCAGTTGTTGGAAACACATTAGCCCATGAGTTTTCATTCATGAATGTATTAGATTATGACTATCATTTACAAAGGAAGTCCATTCATTGACTAAGAAATAATCACGAGTCAAATATGCAAAGCATGAATGAATAAATGAATTGATATACATAAGCAACTTGTAACATTAGTATATTCAGTAACTCAAGTATCCAATAATATAGTAATACAAAAGTAAGTGAGCCAATAATCACATAATGTAATGTAATGAAGTAGAAACAATAGGGATAGTCAGAGAATGATAAAACCTATGTAATATGATTCCCCCACTAAACTTAATATGATGTAAATAAGTTGTGTAATGCATGTAACTGGTTTGAATCTAAGAAAATAAGGCTTGTGCTCACTAGGACAAATCCAACAAAATTTGACAAAAATGTAGTGTGGCACTATTTAGAAGAGAGCATTGTCATATGTGTACATTTTTTAGTTCTGAGATAATATCACCACTTACAACTACATATGTAAGTGGAAACCTACAAATTATGCAATTCACTCAAGTAAACTTGTGAAGCATAATTGCTAGAAAACTAGATATAGATAAATATTACATATACTGAGCATAGATTAATTGATGTAAATAAACTACACATATCATGCATAGGTCTTGGTTTTTAAACTTTTTAATTATATATATATATATATATATATATATATATATATATATATATATATATATATATATATATATATATATATATATATATATATATATATAGTTTTTTGAATATATGACATAAAAAGGGAGCATATTGACTAATTACTCCCACAATATCCTCACAATCAATAGGTCATGTATCTAACATAGGAAGGTTGACCTCTCATAAATGGAAAGTATCATAGACTATGAATTAATTGATCTCTTCTCAAAATATGAAATTTGATCTAAATTTGTACCATAAGTTCCACTATCATTATGATGATCTATACCATGTTTTGTAGTTTATTAACATGGTAAACTCTAGGACTCTTTATAACCCATCATGGAATGTAAGAACTTGGTGTTGGTGTCTTTTGTGTAACACTCTTAGTGCCTTGTAATACCAATCTTGGACATGCTAGATTAGAGAGTGTCTCTCTAGAATTTATGACAAAACTCAAATTAATTTTAGGTTTTTCAACTACAATATTTTTTGTAGGAACAATAGCCTTTTGTTTGAGTTGATATTCGTATGAAATATCATGAACTATGATAATATCATTAGAAAAATATACTTTAAACATTTATGAACTTTAGAAAGACCTAAATGAATTCATTGAATCCATGGATGTCACAATAACATATTGAAGACTTTTGCACTGGGCACTACTATAAACTTGGTGGCCATATGTATTGGACCAAATTGTAGTGGTAAGTAATCTAACTAATAAAAATTTGATGTGACCATTGAATCCCTTGATTATTGTTGTTTTAGGAAGTATATATTTATTTATATATTTGAGATGATAGAGAAGTGTGATAGTACACATATTCACACTTGAACCATTATCAACCATGACACTCTATATAGGTTTATGATCAATGTGAGCTCAAATAAACAAAGAGTGTAGGTCATAATCATCATTGGATATCTCATGCTCTGTGAATGTGATTAGTGGTCTAGATGGCATTAAAGTATGATATGTACGAATGATGCCATTAAAAATATGTTTTGCCTCTATGTGATGATGATAAAAAGATAGTGGAGGATGTGCATTATATGTGTAATACACCTCTAACTTATTTTTTATCTCTTGGCCTATATGGTTTGGAAAATTATCACTGGATATTTTTATTCTTAAGCTCTCACTTGGTTGTGCCTTTTTACTATCAATATATGTGCTCACACAATGATGTTCTCATCTATTAAATCTTGAATCTTATGTCTTGAACCAATGAACCTATTAGTATGATGTCTTGGTTCTCTATGGAAATCACAAAAATCATTATAATTAAATATTTTAGAATATATTTACTCATATCAACCTATTTAATGAGAAGAAGAGATATGAGATTATATTCCAATAAAAATTTTAACATCTTATAAGGAGTTCTTAGCAAGTTGGTATTTTTTTTCCTTATAGGAGCTAATAATACAATACATGGAATAGGATTTGAAACTATATTCATTATTTCCTTTTGATCACTCTTATTTTTAGTTTGTCATACCTTGTATGATTACTTACTCATATTATTTGCATGGAAAGTATAAATTGGGTTGGTTGCATACTTAAGATTATTCATTACCAATGACTTGACCTCTCTTTCCTTAACCATGTGACATAAATCCATGAATGATAGAAATTTATTAGATATAATAAATTTATTTAGAGGTGGAAGCATTCTATGTTTTAAGATATTTTTTAACTCTTTATCTACCATGGGATTCATCATATTAGATAACATTGTCTTATACCATGAGATATATTCTGTGATAGGCTCATTGGATTCTTGTTTGAAGTGAGGAATTTGAACATTAAAATAATTTAACTAATAATGATTTACAAATATTCACATAATAAATCTTACAAATGATTAAATGTATGTACTAGCTAATATGGTAAATTATAAAACCATCTTAGTGTCATGACCAAAAAATAACAAAATAGAAACACACACAAAAGCATGACAATTTTTTTATAATTTATAACACATATACTACATAGATGCATTGCCCATTATCTATCAAAAAACATGGAAATGGATTCAAAATGCTTCCAAACCAACTTTCATGCCTAAATTACATGGATGGCAAATCACAAGTGGTTACATGGTCACTACACAACCATATTGGCCCCACTTGCTCTAATTTTCCTATAATATATCAACAACCCTACAACCATCTAATCTAGCCTAGCATGCCCCACAACCCCAAGCCCCATAAATAATTTTCAATTAATGTGAGGTGGTTTTGAGAAACCACTGGCTCAAACTATATTATCCAACTCTTCATGGTGCTCAAAAGCGTCTCTGGGAGAATTTGGCCAATCATAGGGCTCAATTTGCACTTGAGTCATAAATCAAATCAATTTTGACTTATGTAAAAATTAAAGTAAAAATCTCAACTGTATATCATATAGTCCCCATATGACCTATAAAAGGGTATAAAATATCCCAAATAATCCCCTTGAGAATGGAGCACTCCATGTCAATAGTTGGATCAATTCTTCCTTGACCATTGGATTCAGTCAAAGGAGAGGAACCCTATAATTTATTACGGAGTTCAATAAAGGCTTCAAAATAGAAATTATGTCACCAATTCAGATTTTGGAATGGAGGGAGGAGGTATTGAAGGATTATTTTTCCATAGTCATACATCCTTTTCTTCTTTAGCCTTAAATGACTACCATTAATAGAGTCTCTAAGATTTTGATTCATTTTCCAATTATTTATTTTTCCAATATATTTATATACAAATATACATGGTTTTTTTGTAAAGGTACCCATATTTTCAGAAAGGTTCCAAGAGGTCTTAGTATCCCACAAATTTCTAAAAAGGTCTTAGGAGTTTCAAACTCCACCATAGCCATTAATGGCCACCAACAAGGTTAAAGGTAAAAATTCAAAATAAAAGGTTTCATATTTAAATTTTTACTCAACTAAAGGAGACTCAAAAAAATAAGGGATCCCCTTTTGGGTCAACCCATGATACTTAAAAGTCCCAAATAATCCTCCCTAGGAAAAAATAATCATAATGTGGAAACTATGAAGTTTTAGGTCAAAAAAGAACTTCCATGAAAAAGGGGACAAAAATTTGAGTGGTTTCCCTTTTGGGTTCCCCTACCTCTAAGCCACCAAACCTCTGCAACCATAGGTAAAAAAATAGGTATAGTATTTTAAAATTTTGGCTAAAAACACACCTGTGTGAGAAAGAGGTCATAGCTAGAAAAATAATCAGTTTTTAGGTCTCAAAAATTATACCATACAAGAGAGAAAAAAATTGAGGTTGTCCTTTTTGGGCTCACCCCACCTCTAAGCCACTAGGTCTTCTCATTTGGAGGGATAAAATCAGGTATGCATGTTGAAATTAGTTTTGGTTTTATTTTTTTATGTTATAGTTTAGAGATTTATAAAAATCAAAGTTTTTTTTAAAATATGAAATTATTTTAAATTTTAATTTGATTGGCTTAGTAGTTAGTTAACTACCACAACCATGCTTTGGTGGTTAGTGGTTCCATAACCACTTGGCTTAAACCATGTTGTGGTTAGCCACTAATCGCTCACATGGGTAGTTAGCGTAACCAAAACTTCCTAAAAAAAACATAATGTGTCATCCAACCCTAAGACGTGGAGAAAAAATAGTGTGCAGTCCCATGGGGGATCATCACTTAAACTAAGTGCCCTACAAGTTTGGGGCAGTGCCCTTAGAAAGGTCCTATGGTAAATGGAAACCACCCTATAGGGGTGAATTTTTTAAAAATTCATATCTTACAACCCATGAGGTGAAAATTTACAAAATAAGTGGTGTTGGGTTCAAAATATCCAAAATTTTAGGATACAATTATTTTTAACCTTTCAATGCACCATTTTACATTCAAATTAATTAGACAAAGATAAGGAAATTTATAAAGGAGATATAAAGGTTTTTAGAGCATAAAATTTAAAAAATAATAAAAAATCATTACTAAATCCAAAATTTATTCCATAAATTGAAATAAATTCCTTATTACCTCTAATTTATATTATAATAGAAATTGGGAAAAATAGGAATGCTTCTAAGTGTGTAAAATTTATTTGAATGCAATTATCCTTCTATAGTTTCACATAAAACTATGAATTTCATAATTTTAGGAAAGATAACACTTTTATTTTCATTCAAATGTAAAATTATATAGATATACATGTCTATTCCATAATATAAAATTTTAATTTGGAATGTAAAATAATCAATTCATTATTCTTATAATTCAATACACACACTAGGAAGAATATGTAAGCGATAAGAAATTTGCATTATTTCCAATGACTATTACAAATTTACTTTCAATAAATACATAAATTATAATAAAATAATTAAAATAATCAAGGTTCTCAAATTGCTAATATTTTTTTTATAATTATATGCAGAATGTTGAACAAGTTGTCTTCACACTCCACACATAACCATAAGGCCAACTGAAGGAGGGGGTTGCCTCTTATCCTTTTACCATCATCAGGGGCCTATCTTAGGTACTATTAAGCCTAATAATCCTATATTTTTGCATCATCACATCATGGTTTAAGATAGGAAAGTTGATAAAAGGAGGTTTATATGTTAACAAGACTAGATAATGAATGCTCACTAGGAAAATCATCTAAGAGGTTATAATTTTAACCAGATAAAAGAGGCTTCCAAAATAACAAAATATTAACCAAAATAAATCAAATAAAAACACTCATAAATTAATTATTACCACTCAAACATCTTCAATAATCCAAACATAACAAGTCTCTTACTCACCCCTTTGTAGATAATAATTTTCACTCTGTACACATGGGGGTGGGATGATGAGAACCTTGGAAACATTTTTTTTCCTAAATCATTCCCAATTTACATTTAGTAACTTGGAAACATAATAAAATTTCCCTTTTCCAAACCTTAATACTAGGAAAACTTGTGGGCGGAAATTGAAACTCCATTCCTTTGCCTAACCCTACATAGGGATGCACACATAAAGAAATCAATACAAGCCCAATTGGGAAACATAAAAATACCATTTTAATTCAAGACAAAGGTTTTAAAAATATTAAAAAAAATTAGGATGGATGATACATCTCTAATCCCAAATGTGAAATTAAACCACGTGATGGATATTGGTAAAAATGATGGAAAATAAGTAAATAAAGAGGGTTAGCCAAATGGCCTTACACCTCTTCAAAATACACTTGAGAGTAGGTAGAAGATAATTTTAGCCTAAATTATAATGAAATAAATTGGGTAAGGTAATATACCATGACTCCACCTACAAGTATTGGACACTGGTAATCACCTTTTCTCTAAACTCCTCCTCTAAGCTTATCTTCCTCTCCTCTAATTCTAGTTTTTCCAAATTTCCCAAAATGAGTAGAATATTCTCTCAATGAAGGATTTAATTTATCATATAGACTAAACTCTCCACTCCAAAATTAAATGGGTTAGGGACATCCTTTGGCTTAATATCAAAAAGTATTTCTTCTCCATAACTCCACTTATAATCCCATGTGGGCAAGTAAGTGAGTCCATACCTCATAAATGGACCCACTATCTCTTCCATAAATGGCAAATGGGCTACCTCAAAATTCCTCTAATTTTCTTATAAAGACTCTCCAACCTTCCTATTATTCCAAGGACATAAATATCAACACAAAATATTTAAAACCTACTTATTATTCACTCCAAAGTTAGCTCTCTCAATCCATCTTAGTTTTGAGTCAAAGGGAACCACTTAAATGGCTTAAAAAATAATTTATGAATTAAATAAAATTTTAAAATAGAAATCCTAAGGTTAAGAATAAAATGTTTGAATAATATCCAAGTGATGAATAGTGTTAAATGGCTTAAGGATGTCTACACTTCTGACTAGGTCCACAATGATATAAGGAGTAGTTTGGATCAAGGTATGGTCAAGAATATATGTCATCACTCTATCATGGTGTGCTCATGCTCAGCATAGTCCTAGTTCCCTCATCAACCTCCCCTATCACCTACATAACATTGTGCACATAAAATACCCTAACTTAGATAGTCAAAGTTATATATTATAACCAATATAAGTGATCTCAATCCATAATCATGCACACAACATATCCAATGTATCACATATCAATGGTAATAAATTAATTCTAATTATTTAAACATATGTATAATCAAATACATGTTTAATTATAATATATCTAGTTGTTGATGGGTTTATTGGCACACAACATTATGGGAGAAAACATGAATGTGATCTATTATAATATAAAATATCAATATATAATATGATTCCTACCCTCCTTCTAGCACCATAACATGTTGATGTGTATCTTTAGATAATCCAATAATTAGGTAAAGGGGTCATTAATCCCTACTTATCCTAAAATGAGGGATATTTCATGAAGAGAATAACTCCCCAATTTCTAAATGTACCAGGTCTTAGTATGTTGGTCTTCACCAAGTTGGCTAATGACAACTTGTTCTATGTAAAGGGCTTATTTTAATGCATTAAGTTGTAGTTTAGATTTGGCTGAGATATTCATAGAGGGAGGTTACATTCTTCACTTGGGTATGATTGTAGGGTTTAACCTCTAATATAAATCACACTTCTAATATTCATATAAAATAACAAAAAATTGATTTATTTACTAATTCTCCACATTAATAGATGAAATAATGTTACAATAATGATAAATAAATGGTTAAATATAAATCAAGATAAATAATTAAATTTAGATTACTCTTGCTCCTAAACTAACTTTATCATAAATAAAGTGTAAAAGAGTAGGGATAAAGAGATAAAATGTCTATTGTAAACACAGATGCATCTATAACTATCTAGATGGATGAATCCAATAAAACTGATATTCAGTTGAGCTAGACCTAGAATAAATCCAACTAAATATGGTAAAAGAGTCTAGGGAGTTTGACTGTGAGAAGGAAAGACCTAACTACCATAAAATGGTGCAAGAAATGACTACATAATCTCAATAGCCTTCAAATTATCAAGATTTTTTTTATTAATAGAGTACAGTATTCATACAATCATCTAGATACTGGAGACATCTTTGAAACAACAAGAATTAAAACATGAGAAAGGGATAAATTATTCTAGGAAGTAGTAAAGTGAAAAAAAATAAATGGGCATAGTCTCTCTATGTCTCTCTTATAATTCATAAAGAGCCAACCTTTTACAAGGCCTTAGAAGCTCCATATATACATGAAAGTGGATAGCCCTTACAAAATTTGACAACTCATCCCACTAATAGGTCAGTTGTAAATATTCATTATTGATTGAAGAATGTAGTTGGGATTCTATCAGATCCATTAGCTTGATTAGTAGCTCCTAAGACCACACCTCTTTAAGGCAAAAAATTGTCTTTAATGTTCATTGCCTCTTCTAGGTACATTTTTTTGTGCATGCCACATGATGACTAGTGCCATATTGATTATCCTTTATTTAATTTGGGGTCAGATAGAGATCTAATTTGAATATTTCTAGTGAATTATTATTGGGATCCTCTTAGAATTTCCAATCCAACATGCTCTATGTAGAATTCCATATTTAATTCTAGGGGAAAATTAAATAAAGTGGCCACCCTTAGATCAATTGTAAGGATTTATCTTATCAACTTACTTCTTTAATGGGTTGAAATCAATCACTTTAGAGTCCTTTGGTTGGTGAAAAACTGGTTGCAACTTGACTTCACTTAATAGCTTAAATGTGCAGTGTTATCTCATGTTTTGATAGCTTTGATGGCCAAATGGGCCATCAATTTCAATCTAGTGCCTTTTAGGTTGCAAATATAGCATGTCCTTTACTTATGGGGTACTTTCCATACATCTTCTCCTTTCTCTTTCATTATTTGTCTTAGGGCCTTATGCAACTGCTACCTATTTTTTCCATGGTGAAGTGATATTTCACCATGTGGTATCATCCCACTCACTCGCTTTGGGATTAATAACATTATTGCCTCTTTGTATGGGCATATCAAGGGTATCAAATCACCAAGATGATGCCATGTGGTGTTATCCCACTTGATCAAGGTTAGATGACATTATCACCTCTTTTTATGGACATCTATAGGGTAGTGGATCACCAAGATGATGTCATATGGTGTCATCCCACTCATCTACTATCTTAGGGATTGATGAAATAATATCATCTTTATACATATATATAGTATACTGAATCATTAAGGTGATGCCACTTGGAATTATCCCACTCACCTGCTAGCCTAGAGGTATTACACTTGTATGGATGGTTCTGGGTCATCAAGATGATGTCACATGGAATAATCCCACTGAGTCACTCACTTAGAGCTATGATAATGTCATCACCTCATCAGGGGATTTATGAATAAGTTGAATAAGTGTTGAAGGTCTTTAACATAGTCCTAAGAGCTCTAAGAGATCAACATGTGGTACCAGGCTAAGATAGATGCTTGTAGGAATAACATTAAAAGGCATAGTCAACTACTTTGTAATAAAAATCCAATGGTTAAGAGAATTCAAACTCAGAAAACTAAGTATTTTGAATAAAAAAAACTAAGTCAATCAAATTAAATAATAAGAACATAGAAGCTTAGTTATTTAAATCCATTTGAAATGAAAACAAAATCAGATTTAAAATTATTTAGGGAAATTTTGAAATAAAATTTGATCGAAAAGGGGGATACATTAATGAGATAAAATAATGCATTTCAGTGGAACCTTAGTAAAATGAAGCTCATTACATGGAAATAGGCTAAGCCAAAATTAAAATAACCAAAATTATATAGCCAATTTTATTGCATGAATGTAGAAATGAATGTTATTACTAAGGAGGAGAGTACAAAAGGCTCTACAAAAGCTAGATAATTCTTACAAGTGTTAGTTGAATTTCTCCCAAAAGGGGAATTTGAAAGCATTTTCAAAACATGAGTAAATATGATTAAGACCTTCTACTTCAGATATATTCGGGTAACTTACTTATAACCTTTAAATGCAAAGCTTGGATTAAACACTTTAAACATGAAAAAAGCATTGAAAATAAACACATTCAATCACTTAAAAATTATCATCTATAATATGGTTAAACTGATAAAGGTTCACACAAGTAGATCATTAAACCTCCCAAGGTATAAAGGTCAAGCAAAAAGAGAGTCCCCATTTCAGTCAAAAATGGGAAATTTTGTGCAAGAAGCAAAATATGGTGACTCTTACTAGGATATATTCTTGAGTATCTCAAGAATCTAGAATATTTAAGCTCTTTTCCAAATATAAACATTTTCTACAAGTCATCTTCTAAGATAAAGTTAAAACATGAAGGCACAATTTTTTTTCCAACACATGACATACTAAACTACAATTCTATCTAAAGATCAATAGTGTATGAGTTTATGTGATTTATTAAGTTAATTTTCAAGTGCACACAATAAATCAACTTTACCTAATTAAAAGGAATTGTTAAAAGGAGAAGGATTTTGTAATTTTGGCTAAGAGGGGAACATCATGGGCATTGTTATACTTCTATCCAGGCATTTATAGCATTAATAGAGATACCTATGGTCCCTTCCTAATGCCTTGCTCCACTACCAACCAAGATGGAAAGCCTGTGGTGGAGGTTTTTAAGATCACTCTTTCAAGGAGAAAGTTCAAATTTTTCATTTTAGGTCAATTCTTTTGAAAGGATATTTTGATTTGTTTTCATCCATTAAGGGTTAGGGACTAAACCATAAGTCAATTGATAATCATTAAGTTCACAATCAATTAATGTAAATTTAAAAACATTTAGGATTGCATCATGCTTCATATTTTATATTATATGCATTTGATGATCTTTAAAATAAGAAATGTAGCCTTTATAAATTCATATGTTCTATGATTAATCATAGGCCTCCACCATTTAACCATAGGAAAATGCAATAGTTCATGTAGGCAAGTGAAGAATATTTTAACATTTTTCACATGGGGAATGCCATTGGTATTACTTATAAACAACCCACCATTGTCAATCCTAAATCAAGTAGGGGAACCCTCAGGTCAAAATAATAGGTTCAGCTCAAAAAAGACACAATGCAGTTGAACCAAGTGAGGATAAACAACAAAACCAAACCTAAACTAATACAAGGAATAGGAAATAAAAATAGAAAACAAAATATAAATTATTCACAAAGGTTTCTAAGCTTCTCAAGCTTGAAAGTAATGTTTGAGGAATTATCTATTAACAAGAAATGTAATATCCTCACCAATAAGACACCTTAGGCAAAAAGCATTCCCACCCAAGTTTTTTGAGATTTAGTAGGGACCGAGCCATAAAACATCAAAATTTCCATGTTGTCCATTTTTTCATAAGCCTTATCTCATATAATGATAAGGTCTATGATCCTAAATGCTTTTACTTTGGATATTTTGTCAAACTAGTGTTTGATAACCTCTTGATGCTTATTGAAATGTAACAAATCTACATCTCATTTTTCTTCTAATTACATGAGGTTGAAGATGTGATTTTTTTATTAGACCATCAATTTCCATGTAATCTATTTTAAATAACAAGGTGGGGATTTTCAAATTGATTAAGAAGATAGGATATTGGCCATATACCATATGATAGGGAGAGGTCCCTAAAGAAGCTTTGATCCTAGTTCTATTAAACCATAAATCAGATTTTAGCATATTGTGCTAATCCCTAGGTTTCTTTTAAGGATTTTCTTAATTATATTCATCAATTTTTTTATTTATCAATTCAACTAACTCATTGTCTTGTAAATAATGATTTGAATAAAATTTAAGAGTTATCTAATGGTCATAATCTCGTTTAAGGAATTTTAGGGAGGAAAAAGGAGGGTCATTATCACATACTAGTATGGTGGGCATACAAAACCTTGTGGCAATGTGTTCCTATAAGAATTAGAAGATTACATTTGTGATGTAATTTTTTAATGGTGGGGTCTCAACCCAATGGGTAAATTAATTAGTCACTATAAAGACAAACTTTTGGCCTAAATAAAAATGACCATTGATGGTTCCCACAAATTCTAGTCCCTATTTAGCAAATGGTTGAGCTTTAATTACTGGCATCAATGGCATAGTTAGGGTATGTTCATGATGTATAGTGATGTGGCAGGTGTGGTAATTCTTTACATGCAAATGTGTATGTTTAAAAATATGTGGCCAATAGTAGCCTACCTATAATATTTGATGAGTTATAATACTTCTTGAACCATGTGTAGTTCTATATTTCCCATGGAATTACCTAATTACCTTAGTTACTTCATATTTATTTAAGCATCTGAAGTATATGCCTTCATGGTTTATTCTATAGAGAGTGCAAATTTTTATCATGAAATGACTACTTATTAGGTGTAACACTCTTCATTGTATGGAATTAAGGTGCCTAGGACACGCATTATTTAGCAAATGGTTGATTATGCCTAAGTACCAATCATCATTAGTGATGTCCCACACTGACACTAGTACATAAATAATAATATATGATTAAAAAAATATTAAAAACTACATATAAATGACCAAACATGATCATGTGACCATTAGTAGTTTATTACCAATCATTTATAACATGACCAAATGGATGACTAAATCATTTTTAGTCATTTATTGGTTATTTTGGTTGATCAATTTGGTAGTATATTTAGTCATTGATTATTGTAATCTAGTCACTTATTTATTCATTTTTATTCAGTGATATATTTAGTCATTGATTGTTGTTAACTGGTCACTTATTTAGTCATTTTTATTCACTAATTTCTATCCATTGGTAGTGTATTTAGTCATTAATTTTAATTATCATTTTGATCAATTTAGTAGTATATTTAGTCATTTTATCTACTAGTCATCATTGTGTCCTGATCACATTTTATATGAGTATTTTCACATTACATAAAATAAATATCACATGAGGCAGCCTCAATCCTTTAAGGCACCTTCTCACACATCAAATCTTGGCAAGCTCTTTCACATGTGCAATCATTATAAGATCAGCCTAAATTTTACTAAAGATTGGTGTGGGATTCGAAAGCTTATAGATTTTTTGATTCAATTTTTGTTAATCCTTGGTGGTGATTCACTTTGTTTTGGGTCCCTTTTTAGTCATGTAACAATTTGGTGAATCTTTCAGTCATGGGAGGAGAAAAATTTAGAACTGAGCCATTATCATGTGATGAAACCAAATTAGATGTTATGCTTTAGATTATATGTTATGAAGGTGGAATTTCTCATTCTATTGAATGTTTAAATGGATATAATGAGAACATATCCATTCATTTTGCTTCAAGCTAGGATGGTGACCGTAAAGTTCAAGTTGGAGGTATAGAGTTTGTTGTTAGTGAGGAGTCAATTGCTAAGGCCATGGGTTTATGCTGTGAGGGCAAAAGATTGAAAAGAATCACCAAAGTCCAAGACCTGAAGGGGTTGAAAATATTCTTCATTAAAGGAGAAGCATTGGTGAAGTTATAGGGAGGCTTTGATAGAGAGATCTTGTTTAACCATTGGGACAAGGTATGCTTCACCATCATGAAATATTTTACCCTTAAACGTTGTTTTAAGTGTTTTTATCATTACCATTTCACTCTTTTGAATCACTTTCATCACAAGTTATTGGTTAATTTACCCTTATTCCTCTTATCATCCCTAGAGACATCTATTAAGTCTATCAAAAATTCCTTAGAAAAAAACCTAGTTGCCTCTACCATTCTACTCCACCAAGGTCTTATCTTTAGGCTTTATCACTTTCACCTTACATTGTGTCACTCTAAGCCTTTAAAAGTGTAGGTGTTAGATAGTTCCCATGACAGTGACCCTAATGAATATCACATTCCCCTGAGAGTTAGATTTGGTTCTTTGGGTCCCTGTGGTTCCCTACCCTTTTCCAAGAACCTTGTTCCTACCTCTTCAAACCTATCCCCTAAGTTTAAAATCTTTTCCCCTCTTCAATTGGGCTCTAGTTATCCCTCCCCAATAGCTATGAATTCTAGATCCCTCGACCCTTCTCACTCTTTAGTTTTTGAAGGGATGTGGGAGATGAAAAATAACCCTTCCTTTTCTAGCAACAAAAAGAGGAAATTGATTGTTCGGATCAATTCTAAGAAGATCAATCAGGGAAAGAGTAAGAACAAAAAAGTGGTGAGAGTGGAGCCTTAAAATTTGGCTAGTGACAAAGAGCACCTAGAGGCCTATGTGTAAGGTGAGTAGGCTATGGAGGAAGGGTTTAGTTTTAAATTTTAGAGCTATATAGAAGAAAGATGAATATTAGGAGATCTAGGAGACTGGCAGGGGGGAAATTTTCATTGGTAAAGACTGTGGAAGATCCCTCAGATCCAAAGGAGGAAGTAGGTAAATTAAAATATAAACCCAATCCTGATAAATAATTGGAGGAGGGAAAAAATTATTTTGAGGAGCTAAATGAATCCACTTATGATTATGATAAGGAGGATTTCATGAATACCAGTGAATAGGAGATCTAGATTGAAAGGGAGTTGAAGGAAGTGAAGAAGGGTTTTTGTGCTCCCTTTAGAATAAAATGAAGGTACTAACCATTTTTTTCTTAAAATTTATCCACCATGTAGCTTCTTCCCTATTGATTCTAAAATACCTCCTAAAATAAGATAAAGATATAAAAGGAAAAATTGCTAGCATGGGGACCTTCTCAAGTTCATCAAAGAATATTGGAAAGATTTGATCAAAAACTAGTGTTTTGTTATGGTTAATCCCTAGACTATTTGTTATTTCCTATTTTGCTTTTGTCTGTCTATTATTTTTGGCTATTAGTGGCCTTTGTCTTTTTTTTACCCCTTGGGATTTCTATACTTGGGATCTACACCCTCTTTGTAGACTTATAAGATCAAAAGCATATAATCGATATAATTTTAAATGCTCACTTATTTAAAGAAGAATTTATAAAACCTTCAATATGGATTATAAATGATGATTACAGACACCCATTACACTATTTTACTTATTACATTCTATAGCTAGGGGTATCTTTTTGGCTTCCATTGGATGCGTAAGTAGTAGTAGTACATATATTTTAAATATATATATATATATATATATATATATATATATATATATATATATATATATATATATATATATATATATATATATATATATATCTAAAAAATGTAGAGATATGTCAAATTTTAGACTCTTATTTTAGATTTGTCACCTACCATATTGATTAAGACTCTATTAACTTCTTCATTAATTTATAGCTGACAAGAGTATGAAAAAAATTAAGTCATAATATTATGTACAAGAAAGGTAATTCCAATTAGGCTGTAGAATGCTTAAGTCACCTCTAATTAAGTAATAAGAGTACTTTAATATTAGGCACAAGAAAAGTAGTTCTAATTACACTAGAAACTAATTGTGTCACCTCCAATTATAGCACTAACAATAGTCTTGGATTTATGTGGCCATGAGACCTTTAAATGGCCCATGTTGTATGGCAGTGATCCTTAATTTTATTCATAAACCACATAAAATGCATAAATATTATTCTACTCAATATGTAGAGCATGATTATGATGAATCCATGAATATTTCTCATGAATCAACATTTACAGCATTAAGGAATATAGCTTACTCTAATTTAAAACTCAGTATGGATTAATAAATGTTTGGGTATTAGATACAAGTGCCACCAAACATATGACATAATGATGAGACTTAAAAACATATGACATATAACACAAAAAAATATAATCAATCATTCATTTGCATATAATGAAACAACTATTAAGAAGACAAAATACTAAAATTTTATTGAGAAAAGGTATTCTTATAGTAAATACAAGACAAAAATATGTGTCTTTGCTTTGAAAAATGTGTTAATACAAAGTGTTTTTCTCAATGTTGTGACTAATAAAACTAAGTTACAATGCCCTTTTTTCTTATAAATCTCCAAAATGGAAAAAAAAAAAACTAAGAATATCCCTAAACAACACATTCAAACTATTTCATAAAGTAGTGGGCTAGGCTATCTAATAGCTAGTACATGATAAACATCAACTATGTCATTTTTTAAAAATATTTTAGTGGCCACCATGTGAAGGTCCCTTCTTTCTCTTTCAGATAAATAGCTCCATCTATTTTGTCTTCATAATCAAGGGGTATTTTACTTATGACCTTTAAAATATTTACATTTGCATCTCCTATTCCTTTCAATTTGACTCCATGTACAATAGATAGTGAGTGAATCTACCCAATGCCCATAGCAGCACCATCAAATGGATCCAACACCTATACTTTATCCCCTTCTTGGAGTTTATCAATAAATTTCTACAAAAAAAAATACACATTATATCGAGATATAAAACACACATTATATTGTAAAAATGGAGTGGGGTAACAGTCACATATAGAGTTGCAGAGGAAATTTGAACCGATTTTAGGTTCGTCAGGAAGAAAATGGAAAATTGAATAAAGGGGATTCACAAGGTGTTGATGGAAATTCAAGATATGGTAGAGTTGAAGTGAATCAAAGGGAGAAGATTTTGGCTATTAATAATCTTTTGATGTTGAAGGTGGTTATACACAAAGCTAGGATAAAAGAGTGACCTTCCCAATGATATAATGACTTTGTTTCAATACTAGCCCAATATCAAAAGACATTCTACTTATCATAGTTTATGGTTGATAAGTCCCACAATTCTAATATGGGAACTCTGGAAAGAACATAATAGAAGATTTTTCCAAGACAAGGAAATTAGTCTCAAATCCCTCCAAAACAAGATTGAAGCAAGTATTGTGGAAATACTTAAAAGTAAATTTAACTCTATTAAGTTAAAAGAACATTTTAAGCATGAAGAATTACAAAACATTAGAATTGATAACTGATAACTATTATATTACCTCAACTAATTTATCATAACTATGATGATTGTGCTACACATTCTTGTCTAGTTCATCATGATCACTATCAATATCGATAGCTTTATCGACATCATGAAGGCATTTTTGTTTTCCTAATACTTTGATAAAATTTCTTTACATGTGGTTTAACCATCATGAAAAAAATATACAAAGCATTCAATAGTCAAGTAAAGAATGCAAGCTATAAATTTGTCCAAAAGAACAATTTTTGGATCATTCCAACAATAAAGAAATTGGGTTGGATTCTCCTATGCTTAGATTTCAATAATCTACATATTAAGAGGAATTTGTATACAAAATTTCCAAACAAGAATAAATGAGATCAATAGATCCTCTTATCTCAATTGAATCCATGGATTTATGCTCATTCCCTGTAAAAATTATAGGGTTAACAGAGGCAACCAACTACGAAACGTGCTTAGTGAGACTGAATATGCAATTCATTACCTATTGGTACCCTTCATTTGAGTTGACATGATCTAGAGAGTCTCTTACTGGGCATTTAATAGATGGCTATGAAATATCTATTGATGAACTATATTTCCACTTCATCCCACTCTTAAATTTACTAGGTCGATCTAGTGATGCCATATAATTAACAATATCTTCTGCCCCTACTTCTCTATTACTATTTTCCACCTAAAATACAATGTCAATTTCAACATATAGTCAGTTTAATAAAAAATTAAAATAAATAACATAATGTAAATTGAATAGAAAAATCCATACACTTATTGTAAATTTGTCCATTTTGGCCTATAACCCACCTCAGCCAAATGTATATCCAACCCTCACGTTATCTCTTGCTCTCTTGCCTCTATTACTCTTTGCCAAAAATTATTCAAAATGCATATTTTTTTTCAATGCCTCCCACTATTTGGGAGATAGAGTGGATTCTAACCTCTCTTTTCCCTCTATGATTATTTTTTTGCAATTGTATCTAAAATTGTTCATCAAAATTCTCATCTTTTATTTGTAATATTTTCTAGAGATTTGTCCACTAGTAGTCTCAAAAGCATTTTTCATTTTTTATATAACATTTTCCATAGTTTTTGGATCTTGATATACAAAACTTGATTTACAAATATCCAAATGGGACCTACATCTTACACCTAACTCAGAGGCCCACTTTGTAGCATTTGGCCTAATGGGCTTACCATCTCTTGATGCCTCAACCAAGAATAGCTTCTTGCCTTCTATTTTTATTTATTTTACATTCCTCTCTATAGATATGTACAAATCTTGACTTAATTTTTATCTTTTGACAAAAGCAAACACATATTCTATTAAACCACTACCAGTATTTTTGGTTGATCTACTAGTTCCATCAAAAGTTCTAGATGTAATAAGTGCACTCTAAGGCACAACGGAAGCAAGCAATCTCTCTTCATGACTTTCATTAATCACAACTTCATGTTCCTTGGTCACACCAAGTGTGGCATGAGTAGGTATATTAGTATTTGTCTCTATATATTTCACTTCAAATACATCCTTTAATGTTGAATAAAGCATCTGCAGACCTATTATTATTTTTCTTTGATTTTTTTTAATAATCTCTCTTAGAATTTGTGCTAAAAGATCATCATGATGTTTCAAATCACCATGTGATATATTAGGTTGCACATCACCATGTGCTATATTAGTTTTCACATCACCATGTGCTATATTAGGTTGCACATCACCATATGTTATATCAGACTGCATATCATCACAACTATTGTTTTAACTAACTACATTTGTTAAATCACAAATCCATTAGCTTATATGAGATGGTGACACTATATCTTTTCTTTCCTTTTGTTTTTTTCTCTCCATTTTTTTTCACTCTTTTTCTTGCCTATAAAACAAAAAAAAATCATATTATTTATTATATACGTAAAGATCTTACCTATAAAATCTCATTAACCATTATTAAATAAATAATATACTACTTGGTGGATTTATAACTTTCCTGTTTGTCAAACTAGGACACGATAAATATTCATTATTCTTAGCCAATTTTTATCTACAAAAGCACTCATAATCTATAAATGAAATTATAGCATTATGATCACTATCATCAACTAATTTATGCCTTACAGTCCTTTTCCTCATTTCTTGAAGTCCAAATAAACAATAATGTATAAATCAACCACTTGATTTAGTAAAACTTTATTAAGTTCATAAGTTAAAATAGAAACCTAAAATAGAATTTAGTTTATAGATTAAAAATAATTTGAAGTCAAAAACCAAGAAGATGTTTCCAATTATAGGTATCATAATATCAATATGACTATCCCTTGTTTCAAATAGATATTGACACTTATTAATCCTAACCACTCCTATCTACATCTAATTTATTTTATTCCTCATCCTCATATGTGACATGCAATACATTCTCTTTCCCAATCTCTTCATTTGTAATCAAAATCTCTTCTTCAAACACTCCATCATTGTCTTCATCCACTTCTTCAAATGTTTCTTGTAAATTAACATATTGACCATCATGCATTATATTGATAACTTCTATGAATTTTCATTTGGAATGAGACTCTAGAATGACATAAAACCATCTTGGGCTTCTTACATCATCAATTATAAATGATTGGTTCATTTGAAGAGGGGAAACATACAACCCATCCGCCTCTGATAAAAATTGTCTTGTATTTGTGTGTGCAAATCCATACTCATCAAATTATATTATGGATGGTTTGATCCACTTAAATTTTAATAATATACAACTATTTTCACCAAAATTCACTTGAATAATTTCTTGGATGAATCCAACATAAATTTCTTCTCAATTTCGTGAAGAAATTCAGCACTAACAATACATTCACAATTTGTCTTTTTTTTGTCTTTTTCTTCCACTCTTAAATGAATACCATAGGCCCACATTCCACTAAAATTCATAGCCCATAAATATAGAGATTATGAAATCTCACTTTCTTTCATTTTTATATCTTAACCTTATTCTTTTAAATCACTGACTGCATTAGTAATCCACTCTTCAAATTTTGGAAAAGAATCACCTCCAAAAAAATCATGACATCTAAGCTTTTGAGGTCAATGTTACATCCAAGCTTGATTATCTTATTCATATTTTATACATAGAATATTAACGTACAAATAGTAATATTAATAATATAAATGTGTAAATGCAATTGAATAAATAAATTATTGTGTAAAATGTTTTTTTACCTATGCCATTTATCGAATGAACATGTGTTTTGAAGAATATAGGCATGTATCATACTTATTTCTTGATGTGATAGCTTGAAGTGACATCCATTTCCTCATAATAATTCACCTGAAACTCTCTCATCTTTATCACCATCCCATACATGTTGATTGACATTTTTAAAATCTTTCATATATTTTGTATAAAATCCCATGGGCTCTTGCATTGAATATCCCTCAAACATGTTGCCTTTCAATTTTTCCATAGTATGAACATTTTTTTTCAAAACCTTCATATATCATTCTATAGGATACATCCATCTCATTCTTACTAGGCCACAATGATCTAGTTCATATTCTAGATGTATCAAAAGATGCATAAAAATGTTAAATATTGTTGGTGGAAATTCATGTTCTAAAAGACAAAGGACTTAAAAAACTTCCTCCCTCAAACTATCAAAGTTCAAAATATCTAATACATGTAAACTCATTCTCTTTAATATTAGTCCCAACCTTATAATTTCCAATCTTTGCCCCTTTGCCAAACTTGATATATTTACCACAATAGGTAAAATATTCTCAATTATGACATGATAGTCATGGGTATTGAGGCCTCTTAAGCCATTAATATTAGTTTAGCTTCTAATACTATTACTTACATATCCAGTGGGAAAGTGAGTCTAAGACATCAACTGTAATAACTATGCACGTTGTTCCTTTATCTAGACATAAAGAGCACTAGGTTTTCTATATTTTTCATCATCACATTTTTCAACCCAAATATTTTGATAAATATTTAGTTGTTGAAAGTATTCACATGATGAAATAGTATCAAAATCACCAAAAAGAGTTTCTATAATAGCACAAGCTATATTTTTCCCAGTATGCATAAAGTCAAAAGTATGCCTAATGAATATATCCTTAAAGTATGATAGCTTATAGAATATGCACAACCCTTTTACACCATTTTCATTACATGGATCATATCGACTACCAAAAATTCCATAATTTTCAATAATTGACATTATTTTTTATCCATTCTCAACAATGTAATCACCTGTTATTAGTAAAGGTGCTTCACAATTCTCTTTTTGACCATTGAAACATATTTTTTGTAGACGATATGGATGATCCATTTTAAGGTAAGAATGATGTCCATAATAAACACACTTACAAAAACTTCTTGAATGCCTCATGAAATCCTTAAAGTTGTAAGCAAGACATCCATGGTATCTATGAACACTGAGATGAAACAATGTACCATATGTAGAAAGATCATGAATCATAAACAATAAGGAAGATCTTAAAGTTAATTTGATTGAATGACCATCCCTTAAAGATTGAATTATTTAAATTCCTTTCCACAATTTCATTAGCTCATCATATAATGGATCTAGATAATCATTGATTGTATTTGAAGTCACACTTTTCTTTCCTAGTATATTCAATGATAGCATTAAGAAAAATGGTTTAGTTGCTAACCATGGAGGCAAGTTATAATTTATTAAAAATACTGACCAATTTGACCATTTATTACTTTCATCTGAGAATAGACTCACCCCATCTATAGCCAAACGTAACCTTATATTACAAGGATATTGAGAAAAATCAAGCCATCTATTATCAATTCCATCCACGTCTTAGAATCAGGGACATGTCATTATTTTCCATCAGTGCTCTTATTTTAGGCATGCCATTTCATAAGTTTAGCAATGTCTCTGCACCTATACATTTAGATTAATCGTGGGATTATCAAAAGGTGATGAAGAACCCTTCTAGGAACCATAACTAATTTAAACCCTTGTCTATACCTCACTTCATGACATTTCAGACATTCACTCTCACTTGAAAGATTATTGTGAAATGATACACAACCATTCACACATGTGTGGATGTTTTCATACCCTAAGCTTAGCTTAGTGATTTGATTTTTACATTTACTTCATTTTTTTGGTAATGTGGATTCAGGTGGTAATAATGAACTTAATAATGCCAATAACTAATTTACACTCTCATTTATCCAACCAAACACCACTTGCAAGTTAAGAATTTCAAGGATTGTTGTCAAACAACTTAAATTACAATTAGCATACATAGGATTTAAAGAATCCTCCATCAAATTGTCCCAATCATCATTTAAACCCTCATTCAACATTCCATCAACTTCAAACCCTTTGTCCAACATTGTTGCCTCTTCATCTATGTTTGGTGCCACTTCATCTATGTTTGTTTCCTCTTCATCTCTCACACTCTACAATTATATCATATCTTCATAATAATTGTAATCTTAAGGGCTTATACCATTATGCCCATATCTTATCATATGTTGATAAATCAGATTTCTTTTTCTTACCTTTCCACCAAGACAGTCATTACATGGACATGGATATTTGTCCATGTCCCTCTCATTGGCTAATATCTCATAAAATGCATGGTATTGATCCATAGTCAAACTTTGATGTTGATCCATCTATAATTTTATACACATAGCAACAAAAATATTTTGGGGAAAATTTGGTAAACCAAAAGCTTAAGATTTTTTGAAAATATTGATAAAAAAAATCATAGTTTTAAAAAAATGTAAAAAATTATAGACTAAGAGACAAAAACTATTTTTTTTAATTGAAAGGCATTTCCATAGCAATAGAGTTATAGAGAGAAAATAAAATAGAGAGTTTCACTAATGAATTATAAAAAATAGATTTTTGTAGTTTATATTCAAATTATTGATTACATTATATTGCACATCTTTCAAACTCAAAGCATTACTTTACATTACATAACTAATAACTAGATGTTGATAGATGACAAAATTTCAATTACAACATAGTTTTTACAAAGTCAACCTAAGCAGTTATGCAATTACTTCACATTGCATAACTAATAACTAGAAGCAACTGCCAATTGTATTTACTTGTCATGGCATTTTATGGGACCACATTTCTTTGAGGCATTTTTTCAAATAGTTCACTACCTTGTCTATGCTACCACATTTTTCATACATGTCTACCAAAGAATTTTATCAAATAGTTCACTACCTTGTTGCTATGGCTAAAATCCTAAAACAAGTGCTTTCAAACAAGCTATGGATACTTGGAAAAAATCTATCAAAGCATAATAGTAAGCAATAGCATAGACAAGCTAGTGAACTGGTTGAAAAAATGCCTCAAATAAATATGGTCTCATGGTGATGGAATTCCATGACAATAAATAATAATTCACTTTTCATGGCATTCATCATGGCATTCCATCACCATGAGACCATATTTCTTTAAGGCATTTTTTCCAAAATTCATAAAATTCATCCTAGGAGTCCATATTCTTTTTACAATTATTACAGGAGTCATTCATAAGCATCCCATATCATGTACATGTGAAAGACATTTGTATTTTGATCATTGATGTGTTTTTTGTCTCTTACCATAGCCTTTCAGTACATTCAAATAGCTTTGGCAGGTGTGCAGGAACTAAAGGAAGTGAAAAGATAGTTACCACTTCCCTATAGCATGCAAAAAATTCACTTGAAATGTTTTGGTATATAGAGACTAGTTATTGGGGCTTAATGGAGGTCTCAAAAGTAATTGATAGGATGGCAATAATATTTTGAGTAGCATATAATATAAATGCCTCAAATGAATGTGGTCTCATGGTGATGGAATACCATGACAATCCATAACAATTAACTTGTCATGGCATTCATCATGGCATTCCATCACCATAAGACCATATTTCTTTGAGGAATTTCTTCCAAAATTCATAAAATTCATCGTAGGAGTCCATATTCCTTTTACAATTATTCTAGGAGTCATTCATATGCATCCCATATCATGTCCATGTGAAAGACATTTGTATTTTGATCATTGATGTGTTTTTTGTCTCTTACCATAACCCTATAGTAAATTTAAATAGCTTTGGTGGGTGTACAGGAACTAAAGGAAGTGAAAAGATAGTTATCACTTCCCTGCATCATACAAGAACTTCACTTGTGGTGTTGTGGTATACATAGACTAGTTACTGCAGCCCTGCGAAGGTCTCAAAAGTAATTGGTAGGCTGATGGTAAGAGTTTGAGTAGCATATAATATTTCATTGTGACCCCATGACAAATAAAATGTTGACCTATGGTGATGAAATAAGAGCAAATAGTAAAGGTTCACCATAGCCCTATGATGGACAAGAATATAAATGGTGGTATGGTGGTAAGGGCTAAGCTAATAGATAACACATATTGTAGCCTCACGATAGTTTAGAGAAGATCTTGCGGGCTAGAGGTAAGTGGTAAAAGTTATAAAAGTATGTCCCACACTCCCATGATAATTTTCTACACAATTCCCTTTTATTTTGATATGTTTAAAGATTTCTTATTTTATTTTTTTGCAAATACATTTAATCTATTTTACAATCTCATCTATTATCCATGCACTTATCGATCCACTTGATATTGAATTGATTAATATTTTTATATCACCTTCTATTATTACCTTTTTCCATCCCCTCAACACTACTAAATACATCCCCTTCAGGAGTGCCATGTTGTGTCCACCCAATTATTTTCATCATTCCCAATATCCAATGAGCATACAAGAAAAGGTTGACTTTGGTGGTACCTCATGATTCATCCACCGTCTACTATTATTATATTACCTTATTTGATACAATTCTAGTTTTTGGATTTTTAAGTTGATACATGATCTTTTTTTCCTTAGGAAAAAATCATAATTTCATATTTAAAAATAGGAAATTGGATAATATCATTTGCATCTAAAAGCATACCATAGGGATGAAATACATGGATATAGCTGTCTAAAAAACCCAAACATAGAAATGGTTGAAGTATAAGGTACTCAAATAAAAACAAACCAATATAAAAAAATGTTTGTCAAGTAAACAAGGAAGATGTTAAAGGTAAATAAGTAGGCTCACCACATTAGTCTCATCTAACTAAGTGTCAGATTGAGCATTCACATTCATTCATAGAGTTAAGTTTGATTTGGAGTGTTTTGTTATAATCATTGGATTTTTTTTTGTGTACATGAACAATATTTTATTGTGTATTTATTTAGACAATCCACCTATAATCTGATTGATCATAATAATCAAATGGTTGTTGTTAAACTAACTCATTAGCCTATTTAGTAGTCTTTCCTTATTTTTCAACATGTTAAATCTAATGCTTGCAATGATATGATAAATAGTGAAAGGATGCCAAAGGATCTTTAAGTCTCATGATGGCCAGATCAAAGGTTGGTAGTAACATGGTATGAGGTATAAGGGGTAACTATTGACAATTTTGACCCCATAGGTCAAATTTCCACCCTTTTCATTTAAAGCTTTTTATGTCATTGTAGTAGAAAGATCCAAGTAAGTTTTTTGAGATGTTCAAAGAAATTGTAGGTATAGGTCCAAAAGAGGCCAATGTGTATACATCTTTAACCTTTGGGCCAAGTGTTGGCATTCAAGTTTTCCTTCGATAGAAGTTTTCCACAAAGATCCCATAGAGAAAGAATAAAGCCTATTTCTTTTAGAAGGAATTATTTTGGGTTTTTTTCCTTTGCTAAATTCTTTTGGACTTTTGGTCTGAAGCATTAATCTGAGGGGTAAATTTCACATTTTTTGAAGGGTTATTTTTATTCAAAAAAGGACCATTTACAAATTCCTGAAGGGTAATTTTCCATTCACCGAAGGGTTCATTCATTTTTCAAGGGGTTGATTACAAAAGTTTTAAAGGATCATTTTATTTGGAAAAGGACCATTGTCAAAAGCCTAAAGGGTAGTTTTGAAAACCTTAAGGGACATTTATATAAAGTCTAAAGAGACATTCCTTTAGAAAAATTGTCCAAAGGAATGTGTCAAACAAAAAAGCCAAAAAAAAGTTCACTTCCAATAATTCCTTCAAACTTTTTCTCTGAAGGAATTGTCCATTACAGAAATTTTGATAGAAATGTCTAAGGCAAAAAAGGGCTTCAGATAAATTGTCCATGAGAAAGGGACCTTTACATTTTTTTTGAAGGGTTACTTTACCTTTGGAAAAGAACATTCAATTTTTTTTTAAGGGTATAATCCCTTCGAAAAAGGATCAATTACAAAAATCCTGAAGGGTATCTGCCCTTTGAGAAAGTTCAAAACAAAAAGTCCAAAGGGTTATTAGCCATTCAGAAAAGGACTTTACAAAAAATTGGAGGGACATTTTATAAAAATCCCAAAGGGAAATTTTCTAAGGCCAAAGACAAGAACAATTCCTTTGGACATTTTATGAAGGAAATAAACAAGATGATAGGGCATGTTCAAATAACCCTAAGGGTCACTTGCAACAATGTCAAAGGGTATGTGCCCTACGGAAAAAGACAAGCCAAAAGGAATGAATTCCTTCAGACTTTTTGTCTAAAGGAAGTCTAAAAAGGAAGTGTCTTGACAAAAATCCCAAAGGACAAGAATTCCTTCAAACTTTTTGTCTGATGAAAGCCAAAGGAAAGTGCCATTTAAAAAATCCCTGAGGACCATTGTGTAATCCTAAATGAAATAAGTCTAAAGCAAATGAGTAGGAAATAATAAGCCTGAGACAAATACATGTAGAAGAAAAGTCCATGGAAAATACACAAACAAATTCCATAGTAAGGAATACATGAAAAATATGAAGAGCTAAGAATGGAAGGTAGAGAGCTAACAAGGAGTTCAATCTAAATGCCCTCTCATCATTCATGCAAGCAAAGGATATTTACAGTTGATTGGTCAAAGCTTCAATTGACTGGTTATTGAAAATAGGCTTATCTCCTAGTCATATCATGAATTCAATGATCCAACTACGCTTCAAGATTAATCAACAAGCATATTTATTTGAAGATTATGGCATGGATTTCCATGTAAGAGTTTGGCTGGTCAAACTTAGGTCCACCTTCTCGTTTCCAAGCCAACATTTAATTTCATGAATGTGCCCTTGTTTTTCTTGTTGAAGGCTTTCAATGTTCCATCAATTCAAGTGGAGCTCTAAATTTAATTTTAGCATTGATTTCAATTCAAGAGAAGTCTATATTTGAAGATTGGCATAACATCATGCATGATGAGAGTTATGACTCAAACTTGAGCCCACCATCCTTCTTCCAATTCTAAAGAGCTTTTCATGTAAAGCATAAGATAAAAAGATATTATTTAAAGGCTTGGTTATCTTAGCATAGCTGGAGTTGGACTTGGATTAATGTAATAGTTGACCTCCTCTTTTATTTTCAGCACCAACCCCTTGGCTGTAGTATCTTTTTCTATATAAGTTAGCTTTTCAGCCTTGAATTGTGTCCTCTTTTTGGCAAGACCATATTTTGCCAAAATTTGTGTTGTATAACCTTTTTAGATTAATAAAAGGACAATTTTTAAACTCCAAAGTGTTGGTATAGTGTATTTATGTCATTGATTTGCATATGTGATAGAATTTTCTTCTTTATCAAGTCTTGATTCTTACCTAGTTACTAGCTATTCAGATTATGCAAGTCATGTTCTATGTTTAACATCTCTTGGCTGAAGTTGTGGTGGATATAAGTGGCTAGTTAGTGATTTTAACTATGCCTATTCCTTCATTTCCCTCAAGATTTTATCACTAGATAGAACCTTTTCATGAAATATTGATGTGTAGGGGTCATTTGGAGTTAAAAAATCTAGTCTTTTTATTATTTGATCAGTGTTTTAGAAGCTCAAATTGAGTGGATTAACTAGATTTTAGGTATATCAACATCATTAAATAGGATTTACCTTCAAGTTTATTTCTTCCCTTTTCCCCAAAAGTGTGTAACATAAGAGTAGAGATCCTAATTGATACACCAAAGGGTGCTATCACTTAGAATCTATAGACTCAATCCATTGATTAGGTTACCCACAACCTATGATTGTTTTCATGTTTTAGCAGACTGTGAAGGCCTAAAACTACCTTCACAAGGGTGCAAGTCTGATTGACAATAGGAAAATACCATTCAAAATTTTTTGAAGGGTAGAATCCCTTTGAAAAAGGATCAATTAAAAAAATCCCAAAGGGTATCTGTCCTTCAAAAAATTTCAAAACAAAAAATACGAAGGGTTATTAGCCCTTCAAAAAAGGACTTTACAAAAAATCTGAGGGACATTTTATAAAAGCCCAAAGGGCAATTTTCTAAGGCCAAATATATGAACAATTCCTTTGAACATTTTTTGAAAGAAATAAACAAGATGACAGGGCATATTCAAATAACTCGAAGGGTCACTTGAAATAATGTCGAAGGGTATGTGCCCTACAAAAAAAGGCAAGCTGAAAGGAATGGATTATTTCAAACTTTTTGTTTGATGAAAGTGTATGAAGGAAGTTTCTTTTTAAAAACTCAAAGGATAAGAATTACTTTGGAATTTTTGTCTGATGAAAGATGAAGGAAATTTCCATTTCAAATATCTCCAAGGACCATTGCATAATCCTAAAGGAAATAAGTCTAAAAGAAATGAGCCGGAAGGAATAAACCTGAGACAAATACATGTAGAAGAAAAGTCCACATAAAAGAAAGAAAAAAATTCCATAGGAAGGAATACATGAAAAATATGAATGGCTGAGAATGGAATGTAGAGAGATAAAAAGGAGTTCAATCTGAATGCACCTCTCATCATCCATACAAGCAAAGGTTATTTCCAGTTGATTGGTTAAAGCTTCAATTGACTAGTTGTTGAAAATAGGGTTATCTCCTAGTCATCTCATGCATTCAATTATCCAACTCAACTTCAAGATTAATCAACAGGGATATTTCTTTTAAGATTGTGGCATGGATTTCCATGCAAGAGTTTGACTAGTCAAACTTAGGTCTACCTCATCCCTTCTATGTCAACATGGACTTTCATGCATGTGCCCTTGTTTATCTTTTTAAAGGATTTCAACATTTTAGTAGTTCAAGTGGAGTTATAAATTCAATTTTGGCATTGATTTAAGTTCAAGAGAAGTCTATATTTGAATATTGGCATAACATCATGCATGATGAGAGTTATGACTCAAACTTGAGCCCACCATCCTTTTTCCAATGCCAAGGAGCTTTTCATATAAAGCATAAGATAAAAAGATATTATTTGAAGGCTTGGTTATCTTAGCATAGATGGATTTGGACTTGGGTTAATATAAGAGTTGACCTCCTCTTTTATTTTCAGCTCCAACCTCTTGGTTGTGGTAAATTTTTCTATATAAGTTGGTTTTTCAACCTTGAATTATGTCCTCTTTTTGACAAGACCATATTCTACCAAAATTTGTGTTGTGTAACCTTTTTAGATTAATAGAAGGATAATTTTTAGACTCTGAAGTACTGGCATAGTGTATTTATGTCATTGATTTATATATGTGATAGAATTTTCTTCCTTATCAAGTCTTGATTCTTACCTAGTTACTAGCTAATTAGATTATACAGGTCATGTTTTGTGTTTAGCATATTTTGGCTGAAGTTATAGTGCATATAAGTTTTTGGTTAGTGCCTTAAATTAGGCTTATTCCTTTATTTCCCTCAAGTTTTGATCACCAAATAGAACCTTTTCATGAAATACTGATGCGTAGGGGTCATTTGGAGTTTAAAAATTCAATATTTTGATTGTTTAATCAGTGTTTTAGAAGCTTAAATTGAGTGGATCACCCAAATTTTAGGTCTCTCACCATCATTAGATAGGATTTTCCCTTCAATTTTATTTCTTCCCTTTTCCCTAACAGTGTAGTGTAGAATTAGAGATCCTAATTGATACACCAAAGGGAGTTAGACCTTAGAATATATAGACTCAATCCAATGATTAGGTTACCCATAACCTAGGATTGTTTCCATGTTTCACCAAATTGTAAAGGCTTGAAACTACCTTCACAAGGGTGCAAATCTGATTGACAATAGGAAAAGACCATTTAAAAAAATTTGAAGGGTAGAATCCCTTCAAAAAATGATCAATTACAAAATATTTAAGGGTATCTACCCTTCAAGAAAGTTTAAAACAAAAAATCCAAGGGGTTATTAGCCCTTCAGAAAAGGACATTACAAAAAATCCAAGGGACATTTTATAAAAACCCAAAGGGAAATTTTCTAAGGCCAAAGATAGGAATAATTCCTTCAGACATTTTCTAAAGGAAATAAAAAATATGATTGGGCATGTTCAAATAACCCAAAGGGTCACTTTCAATAATGCTAAAGGGTATGTGCCCTAAAAAAAAAGGCAAGCTGAAAGGAATGAATTCCTTCAAACTTTTTATCCGAAGGAAGTTGCTTGATAAAAATCTCTAAGGACAAGAATTCCTTCAGACTTTTTGTCTGACAAAATCTAAAGGAAAGTGCCATTTCAAATAGCCTCGAGGACCATTACGTAATGTCAAAGGAAATAAGTCTAAATGAAATGAGAAAGAAGGAATAAGCCCAATATAAATACATGCAGAAGAAAAGTCTACAGAAAAGACACAAACAAATTCCATAGAAAAGAATACATATAGAATATGAAGGGCTAAGAATGGAAGGTAGAGAGATAATAAGGAGTTAAATCAAAATGAACCTCTCATCATCCATGAAAACAAAGGCTATTTATAGTTGATTGTTCAAAGCTTCAATTAATTGGTTGTTGAAAATAGGCTTATCTCCTAGTCATCTCATGCATTCAATGATCTAACTCAGCTTCAAGATTAATCAATAGGCATATTTATTTGAATATTATGGCATGGCTTTCCATGAAAGAGTTTGACTCATCAAAATTAGGTCCACTTCATCCATTCCACACCAATATGGACTTTCATGCATGTGCCCTTGTTTATCTTATTGAAGGCTTTCAACATTCTAGTAGTTCAAGCAAAGTTTCAAATTCAATTGTGGCATTGATTTTAGTTCAAGAGAAGTATATATTTGAATATTGGTGTAACATCATGCATGATGAGAGTTGTGACTCAAACTTGAGCCCACCATCCTATTTCCAGGACCAAAGAGCTTTTCATGTAAATCATAAGACAAAAAGATATTATTCAAAGGCTTCATTATCTTGGCATAGCTAGAGTTGGACTTGGGTTAGTGTAAGATTTGACCTCCTATTTTATTTTTAGCTCCAACCTCTTAGCTGTGGTATCTTTTTCTATATAAGTTGGCTTTTTAGTCTTGAATTGTATCCTCTTTTTGGCAAGACCATATTCTACTAAAATTTGTGTTATGTAACCTTTTAAAATAAATAAAAGGACAACTTTTAGACTCCAAAGTGTTGGTATAATGTATTTATGTCATTGATTTACATATGTGATAGAATTTTCTTCCTTATCAAGTCTTGATTCTTACCTAGTTACTAGTTGATCAGACTATGTAGGTCATGTTTTATGTTTAACATCTATTGGTTGAAGTTAAAGTGGATATAAGTTTCTAGTTAGTTCCTTGAATCAAGCCTATTCCTTCATTTCCCTTAGCTTTGATCACTAGATAGAACCTTTTGATGAAACACTGATGCATAGGGGTCATTTGGAATTTAAAAATTCAATCTTTTTATTGTCTAATTAGTGTTTTAGAAGCTCAAATTGAGTGGATCAACTAGATTTTAGGTATATCACCATCATTAGATAGGATTTCCCTTTAAGTTTAATTCTTCCCTTTTCCATAATAGTGCATAGCATAGGAGTATAGATCTTAATTCATACACCAAAGGGAGATGGCCCTTAGAATCTAGAGACTCAATCCACTGATTAGGTTACCCACAGCCTAGGATTATTTCCATGTTTTAGTAGACTGTGAAGGCCAAAAAATACCTTCACAAGGATGTGAGTCTAACTAAAAATAGGAAAAGACCATTCAAAAATTTCCAAAGGGTAGAATCCCTTCAAAAAAGGATCAATTACAAAAATCTTGAAGGGTATCTACCCTTCTATAATGTTCAAAACAAAAAATCCAAAGGGTTATTCGCCTTTCAGAAAAGGACTTTACAGAAAATCCAAGGGACATTTTATAAAATCCCAAAGGGAAATTTACTAAGACCAAAGATAGGAACAATTCCTTTAGACATTTTTTGAAGGAAATAAACAAGATAAGAAGGCATGTTCAAATAACCTGAAGGGTCACTTGCAACAATGTTAAAGGGTATGTGCCCTAAGAAAAAATGCAAGCAAAAAGGAATGAATTCCGTCAAACTTTTTGTCTGAAGGAAGTTGCTTGACAAAAAGCTTGAAGGACAAGAATTACTTTGGAATTTTTGTTAGACAAAAGCTGAAGGAAAGTGCCATTTCAAAAAACCTTGAGGACCATTACATAATCCTGTAGGAAATAAGTCTAAAGGAAATTAGAAAGAAGGAATAAGCCTAAGACAAATACATGTAGAAGAAAAGTCCATAGAAAAGACATAAACAAATTCCATAAGAAGGAATACATGTAGAATATGAAGAGATAAGAATAGAAGGTAGAGAGATAACAAGGATTTCAATATGAATACATCTCTCATCATCCATGTAAGCAAAGGATATTTATAGTTGATTGGTCAAAGCTTCAATTGATTGGTTGTTAAAAATAGGCTTATCTCTTAGTCATCTCATGCATTCAACAATCCAACTCAGCTTCAAGATTAATCAATAGGCATATTTCTTTGAAGATTATGGCATGGCTTTCCATGCAAGATTTTAACTGATCAAACTTAGGTCCACCTCATCCCTTCTATGCCAACATAGACTTTCATGCATGCACCCTTATTTATCTTGTTGAAGGCTTTCAATGTACCATCAGTTTAGGTGGAGTTCTAAATTCAATTTTGGTGTTGATTTTAGTTCAAGAGAAGTCTATATGTGAAGATTGGCATAACATCATGCATGATGATATTTGTGACTCAAACTTGAGCCCACTCTCCTTTTTTCAATGCCAAAGAGCTTTTCATGTAAAGCATTAGAAAAAAATATATTATTTGAAGTCTTGGTTATCTTGGCATAGTTGGAGTTGGACTTGGGTTAATGTAAGAGTTAACCTCCTCTTTTAGTTTTAGTGCCAACCTCTTGGCTGTGGTATCTTTTTCTATTTAAGATGGCTTTTTAACCTTCAATTATGTCCTTTTTTGGCAAAACCATATTCTACCAAAATTTGTGTTGTGTAACCTTTTCAGATTAATAGAAGGATAATTTTTAGACTCCAAAGTGCTGGTATAGTGTATTTATGTCATTGATTTGCATATGTGATAGAATTTTCTTCCCTATCAAGTCTTGATTCTTACCTAGTTACTAGCTAATCAGATTATCCAGGTCATGTTCTATGTTTAACATCTCTTGGCTGAAGTTACAATGGATATAAGGGGTTGGTTAGTGCCTTTAATCAAGCCTATTCATTCATTTCCCTCAATATTTGATCACCAGATAGAACATTTTCATGAAATACTAATGCATAAGGGTCATTTGAAGTTAAAAAATTCAATCTTTTTATTATCTGATTAGTGTTTTAGAAGCTCAAATTGAGTGGAACAACGAGATTTTAGGTGTATCACCATCATTAGATAGGATTTCCCTTCAATTTTATTTCTTCCCTTTTCCCTAGTAGTGCATAGCATAAGAATAGAGATCCTAATTGATATACCAAACCTATATTTCCCTTAGAATCTATAGACTCAATCCACTGATTAGGTTACCCATAGCCTAGGATTGTTTCCATGTTTTAGTAGACTGTGAAGGCCTAAAAGTACCTTCACAAGGGTGCGAATCTGATTGAAAATAGGAAAATAACATTCAAAAATATTTTAAGGGTAGAATCCCTTTGGAAAAGGATCGATTAAAAAAATCCTAAAGGGTATCTACCCTTCGAGAAAGTTCAAAATAAAAAATTTGAAGGGTTATTAGCCCTTCAAAAAAGGACTTTACAAAAAATCTGAGGGACATTTTATAAAATCTCAAAGGGAAATTTTCAAAGGATAAAGATAAGAATAATTCCTTTGGATATTTTCTAAAGTAAATAAATAAGATGATAAGGCATGTTTAAATAACCTGAAGGGTCACTTGAAATAATGCCCAAGGGTATGTGCCCTATAAAAAAAGGTAAGCCAAAAGGAATGAATTCCTTTAGACTTTTTGTCTAAAGGAAGTTTAGGAAGGAAGTTTCTTGACAAAAATCCTAAAGGACAAGAATTCATTTTAACTTTTTGTTTGATGAAAGTTGAAGGAAGTACCATTTCAAACAACTCTGAGGATCATTACATAATCCTAAAGGAAATAAGTCTAAGGGAAATGAGTAGGAAGGAATAAGCTTGAGACAAATACATGCAAAAGAAAAATATATGGAAAAGACACAAATAAATTCCATGGGAAGGAATACATGTAGAATATGAAGAGTTGAGAACAAAAGGCAGAGAGATAATGAGTTCAATCTAAATGCACCTCTCATCATCCATGCAAGCAAAGGCTATTTACATTTGATTGTTCAGAGCTTCAATTGATTAGTTGTTGAAAATAGGCTTATATCCTAGTCATCTCATACATTAAACAATCCAACTCAGCTTCAAGATTAATCAATGGGCATATTTGTTTGAATATTATGGCATGGCTTTCCATGCAAGAGTTTTACTGGTCAAACTTAGGTCCACCTCATCCCTTCCATGCCAACATGGACTTTCATGTATTTGCCCTTATTTATCTTGTTGAAGGCTTTCAATGTTATAGTAGTTCAAGTGGATTTATAAATTAAATTTTGGCATTGATTTCAGTTCAAGAAAATTCTATATTTGAATATTGGCATAACATCATGCATGATGAGAGTTGTGACTCAAACTTGAGCCCACCATCCTTTTTTCAATGCCAAAGAGATTTTCATGTAAAGCATAAGATAAAAATATATTATTTGAAGGCTTGGTTATCTTGGCATAGTTGGATTTAGACTTGAGTTAATGTAAGAGTTGACCTCATCTTTTATTTTCAGTGCCAACCTCTTGGCTGTGGTATCTTTTTCTATATAAATTGGCTTTTTAGCCTTGAATTATATCTTCTTTTTAGCAAGACCATATTTTACCAAAAGTTGTGTTGTTTAACCTTTTGAAATTAGTATAAGGACAATTTTTAGACTCCAAAGTGCTGGTATAGTGTATTTATGTCATTGATTTTCATATGTGATAAAATTTTCTTCCTTATCAAGTCTTGATTCTTACCTAGTTACTAGTTGATCAGATTATGTAGGTCATGTTTTGTGTTTAACATCTCTTGGTTGAAGTTATAGTGGATATAATTGGTTGGTTAGTGCCTTTAATTAGGCTTATTCCTTCATTTCCCTTAAGCTTTGATCACCAGATAGAACCTTTTCATGAAATACTGATGCATAGGGGTCATTTGGAGTAGAAACATTTAGTCTTTTTATTATTTGATCAGTATTTTAGAAGCTCAAATTGAGTGGATCAACCAAATTTTAGGTGTATCACCATCATTAGATAGGGTTTCCCTTTAATTTTGTTTTTTTCCCTTTTCCCCAATAGTGTGTAGCATAGGAGTAGAGATCCTAATTGATACACCAAAGGGAGCAAACCCTTAGAATCTAGAGACTCGATCTGTTGATTAGGTTACCCATAGCCTAGGATTGTTTCTATGTTTTAGTAGACTATGAAGGCCTAAAACTACCTTCACAAGGGTGAGAATATGATTAACAATTATAACATGTATCTTTCCATCCTATGATTATGTGTATCAAGGCTTGTAGGGTGGCAGTAAGTGGTGAAAGATGTAGTATAACCATCCAGAAGCTCTTGCAGTCCTTTAATAGATCTAAATAGGTCTTGCAGTGATGTGATAAAGTATTATATGCTAAAATTACTATATCACCACCTTTAAATGGTTATCATTGATGCCTATAATTAAAGTGCCCACCTAGTCATTAGATTGGACCAAATCAATGGTCTATGTTTGAAAGACTTGAATGTTAAGATTTGTCAATTCCATGGCATGAACCAATGTAATGGCAAAATGATTGACTCCATATTAGAATAAAATTTGGAATTTATTTGTATTTCATCATTCAAGCAAACTTAATGGTGATTGTAGATGGTGATTTCAAACTCTATGTACACACTTTGGCCATCTTCCAACTAATTCTACCTCATCACTCTCTTCATAAAATTTGGTATTTATTTTTTGATTTATTTTCAACTGGTTTGGTAGAGTGACTATCAAAACCCTAGTTCATAAAAGCATCAAACTATAGCACCTAAAAAATATAAGTTTTCAAGTAAGAGCATTGAACCCCCTATTCCCAAGAAGTGATCCCTTCAACAATCATTGTTTGACATTTTTCCAATTTTAATTGACAAAGAATATAAGAAACTATTCAAGGATGTAGCAGAGGGGATTCAGGATGCTAGAGTCCCTATCTCAGGATGGAACCTTTTTTGGTATTTTTGTGAAAATTAAGATGGATAAGGACCGGTTGTAAAGCTATGGAATTTTAATTTGGCTAAGCTTGTGGTGCTAAATGTATTCATTAATATGTATTTGATTAGGATATTGGCATATCACTATCATCTAACCACCAAAACTATCAACTTGCCAAATGGGTCACCATTAGTGGTTATGGACATAAATGCAATCATTGATTGCTTCATGCTCAACAAGCAAGCCCTCATAAAATTTGACTTGAAGAAGAGTGAACAAGAATATACCAGTCTGAGAAATACACATAGGAGTGATGAGTTGCCCATGTACATTAGGAAAGGGGCCAATAGTAGAAGGATTTCAATCCCAACCACTGTAGTTGAGCCTTTTACAATTGATGACTTTGCTATGTATCTCAAAAGGACATATTTTGATTTGTGTCAAGTGCTAAGAATTTATACCCAGGATAGAATGTCAGTTGGCATGATGATGATGGCCATGAGAATATATAACCCAAAGGTTAATGTTGAGTATGATTTTGCATCATTTATTGAGAATAAATTGCATGGCATATTTTTGCAAATAAGGGAGAACAAGACACCTATACAATTCAAATATTATTCTTTGTTGTGTCATTTAATTTTGTATCATAATAGAAGGAATTGGCTCAATAGTATGGACTTGAGCATGATTGATCAAAAGAGATAGAGATTGCCTACATAGTGTTAGTGTTACAAATGGGACACTCATTATCACAACTATAACTATGTTGTGTTCCATGATAATTTCTTAGTCATAATAACGAATTCCCTTGGTAGCCTTTTTCCTAGATTGACCAAAGAGGTCAAGGAAATGTTGAGGCCTCTTGCTCATAGGCCAGAACAGGGTCACAAACATAAATTTATTGATTATTATTTATTTCCTAACCATATTATAATTATATTATATGGGTGTAGTCAACCACCCTATTTGTTACCAAAAATTTTGCCAAATAGAATTGCTTTTCTTGAGTTCATGTGGCAGATGCTCTAGAAGGAGAAAGATGTGATGAAAAAACAAAAGAAGGGCACATTTCTTCCAAATTCCACTATGTTTGGTGAATGGTACATTGGTGAAAATACCTTGGAGGATTTGTAAGCCTATTTTAAGGCTAAATATTCTTTTAAATAAGGGATAGAAAGGGTTTATGATCCAGAGGGTCACATGAACTTTGTTAGACAAATCATCCTTATCAAGATGGGGATATCCCATAAAATCAATTTTGATGAGGATGTGATAAAAAATTATGTCAATTTTGAAGAGGTATATAATAGGAAAATAAAATGGGAAATTCTAAAGAAGATTGAGGATGACAAAAGAAAAAAAACCCTAATTTTTCAAGACTTTTTGTTAAAGAGAAGGACCCTTTGAAAATAAAATATTTGATAATTGATAATTTTGAAAAAATATATGGAAAATATGAGAAGTAGCCTATAAAGGATACCAACCTCCCTATCCAAAATATAATAGGATTTATGATTCAAGAACCTATTCCAAATGCAATGTCAGTGCAAGATCTAACTGTTCCTAATTCACCACCTACCAAAAGGTAAAAGACTGATGATGTTTCTCCACTAGTTCCATATGAAATGAATGAAGAAGTTGGTGAATATAAGGAGGTGGCCAGTATTTTGAGGCATATGGGAGAGGAAGAGGAAGTTGATCAACCCCTTGTTGGTCAAGAAATAGAAGTACACAAACTAGAAGCAAGAATGGATGAATAGGCACAAGGTGAGCTTGAACTACTAGAAGATGAAAGAGTTGTGGCTTCTATGAGGTTCATAAAGGATGATTATTTCATCAATACCCTAGAATTTAAAGATTTTTAGATCAAAATGAAGATTAAATAATTTAAAGAAAAGGTGGAAATAAATAAAATGGGTGCTGATGAATCTTAGCATGATCAAATTGTGACACATACATTCAAGGATTTGAAAATTGATGAAATAAATGTCAACCTTGATGAGGCTAGACAAATGGTTTTGAAGAGTAATATGTTGATCATACCTGGCCTTAAATTAAAGAAAATGTTTTTTTTGGACAAAGTGTAAAATCAAGATGACTTCATGATGGTTTCTAAGTTTGATTATGAGGATGGTGTCAATGGTTATGGGTTTAACCCAAAGACATAGACTCTAGCAATATGGGACACATAGAAGAACACCAACAAGCCAATATTTCTTGATGTAGTCCATGAGTTGAGGGGAATAGCTATGGTGAAAACATTAGGGATATAGTAGTGCTTGAAGCTACCACTCTTACTATGCACTCTATAATGTTCACACAAGCTGCTATTAAGAAAATGGAGCAAAGATTATTCGACTATGAAAAAACTCAAATTGAGATGAATGATGAAGTAAATAGGTTATATTTGTAAAATTTCAAATTAAATAAGTATTTAAATGGTCTTGAGTCTCAAATCTAGGCAATTGTGCCATACCAAGCTCCTGTGACACAAATAACTAGTGATACTACAGTCTTAGTTGATTAGTTGAATGTATTGAAGTTGAAGTTGGAGAAAGAAATTGAAGATTTGAAAAATCAAAATGAGAAGATAAAGGATGAGGCAAAATTAAAAATCCTTGAGGTGTTTGAGAAGATTTTGGAATATAAAGTAAAATTGGTTGTTGATAAGTTGGGAGATGTGCATGAATGTTATTCTTCCTTGTTTTAGGCCATTGATCAGTTGAAGGTCAATCTTTCTATTTTGGATCCAATATATAAGAAATGGTAGCCTACACACTATACATTTCTAACCTTATGCAAAGTTATATAAAGAGATCCAAGTGCTCCAACCTCACTCAAATCAATATAAAAGATAGTGAAAATGATCTTGGATGAATTTTAGTATGTGAATGGTGAGCACCAAAAAATGCAGGCAACGATTGATTCTTTTGCTACCTTCAAATACTAGTTATCCCTTCCATTTTGATAAAGGAAAAAAGATCAAAGGTTTTAATTCATGGAAAAGTGAATATGGTCAAACATTTTCTCAACTCATTTATTTCTTTAAAAAAGATCAAAACATAAATATTTTTAGTTTCAATGTCATTTTGGATAGAGTAATTGCTCTAGATGTTGGATATACAAAGTTCATCATTGATGTCAAAGCACTACTAGATAAAAGATTGAAATATCACCAGGCCAACCTACTCTAGATCCAAGAATATAAGTGTCATAATGATTTCATAGTGTACCAATGGGATAATTAGTATTTGACAACTGAAGAATAAGTAGGCCAAGTATGCAGAGTAGTAATGAGCATCAAGTTGGCATCAACATGGCACCAATAAATCTTGGACGTCCTCCTATTTTGTCTTTTTCTTGTTTTTATGCTTTCCAATATGTATTCAAAATATATTTGGTGGTCTTTTTAAGACTTATCAAAAAGTATATGTTGTAATAGGTCATATTAAGGGGTGGGTATATGAAAAGTCATTTTTTGGAATGTGAAAGGTTTGAAGCATGTAGCTTCCTTCACCCCTATGAGAAGGAAACCAAGACCTTAGTAAATCTCTATGGTAATTTGATTTTGGAAAAAGACATTATAAGACCTGCTCTTCAAAGATATATAAATAAAAGTAAACCACATTTCTCTGGTGCCATATATCTAGTTCTCAATTGCTTGTTGAATATTCATGTTATACTTTATCTAGTTGTCTCCATTTTTGTTCCTCCTTATTATTTGAATTAAGATATCAAGTATATGTTTAGTTATTTAAAACACATTTTTTATTTTTGGGTGGTTTATATAATTAGGTTGCCTCAAGTAGGGATTAAATTCTATTGAATAGATCACTGTAACTTAGAGGATTCAATTTGGTTAATTAAGAAGAGCTAGGTAATAATAATATTGCATATCTATGCCAGTCACAGACAATCCCATGCCAAGTAATTTGAGTTGTGGCTAGATAGAAAACACAAATATTTTTATGAACAGACTCTGTTACCCAATTATTGAGAAAGGCACTAATCAATTATTTTATAGAATCATTTCCTTGTATCATATTCAAAAAATCCAATTTTAATTTTCTATTTTATAAGAGTAGGAGTAATAGTAGAATAGAAAATTTAAAAAAATATATAATTCAAATCATATACCAATTTGGATTAGGGTGAATTGGATAATACAATTGATAAAATTACATAAATACCTTAATCTACTCTGAAGTCACCAACCAATTTGAGGATTAATTAATCATTAGTGAATATGAGGTAACACCCACCTGGGCAAAGCAGAGCCAAAAGTGTAGAGAATCCTAACCACTTGGGTTGATTCTGTCAGTTAGCCAAATTAGTTTCATAACTTAATCATAAATCTTGGCATCTTTTTAAGGTTTTGAATACTACAAATTTGAGAACCAATAAAAGGCTTTGGAAATTTTAAGAAAGGCAACTCACATAGATCCATGTGATGCCCATGCATTTATCAAGATGGGTGAGTTATTAATATTGTCAAACCCCAGTGTAGTCTTAGATTCTCTCAAGATGCCAAATTTTCTTTTGAGAAGAGCAAAGAAGAAGTACCCATTAAATTTTTAAACAACATTGGGGTTCTTCATTTTAAGCACAATGAACTAGAGTTGGTTCAACAAACTTTTATGGAGGCATTAGGAGATGATGTTCTACCTCTATATAAATCTCTATGGTCAATTTTGTGCATTTTTTACTTTTAGCATTCTCAAAGTTAGTGAAAAAGGTAGTGTTCGTGAAGGAATGAAAAAGATGCCTAGAGACTTTGAATTATACCCATACTGTGTAATGGCAATGAATCATTTAACAAACCATTTTTTCTTCATAGGGCAGCATTCTCTTGTGGAATAGTTGACTGAGATAGCTCTTGTTTATCCTAACCACCCTCTCATGAAATCTCATTCATATTATAGTCTTACACGATCTTATCATAGTAAAGGTGATTATGATACCATTGGCCAGTACTACATGGCATCAATCAAGGAAAGCCAAAGGCCATAGGATTTTGTGGATAAGTTCAATTGAAGTTGGGAGATCTTAAGAGTTCTCTCTCAAATTTTGAAAAGGTTTGGAGGTCCACCTAGAAAACTATGAGAGCTTAAAATTTGTAGGCCATATATATGCTTAGCAAGGGTAGGTAGAGAAGGCTTTTGAAATTTTAAGAATGGTAACTCACATAGATCCATGTGATGCCCATGCATTTATCAAGATGGGTGAGTTATTAATATCATCAGACCCTAGTGCAGCCTTAGATTCTCTTAAGACAACAAAGTCTCTTCTAAAGAAGAGTAGAGAAGAAGTACCCATTGAATTGTTAAAAAACATTAGGGTTCTTCATGTTGAGCATGATGAACTAGAGTTGGATTAACAAAATTTTATGGAGGCATTATGAAATGGCATTTGGGTTAAATTCATAAATAAAAGCCCCAGTGCCAATTCTATAGTTTTTTATATGTGCTTTAAGGATATGGAATTCTTCCAACAACTAGAAGAAGGTGGTTTTTCACTTGAGTTACAAGTTCAATTCTCATATGCTCCAAAATGCATAGATGAAACTAATGAAAAAATAGTCCCTTAAACCCTAAACTACTTATATGGTTTTGGTACTTAGTTGCCTATGTAACTACTATAAGTTGCTAATCAAAAAGCTATATATTTTGTGTTTAATGTAATGAGGATTTTGAATTATCTCTAAATTCACTGTAGTGAATGTCCCCAAATCTAACTTCACTAAAGAGGGCCTCATTGACTTCAAATTCTTTGTAACAAACTTCAAATTCCTTGCTCACCTTTTCAAAAGTCTCCAGCTCCTATCCAAAAAAGATTTATCACCCATGCAAGTAGCTTCTATAACCCAAAACACCTCAGTGCCAAGCTAATTACCAAATATTGAAATGAGGAAATATTCAATGAATAATGAATCACATGCAATACACTCCTGCCAGAATTTTTTTTTAAATTTCATCTAATTTTTATTTTCATGAGTAACTATTTAGTCATTTTTATTTGTATCACTAAATAATTTTTTATTCTATGACCAAATTAGTCATTTATTTACTCATTTATAGTTAAGTTACAAAACATAGTATAATTTAGACATTTTTAATTATTATGACTAAAATTTTTAGTCATGTAGTCATTTATTTGCCAAATTATATTAATGTGAGTATTGTTGGCAAATGATTTGGGGGTCCACCTCAACCATGGTTTTGTAGATACCTTAACCTTGAATAATTTTCATTGATTACATATCTAGGTTGAACTCTTAGATTATGGTCATACATTTACCATGACTCTCTCCCAATTCATTTTGCATTAACAGAACCTTCATGGATAAATCAAGTAATACATCAAATACTTCATTATGAATAATATAATGTCTAAACTTTTTAATAGCCTTGATCAAAGAAAATACTTGATTATCAATCATATAATATCTAAGTTTAGCATTTCTAAGTGGGTTTCTCATGAAGGATATTGTCTTTTCATTTCTTGCTTCTTTCTTTTGTGTCAACATAATAGCACTAGAATGTTTTAATGCAAATGAATATAGGTAGAAAGGTTGTGTATAATTTGGATTGATGAGTACTAGTGTGTTTATAATAGAAAATTTAATTTGGCCAAAAGTTGTTTAGACTTTAGCAGTCTAATTGATCTTGACATCCTTCTTTAGCATGTTATTTAGTGGCCTAATTATCTTAGTAGAGCCTAAGATAAACTTCCTTATGAAGTTGATTTTGCTAAAGAAGCTCTTTAGTTGTTTCTTAGTGATAGGTTTTGGGATTTTAAATATTGTCTCCACTTTGTCTAGGTCTATAGATATGCCCATTTTATAAATAAAATGTCCTAGTAATTTTCCTTCAGTTATCCCAAATATACATTTCTTAGGATTTAACAAAATCCCATGGTTTTTGCACCTTTGCAACACTTTTCTCAACTATTTCACATGATCTACTCTTATTTTGGATAATACTATGAGATCATCCATGTACACAACTACACACTTGCCCATAATGTCTTTAAACATAATTTCCATTGTTATTTGGTAGTTGGCACCATTATTGATCAACCCAAAAATCATTCTTTTATATATGAAGGTGCCCCACTTAGTAGTGAAAGTTGTCTTGATTCTATCCTCATAATTAAATCTCACTCAATTGTAACCCTAATAACTATCTATAAATTACATTATTTAGGAACCACTCAAAATATGTAACACTTCATCTAATGAATGCAAGGGGTAGTTATCCTTTTTATAATACTTTTTTAGGTTAAAAAATTCAACACACAGTCTAATTTCCCCGTTCTTTTTTCTCATTGGCACTAGGTTTACAACCCACATAGAGTGTCTTACTAGGAAGATTATCCTCATTGCAATCAGTTTTTGGACTTCCTTAAAAGTCAAGGGCTTTAATAGAGGATTATCAAGCCATTATCTTTGCCTAAAGGGCTTGACTCAAGGATTGAGAGGGATAGTGTGTGTTAAGATACAGGTGTTGAAGATCTTGATATCTTCATAGTCCATGCAATTATTCTTGTAAACTCTTTGAGATTTTGTGAAAAAACATGCTTCTTTTTTGGGGTATAAGTGGTGCCTAAAATCATAGTTTTCATGTTACTTGTATTACCCATGTTGCATATCTTTAATAAGAGCAAGCTTATCTTTATTCATATAATAGTCCATGTCAAATAGTCTTTCTAGTGAGACCATTCCCTTAGGTATGTTATTTGTCTTTAAATTCACAGTCTCATCTTCATCTAATTCAAAGTCTTCTTGACCATCTTCATAGATTATTTGATATGAAAATACTAAAGTGTTGGTGATTAATTCTATTATGTTTTGGTCATCATTGAAAACTTGGAAATTGCTAATATTATCTATGACTAAAGGCATAGAGACTAGCTCTAATAATAATATCCTCATTTTAAATGGGAAGCTGGATCCAAAGTACTTATAATAGTGGCCAATGTATCAGCTACATACTTCTTTTATCTAGGAAATGTTTGAATTCTAAAGGCATAAAAATCTTCAATCATGTTATAGACTCTATTGTGATATCTATACATTATTTTTCATTACATGAGTACTAGCTCCTCACTTATCTAACCACTAATTTAGAATTTGTGTACACTTTGATATTCTTTACTTTCTTGTCAAGGGAGAATAGGAGTCTATGAACTGATGCTTCAAACATAGCCACATTGTTTGTATAAGCAAACTACAAATGTTAGCTATCCATATAAGATTTTCCTCTTGGATAAATCAACTAAAATCTAGTGACACATCTACTTTTAGACTTGGAACCATCAAATTTCAATATCCACAAGTTTAATTTTATTATGCTAGAGTATTTTGGTAGCATTTACAAAGGAAATGTTACTATCATGTTCACCTCCTTATGTACTTGATGATCTTTAATTATGTAACATCTCTACTTTTTGGTTAGAATTTAGATGTAGGGAGTAGGTCCAAGGGTATCCAGATTTAATTTCACCTTATTAGAAGAATATAAGATAGACTCTTCATCCCCATTAGGAATGCTCAACTTCATGTTTTCATATTCAATGATAAAATGATAAGTTCATTTTCAAAACCTATTGATGGAGGATTTACAAGCCATTCTCCCATGGGAGGGGAAATGATATAATTATCTCTTGTGGTCATTCCACATTTTAAATATTTAAAATTTCCTTACTTCTATTTAGATCATTAGGTCTTAAAATTTTGTATCTTAGAGTTAAATGTATGAATGACACTTGATCAAGAGCTTCATAGAAATCTTTTCCATCTAGTATATCTAATTTTTCCACCTCAGGACTTTAACATACACTAAACATGTTGATTGAGAGGGTGTTATGGGGGAATTTCTTCTTTATTCAAAAAGTACACTCCCATTTTAGACTCTTCATAATATATCTCATTTTTTTTATTGTACTTAGTGATTATATGATCCATTTTAGGCTCTCACTCTAATCTAATTTGGTTGGTAAAGCCATGCCATGGTAGCCATATGTGTTTAAAATCAATTTCCATGTAAGCATTCAACATTCTTGACTAGTCTTGACTCAGCAACATGTCATAAGTATCCAAGATATCCAATACTTGAATATCAATGAATTATTGAGTTCATGGGTTTGAAGTTATTTTTATGTGTATGTTTTCAACTCACCCACCACCTTCACCTTTGTCTTTTCTAGCTGGATAACCTTTCGGTTTAACTTCAAAAGTATATGGCCTAGTTTTTAGCAAATAGCATATGGAAAAACATTATTAGAGATACCCAAATAAACCAATAAATTATGTAAGTTTTTTCCAAATATCTTGACTGATAATATAAATGGAGGAGTTTTAGTCCTCTCTTTATAAAGGGTAACATGTACATCATAAATATTAGTAGATTCTCTCCCCTTGTTATCATAAAAATATTTCAAAATAAACACCCTTTGATTAGAGATTTATAACAAATCAAACATATTTATATTGGATTTGGTTTTCTTAAGATCCTTAATAATATCGTAACTAAGTTTGGACTTCTTAAGTTAATTTTTATTTGGGATATATTTAGCATAACTCTTGGGCTGGTAAGAGTGGGAGGTCTTTTAGGTGGAGGAGGATTATTACTTGAACTTACATCTAATGGGACCTAAATATTGCTTGGAGGAGTAGAAGTGGTAAAAATATTAGTTTATTTACTCCTTAATTGGTAATTATTCCCTCTCTAGAATTTTCTAAAGGCCTAAACTTCTTCTAAGTTGTCTTATGATTCATTCTTGTCCTCAAATGGAAATTCATAAGTTTATAATATTAAGGTTGTGTTTGAGTTCCCTCCATCTTGGTTATGACTTTCATCAAGGGTAGGCACAATTTCTATGTTATCTATCTCCTTTAGTAGATGCTTAAGATAGATATGAACTCTACATAGTTTGTTTTTGCATGGTCAGTTGTTGTTTATACTCAACACCAAGTATTTAAGGTAATATATGTGAATTTCGTAGAATAGAAGGCATGATTATTATTCTGATTGATATTATTATTGATAGGATTGAGTAGGCTTCCATTATTATTCCTATAATTCCATTCCTATTATGACATTCAAAACTGAATTTTTTGCTTGAAACTTTTATTTCAAATTTCCCACTTCAAAGTTGGTGCTACTTTTTGGTTGGCTTGATACATGTGGTTAAAGGTTAGTCATAGGCACATTTACATTTAAGAATGTAGGTTTAGTAATGGGGGCATGGTTTTGGACATTGCCAATAGGTGCATATGGACTCAAGTAGGATGAGATCACATGTTGGATGTTGTTAGATGAAACATGCCCACTAGTGTTTGGTACATTATTAATACTATCATATGCCATTGAGATTAATTATTATTTGTTTGATTAGGGAACCACATGGTTGTGAGGCACATAGGGCATGGAGTTGGGTATGTAGTTCACTGGAACTAGATTATAAAATGTATTTGGGATTGCATATAGGGCTCTTGGGATTATATTCATTAGTGGTGTATTATGTTGAAGGACTTAGTTGATCATCAAATTTTGATTTTAGGTACCTAGTTGGCCCAATGAAAGCAAAGGACAAAATTTTTAGCCTTATGGGACCTTATGTTACTTAATTTGAAAGCTTAATTATACACCAAAGATAATGATGCAAATGTCAATGGGGTTCTTGTAAGGAACATATAAGTTATAGAGTCTAAATCCCTTAGGTAGGTTTTTATGGAAGTTGCTTTAGTCTAAGTGTATGGGTCTTTAAAATGCTATTAAAATTTATGAAATAGAGCATTGAACATACTCATAAGCTCATTTTATTTTCTCTTTACATTTTCAAAGTGATGATATAATACTATAAGGTCGATGGGGAGTCTAAAATTGTTCCCAAACATGGTTTTTAAATCAACCCAATTAGTTGTTGACCAACGGGGTAATCTAAAATACTAAGCATATGTGGTTTCTCCTAAGGAGTATGGTAATAATATATAGGCAACATCTTCATGTTAAACCTAGGTTATGATTAATAAATATTTAAAGGATTGAATATGTTCCTCTATTATTTGGATGAATCTGACTATAAACTTGGGATAGCACTTGTTTACATTCTTGGAAAAATCATGAGCCATGCCTAGGACAGCCATAGGGTAATAACCTTCTTATCCAATCTAGGCCATGTTGGACATTGATAGAAATTGGGGGAAGACAAATGGGTTAACAAAAGGATCAGGCACAACTTTGGGTGAACTACCAACTAACTGAATGGGTTTAGCTTTACCCTTCCCTTTGTTAGCTCTTTGTTTCATTATTATATGTTCAGTAAGTTATAATAACTAAAGTTATCCCTAGTATATTTTGATTGGGTATTAATCATTTTTTTTATAGATTAAAATAAGGCTTAGCTTAGTGGGATATAGGGTTCTTAAAATGTCTTAGTTTGAGCTTAAGCTATGAACTCAAATCATGGTTTTATCCCTCCTAGTGCTAGAACATATTGATGGGTTTATTAGCACACAATAAGATGGGAGAAAACATGAAGGGGATATATTGTAAAAATCAATAAAAATAACATATCTTAGTATATACTCTAGTTATGGCCCTCCTTCTATTGCTAGAACATGTTGATGTGCATCTTGACACGTCAATAATTAGGCAAAGGTTTTGTTGATCCTTACCTATTTTGAAAGGAGGGATATCCCATGAAGAAAATACCTCCCCAAGTTCTAAATGTACCAGGTTTTGGTATGTTAGTCTTCATTAAGATGGATGATGTGGACTTGTTTTATGTAAGGGTCCTATTTTAATGAGTTGAGTTAAGATTTAGCTTTGGCTAAGACATTCATAGAGGAAGGCTACGTGCTTCACTTGGATATGATTGCAAGGTTCAACCTCTAATATAAATTAAACTTCTATGATTTATATAAGATAAAAATAGTTGATTTATTTACTAATTCACCATGTTAATAGATGAAACAATGCTACAATAATGATAAATCAATGGTTAAATAACAATCAAGATAAATAATTAAATTCAAATAGCTCTTACTCCTAAACTAACTTGATCATAAATAAAGTTCAAAAGAGTAGGGATAAAGAGATAAAATCTTTACTATAAATATAGATATATATAATTATTTGGATGGATGAATATAGTAAAATTGATCTTGAATTGAGCAAGACCTAGCACAACTCCAACTAAAGATGGTGCAAGAGTCTGGGGAGTTTGACTATGAGAAGGAAATAAATAACTACCATAAAAATGCGCAAGAAATGACTACAAATCTCAACAACCTTAAAATTATCAATATTTTCCTTTTGATTAATAGAATATGGGATTCATCCAATCATCTAATACCAGAGACACCTTTGAAATAGCAAGACTTAAATAAGAGAAAGGGAGAAATTATTCTAGGAAGTAGTAAAGTGCAAGGAAATAAATGGGAATAGTCTCTTTATGTCTCTCTTATAATTCACAAAGAGATAACATTTTTGAAGGCCTTAGGAGCTCTATATATACATGAAAGTGGTGATCCCTTCCAATCTTTGCCAACTCAACCCACTAACATGGTAGTTGTAAAAATTCATTGTTGATTGAGGAATGCATGTGGGATTTTATCAGATACGTTAGCTTGATCATGATTAATAGTTCCTAAGACCATGCCTCTTTAAGGAATAAATTTTTATTTAGTACTCATTGTCTCTTCTAGGTACCTTTTCTTGTGCACTCCACATGATGACTAACACCATTGTGATTGTCCTTTATTTAATTTGGTCTCAAATAGAGATCTAATTTGAATATAATTGGTGAATTATTATTGAGATCCTCTTGGAATTACTTATCCACCATACTCTGCATAGAGTTCTATATTTAATTCTAGGGGTAAATTAAATGAAGTGGTCATCCCTAGATTGATCACAAGGATTTCTCTGATCAACTCACTTCTTTAAAGGGCTAAAATTAGTCTCTTAAGAGTCCTATGTTTGGTGAGAAAATAGTTGCAACTTAATTGTACTTATTATCTCAAATGTTTAGTCTTATCTCAGGTTTTGAAAACTTTTATAGCCAGATGGGCCATCAATTTTAAACAAGTGCCTTATTTATTATGCAACTAGCATGTCCTTTGCTTGTGATGTCCTTTCCACATGTCTTCTCCTCACTCTTTCACTATTTGTATTAGGGCCTTATGCACTTGTTAATTATTATTTCCATAGTGAAGTGAGATTTTGCCACATGGCATCATCTCTCTTACCCACTTTCTTGGGGATTTTTTATGTCATCACCTCTTTGTATAAAAATCTCTAAGGTAGAAGATCATTAGATAATGCCATATGGTGTCATCCTACTCACCCACGTGCTCAGGGCTTGCTGACATCATCACCTCTTTACACATACATCTCTAAGTTAGAAGATCACTAAGATGATGTCATGTGGCATCATCCCAATCATCCACTAACCTAGGGGTTACTAACATCATCACATATTTATACATATATCTTTTAGATAGTGAATCCCTATAATGATGCCACATGACATCATCCCATTCACCTGCTATCCTAGAGGCATTACACTTGTATGGATGGTTTCATGATGTTGGGTCATTAATATGATGTCATGTGCCATCATCCTACTAACCCACTCACCTATAAATATGCTAACATCATTGATTCATCAGGTAATTTTCTAATAATTTGACTAAGTGTCAAAAGCATTTAGAATGGGCCCAAGATTGCTGAGAGATCAACATGTGGAATTGAGCTGAGACAGATGCATGCATGCACAAATTAAAAGGCATGATTAGTAAATTTACAATAAAAATCCAATTTTTAATATAATTCAAACTCAAATGGCTAATTATTTTGAATAAAAATGGCTAAGTCATTCAAACTGAACAATAATAACATAAAGGCTTAAAAATATAAAGCCATTTGAAATGAAAATAAAAACAACTTTAAAGTAATTTAAGGTAACTTTTAAATGAAAGTGGGTCAAAATGGAGTTAAATGAATGAGATAAAATATCCCATTTCATAGGAAAATTAGCAAAATCAAGCTCATTTTAAGGAAATTATTAGAGGCAATTTAAAGGAATCAAAAGTATTTAGCCAATTTTATTACATGAATGCAGAAATAAATGAGATTACTAAGGAAGATATTGTAAAAGGCTCTACAAAATCCAAATAATCATTTAAGTTGTGTGATCAATATGAATCTAAGAGGGGAGATTACTATCATGTTAGTATGATTAAAACCAAATAAAAACACACTAATAAAACTAACACCTCAAGCCTAGACACTTAAGGAGAAAAAGAACAATACAAGTAACTATCAGTAGAAGACAAAAAAACCATTATTTACTTTCCTTGAGAGAAATAGTTATATGTTGGCCATGGATGGATGTGTTTAGTCATGTGATCAGAGAATTTTTGGTAATCGTGCTTCTTTCATCATCTTTCCTTGTCACCTTGGCAATGTTGGGCTTGGCTTTGGTTTGGCTCTCTCTCAATAAATGAGCATTATAACACTACAAATAGGGTATTTGAAGGTATTTTTTCATCATAAAATTACACAAATATTTTTTGAAGATATTTTAGCTTAATAACTTTACACCAAAAAAATCTTGTTGAACAATGGGTGAAGCCTTGTATTTATAGCCTTCCAAAATAACCCTAACTCAAGTTTGTTTAGGTTTAATTTAACCATGGTTACGTTTAGGAGGGGACAAGCCATTAATATTTTTAATCAATAGGCATAGCTCTCAAATTTAGATATTGTTTGATATTTTGTGACTATTTGATAACTCATAAAAGATGATGTCATGATGGTGACATCATTTTAGATATTTATGTGATGTCATAATGATGTCATCAATTTAATTTATGAAATTCTAAAAATAGAAATTCAAAAATTAATTATCCATAGGATTTTCACCTATGCATTTAGTTGGGTTTATCCAATTAAGTGATCTTGGTTAAATTAATTGTTATTTTTAAACTTTGACAAGTTGTCCCTCACACATGGTTGAAAAGGTCAATTTGCTAGGTCACAACTTGACCAGAGATGAATTAGAGGAAGATGATGATTGGATGTAGTGTATTTCCCTAGTTAGGGATACATTGACATGGATTAGAAGATGCATGTAATGTGTGTTGATGAATCAGAGTGTTCTAGTGGATTATAGGCTTAACTTTCATTATTTTCAATAAGTAACTATGATGTCTATTTAGACACAAAAGTGGCCAAAATGGAGTGTCTAAAGTTTGTCCTTATTTGAGAAGGCATTGAGAGACATATTTTTAAAGAATGAAAATTTTAATGCCTTGGATAAGAAGAAAAATCTATGCAATGATGGAATGAGATCCAAACAAAGTTTGTGAAGCCTATGATGTCCCCTCGAGGGAGTGGCTAACACATATGATTGATGGATGGTCCCTCAAAAATAAATAAGAAGAAGAATGAAATTAACACATGGGTGAGATTAATCTAATTGAGATAATGTTTGCATGCATTGATTAAAAGTAGTGATTTACCCAAAGGTGGTTTTAATCAGTAACAAAGGTTGATACACTAATTTTCCTAAAGGTAGTTATAATCAGTGGCATATGTATATGCCCCAATAGGGTAGATAGGTCAAAATAATGATTTTTCCAAAGATAGTTATAATCATTAAGATGACCTGAGTTGAAAAATGATTTTGCCTTAGTAGGGAAAATTTGATCATAATAAATTAGTTGTACCTTAGTAGGGAGGATTGGAAATAATAACTCAAGGACATAACCTATCACATAGATTAAATATGAGTGGGTGTAAACATAGGTGTGATGGTCTAATGACTGAAGAAGCCATAAATAACCAAGTGCATGAGGATGGATAAAGTGATGAAATAAATGATTAGAAAAATAATGGTGTCCAAGCTAATTAAAGATACATCATCTATCCAAGCATTGCCTACATAGTCCAAATAGACTTCATGCCAAGTTAGTTAACCTAGAAATGAGAGAAAATGAAATGAGGAATAGAATATAAGAATAAGAAATAATCAATATGAATGATTTAGTTGTACCTACTAATATAGAGATGGTCAACCTTATTAGCATTAATATAACCAAAATGGTTAATGGGTTTATTTAATCTAGTATGGGACGATTTACTAAGGTAACTAAGGAGAAGTTTTTATGGCACTATTACTTGTAAGCTCCACTGAACTAATTTTTGTTGTAGCACATGATAGTATGCACCATGATATAAAACACCATGATGACCTGGCCATAATGTGCATAAGGCCTAAATCTTGATCTAATAAAAAATAATGTACCAATGATGAAAATTTTGATGTATGAATATGTATGGACTCAATAACAATGCACGAGGAATCACCTAATGAATGCATATACATTAAATCAAGGCACAATGATGAAATCAAATAAACACGCAAGCAAAAGAACAAATAATGAAGTAAACACACACAAAGATAAAAAATAAAAGAAACAAAAATCATCTTGTCATTAACCAATTCCATACCTATGTGTTAAGGACTAATGGAAAGATAAATAGATGGTGCCCCTAAGCAAGGCTTTATGCAAGGGCAAAATATGTGGGGATAAGATATCTAGTATAATTTTCATGCTTTGGCTTCACCCTAGCAGGGTGAAAACCATGAGCTTGACCTAAAAGTGTGAATTAAACACCCACCATGAATTTTCCCTTATAGAGTAGATAGAGGATTGGTGACTAGGTTTAGCCAACAAATTTTTTTGGATTTTGAGGATTTATATCCCTCTAGGAGATTGTAATCCAATTATCTAATTTTAGATTTTTGAATTTTTATGAAAGTTTTTAGAATTTTAAAGGTATCTTAACTCACTATATATTGATAAAATACCACTCAAAAAATGATGAGAGCGTGGGATAAACTAAGGGTATATAAATGCACAAATTTCAAATGCATAGTGTACACAAAAGTGACTCACAAATTAGAGATAACATTTACTAGAATTGATCATAAAATGGTGAGAGCATTGGAAAAGGGGTGACCAAGATAACCTCAATATAAATCAAGTGCTACCTATATATTCCCAAAGGATCTCAAGTCAATGTAGTTAAAATTATGGAAAGGTATGAAAGGATGGTAAGGCAAGACAAAGGGCAAGGCAAGGAAAATGGAAAGGTATGAAATAATGGAAAGGTGAATGGAAAATGTAAAAGGTCAAGTAAATGGAAATACAAGGTTAATGGAAAGTTACAACAAATTTAAAGTCAAGGTAAATGGTTATGTTATTCATGTTGATGTGGAGATGCACGTCCTGATCAAACCAAAATAGTCAAATGTTTAAATTGATATCCCACACCCCTTATGAATAGTTTCTATGTCAACAATTTTTTTTTGATTTGGACTTCAATAACACTTTTATGATCTTTTTTCATCATCAATTTTGTTTCCTCCAAACTTCTATACAAGGTGTATTCATAGCTTCTATAAAGGAAAGTACAACCAAGGAGGGTAAATAAGGATAAACATTGGCTAAAATGTATGATTTGGCAATGGATAGATGGATCATAATGGAATGTATAATGGTTGGGTAACAAATTAGGATTGTTATTTTCAATCATACATAATGTTATTTATTTTAGATTAGACATAATTTTGGTTATGGTGGGGCCTAAGACTTCTAACTATGCTCTCGATAAGACCACCAATTTTCTTGTTTTTTGGGCTTGAGAGATGTTGACATCTGATTATGTTATATAATATAGGTTATACTAATGTTATCTTTAATAATGTCTTCATCAAGAAATTAAGAAGTTTTTTGATTATCTATTGGCACCTCAAAGAGGTTTTCACCAATAAATTTATCTTGATTATCCCATAGTGCCTCTGAGAAGGTTTTACTAAGGAATGTTGACATTTGACTTGATTTTATTCTAGTGCCTCAAACAAGGTTTCACTAGAAGATGTTGAGTTTGGATTTTGATTGCCCCCTAGCACCTCTAAAATGGTTTCACTAGGATATTTTTTTACTTCTACATGAATTTGGTCTTGGTCCCCCTGATATTCTACAATTGGTATGTATCCATGGATGTAGTTCAACAAGGTGTGATTCTATAGATCCCAATTAACACTTGTGGGAGGTGGAATGTCAATATAATGGCTATTTTGGGTGGTGTTAATGGCATGTGGAATGATAATGGAATGGGAAGAGGTATCACAATCCTCATAGAAGATACTAGGATAAAGTATTTCAATGTTGAAGTAATCATCCTCAAAAACTATGGAAGGATCACAAATGTAGTTAAATTGATCTGCAAGGCATGTGTAACCAATGTTGTACAACCATATATGTACTATGAATCTGAATTTGAGTTTGACTTAAAGGACTCTAATTCTAATTTTGAGATTGGCATTGATTCTACCTTTGATGCTAAATCTAATATCGATTCAAGAATAGAACCTAACTTCAATTTTGATTCTTCATCTAGTGTTACAAAAAATATTTTATGTTTAATGTTTGATATTGGATGAGTAATGGCTTGAGGTTGAATAATGGGCTCTTCAAAAATAGGCTCAGCTAAAAAGGACTCTATACAGACTGGCTTGTTAGAGTGAGGCTTCTCAACAAAAGGAAAATGGTCAACAAGTAACTCCATAAAGACTATCTTGTCAAAGTGAGGCTCCTTAAATATAGGGAAATGGTCAAAATAATGATTTGCCTAGAAGTGATTATAATCATTAGGGGTGAATCAATAAAGATTATCTTCTCATAATGAGACTCCTCAGCCAAAAGGAAAGAGGCAATAGGCAACTCCACAAAGATTGACTTTTCAAAGTGAGGCTCCTTAAAAATAGGGCAATGGTCAAAGGGTGATTCAACATATGCTAACTCATCACAAATATATGTTTCAACAAAAACATTATAGATTGGTTGGTTGTCTTGGTCTTGGTTTACACTTGGTTGTAAAATATCAGTTTTGAACACATTTTGGTCCTTGAAATATAGCTCTTGAAGAGGTAATGACTAACTCTATTATAGCTCAAAGACTAGCTTAGATTTTATAAAGTGGGGAAAGGTTGGTAATGGATGAAGAATGACATATTATTTAATAATGTGATCTATGTAAATTACTCATCAAATATGGGATCAACAAAGGTTGACTATGGGTTTGGGATGGTAACTATGACTTGTCTAGTCATAATTACACATCCTTTTTGGGATAATGACCTACTAGATTTAGAAGGGTCTAAAATGATAGTGAATGGGCACTATGAAGATTGATTACTAATATAGGCTAAAGGATGAGGGTCTAGAATGGTAATATTTGGGAATTACAAAGCTTGGTTACTAATACAAGCCAAAAGATGAGGGCTTAGAATGGTAATGAATGGGTGTTATGAATCTTGGTTTCTAACACAAGTCAAATGAGGAGTACGGGTATAAGTAGGGGATTGACTATTACTATCATTGAAAGGGTAAAGTTGGTATTTTAATTGGCCCAAATAAGGGTGGTCTTAGCATATGATAATCGACATGGCTAGGTTTGGTAATTATCCCAAAGAGGGTGGTATTCTATTAAAATGGTCTTGGTCTAGGTCTAGGAATAGGTATTGATTTAAAACACAATGGGACTTAGAATAGGTACATGGTATATTACTAAAAATGGTTTAAACTTGGCTTAGAATGGAGCTCTTCTCCAAATATATCCAATACTTTAAGGTTTTGCATACAAATGGTTAAATGAATGGCAAATTAAAATCCTAATTTTGGCAAAGTATTTTGAACAAATCTAATCTAGGTCTAAAATGAAAATGGTGTTAGGTCTTTGGAAATAAGGCAAAATGCTAGACTCAAAAGGTATGAATAAAATTTAAAAACTAAGGAAAATTCTATGTCTTTATAAATAAGGCACAAATCTAGAATTTAAAACAAATTAGGTCTAAAACTAAAAGGCAAATGTTAGGTCTTTGAAAATAAGGCACAAATCTAGTCTTGAAAACACACTTGGTTGAGGTAAAAACTTGCAATTAATTTGAGTCTAAGGCAAACAATTTGAAACACTTTGACTCAATTTAGGCACATGTATTCAAAAACAAAATTGACCTTGGTATAATACATGCACTCTAGGCACATGCATAAACTAATTGGAAAATTAAATATCAAGTAATCAAAGTAAGAGTGATGAGTAAAGCATTCAAGCCAAAGTGATAAGCTAGTCTCTAATGTAAACTAACCATCCTTAAGGTTTTACTTAAAATGATATTTTTTACCTTAGTTCAAGGCAACAAATAAACTTGAGGCATACATAAAATAGACCACTTCCTAGATCTAGGCGAAAGGGTCTTCAAAGCAAGCAAGGAATTTAGTCCAAGTTACACAATTCAAAGGTAAGAGGTAAACACCCAATCCAAAGTTAATCAATACATAGGTGTATACCATTCAATTTTGAATCCAAACTTTGCAAGACAAATTTCAAACTTGGTTTAAAATACTAAATTCTTCAAATGGATAACACCCTAGACCCAAATGGATGGCATAATGATACCAATTTTAGACCAAATCCATACATGGTTTGAAAATAAATTTGAAATAATGCAATATTTTGAAATAATATGAGTATCATAATTATACTAATTTTATCAAAAGGTATGATAATGATTTTTTACTAAAAACTCCAAGGCCAATACTTGGGATGAAATAGGTAGCATAACAATGCCCTGTTTAAATAAGTGAGACACTCAAATATTTTATAATAGAAAGTATAAGGCACAAGTGTGATACCAAATAGACAAAATAACACCTCTTAGGATAAAGTGGTATAAAAACATGTGATTTGTTTATGACTCATTTTTGAATAAACAAATAAATAGCTTCTAGTCTTTAAAATGCACATAAATCAAAGAAAATAAAAGTATCACAAATGGTTCATCCTATCCCTATAACTAAAATGAGTGCACAGAGCTTCAGCCAAATTTTCCATTGATATAACAATGCTTATGAGGAATTAATAATTAATTAAAAAATTAAATTATAAGTGTAGGTAGAGTTTTTATTCCCTATTTTATCTCTCGAGCATTGGTACATGGCATGAACTTAGAGTGAGGATCACTTAGTATTTGGCATGAAATTATGTGGTAAATGGGTTTTGACTAAAAATAATTAAGTTTCACACATACTATATTATCCCAAGTGTGGCTAACACAAGGTTTTAATCATGTTAATCAAATCCAAACCACTTAGCTTACTATGCAAGGGTCTATTATTTTTCATAGTGAATCCAGTCATGTACTACTTAGTCGATTATGATGTCTAGCTACCACATGGATCAATTACCCATTAATATGGTTAGGATAACCATTCACCACTATCCCATCCAAAAAATTTCCTAATTTGTATACACCATCATGGAGCAAGGTTGGTATGATGCTAGGAGATGAAACCCCAGGTCAATGCATCCCTAAATAAATCATGGGGAGGATATGAACTCCCACCCACAATATAAGTGCATAAAATAAATAAAATAAAAAATGGAAAGACTTTAGACATCACTTTTTAATCACCCAAATCTCTTAGAGCTTAGGGAGAGCATACATGACCTTCTTTCTAACACAACTTCTACATATAATGGTAATAAACTAAGTGCTTTTGGTCACTTGAGTTCCCTAAAGGGGATGAGGGGAGATAATACATGCTATAATTTTATTTCTATCAAAATAAAAGGATCTAATCTAAGTAATTTGAAACTAGTCTAAATAATAAATAAGAATAAAAAAATCTCTTAGGAGCTCTAACTAAATATGTAAGTTCTTTTTACTAACACCAAATTAAAATGTGTTTGAAATTTTTGGCCCCCTTGGCCGTGTTTTCACTTGTAAAAGTTTTTAAAATTTCTAAAAGATAAATTTTTAAGTGAATTTTAAAACACCTTAACCAAATGTGAATGAGTTTAACCTTTTTAAAATTTTTACTTTATAAAATAAAAATTTGATTTAAAAACACCTAAACTTCTTCTTTATTGGCTTAATTCCCTGCAAACAAGTTAGTAGATTAATTTATGTTTAATACAATATCACATTATTTCATGTTATCTCAATAAAAACACAAAATTTTAACTCTCAAATTTCTAAAAAATAAAAACATGGAGAAATCATTGATGACTTGTAGGGATCATCGCTAATTCCTATGATCGACATGGATTCTATGGTGATCGTTATCTATTCCTACAACCACACAAAAAATAAATGTCTTTTGATAGAAAAAATGTTTGAAAAATAATGTTTTAAACTCAAAAATTCTCATTACCCTATAATAAAAATGTTAAACAAGTATTAAATAGGTTGTTAAGCACAAAGAAAAGCAAGAAAATTTGTATTTTTACTACATTTTGACTATGTTTTTAATGCAAAGATCTTTGTTGATTCTAGTGATCGATGTCGATTCCAGTGAGTGACCCTAATTTTTTAAAATTTTTTTTATCTTTGTGGATTAGTTGAGAGCTCAAACTTATTCACTTGTTTGGTGATTAAATCAAAAATTTGGCATAACAATGATTAGAAAAATATCCTAAAAAGTAGTTAGAAGGGCTTTATGGGGTGCATGTCCCACCATGTGTGTCATTATGTGATCAATAGGAATCCAAGAGGGTAGTTTATTATTGTGTTAATATGATCAAAAATAAACAAAAACACACTAATAAAACTAACACCTCAAGCCTAGACACTCAAGGATCAAGAGAACAATATAAGAATTATCAATAGAAGACAAAACAACCATTATTTACCTTCCTTAAGATCAAAAATTATATGTTTTCCATGGATGGATGTGATCATTAATGTGATCAAAGAATTTTTATAAATATTGAGTCTTGCATCATCTCTCCTTGTCACCTTGGCAATGTTGAGCTTGTCTTTGGCTTGGCTCTCTCTCAACAAATCAGCATTATAACACTATAAAAAGGGTTCTTGAAGTTATTTTTGCTTCATACCATTACACCAAAAGAGTTTTTTTAAGGTATTTTAGCATAATAACATTAAACCAAAAAAATGTTGTTGAATAATGGGTGAAGCCTTATATTTATAGCCTTCCAAACTAACCCTAACTCAATTTTGGTTAGCTTTAGTTTAACCATGGTTAAGTTTGGGAGGGTACAAGCCATTAATATTTTTAATTAATTGGCATGGATTTAAAATCTATATATGTGTTTGATATTTTTTTATCCCTTGACAACTCATAAAATATGATATCATGATGGTGGCATAATTTTAGATATTTATGTGATGTCATCAATTTGGATTTATGAATTTCTAAAAATAGAAATTTAATAATTAATTATGCATGGGTTTTTACCTATTCATTTAATTTAGTTTAACCAATTAAGAAATCATGATCAAGTTAATTGTCATCTCTAAATTTTGACAATTTGTCCCTCACATATGGTCGAAAAAGTTAATTTATTAGTTCGTAACTTGATCAGAGATGAATTAGAGGAAGTTGATGGTTGTGTGTAGTGAATTACCATGGTTAGGGATGCATTAATGTGGATTAGAAGATGTGCATAATGTGTTTTGATGAATCAAATAATTCTAGTGGTTTTTAGGCTTAACTTGAATTGTTTGCAATAAGTCACTTTGATGTCCATTTAAACATGTAAGTGGCCAAAAAGGAGTGTTTATAATTTTCCCCTATTTGAGAAGGTGTTGTGAGACATAGGCATAGTAATGTATTTTCAAAGAATTAAAATTTTAATGCCTTGGCTAAAACTAAAAAATTCATGCAATGATAGAATTATTCTCCAAACAAAGTTTAGGAATCCTATGATGTCCCCTCGAGGGATTGGTTGACACATACAATTGATGGACGCTCCCTTGAAAAGAAACAAAAAGAATAATAAAATTAACACATGGATGAGATTAATCTAATCAATATAATGCTTGTATGCATTGATTAAAAGTACTTATTTTCTTAAATATGGTTATAATCAGTAATAGAGGTTGAGACACTAATTTGATTAAAGGTGGTTATAAATAGTGGCACGGGTATCTACCTTAGCAGGGTGGATGGGTCGAAATAGTGATTTTCCCTAAGGAAATTATAATCATTAAGATGACCTATATTGAAAAATATTTTTCCCTAGTAGGGAAAATTTGTTCATGATAAATTGGTTATGCCCCAATAGGGTAGATTAGAAAGCATAACTTAAGGACATAACATATCACATAGATTAAAGATGAGAAAGTACAAACATAGGTGCAATGGTATAATGATTGAAGAAGGCATAAATAACTAGGCACACAAGGATGTGTAAAGTGATGAAAGAAATGATTGGAATAATAATGGTGGTCAAATTGACTTGGGATGTATCATGTATCCAAGTGTTGCCTACATAATCCAAATATACCTCAAGCCAATGTATTTCACCCAAAAATGAGAAAAATGGAATGAGAAATAGAATAGAAGAATAAGAATTGATCATAATGAATTATTTGGTTATGCCTGACAATATAGACATGTTCATCCTTATTAACTTTGATATAACCACAATGGTCAAAGGGTTGATTTGATCAAGGAGTATGGGAGGATTTTCCAAGGTGAATAAGGAGAATTTTATGTGGTGATATTGCTTGTAAGCTCCACCAAATTGATTTTTATTATAGCACATGATAGTATGCACCATGATGACATGGTCATAATGTGTATAAGGACTGACTTCCAATCCAGTAAATAATAGAAAATAACTCACCAATGATAAAAATCATGATGACATTGTTGATATATGAATATGGATGGACTCAAGAACAATATACAAGTAATCACCCAATAAACACATACACACTGAGTCAAGGCATAATAATGAAATCAAAAAAATAGGCAAATAAACAAACAAACAAATAAATAAACACACACAAAGCTCAAAAATAAAATCAATAGAAAGCATCATGTCATCAACCAAGTCGATACATGTGTGTTAAGGCTTAATGGAATGAAAAATAGATGATGCACCTAAGCAATTCTTTATGCAAGGGAAGAACATGTGGGGATAAAAGATCTAGTATAAGCTACATGCTTTGGTTTTACCTAAGAAGGGAAAAAACTATAGGTTTAACCAATTAAGAAATCTTGATCAAGTTAATTACCATTTCTAAATTTGATAATTCATCCCTCACACATGGTTGAAAAGGTCAATTTTCTAGGTTTCAACTTGACCAGAGATGAATTAGACGAAGATGATGATTTCATGTAGTGCATTGCCCTAGTTAGGGATATACTGATGTGTATTAGAATGTGCATGTGATGTGCACTAATTAATCAGATCATCCAAATGGTTTTTAGGTTTAAATTTCATTGTTTTTAAGAAGATGATTTGATTTCCATTTACACATGAAAGTGGCCAAAAAGGAGTGTCTACAAGTGTTACTCAGATTTCCCCCAAAATTGGAATTTTTAATCATTTTCAAAACATGGGTCAATATGATTAAGACCTTCCACTTTAGATATATTTAAACAACTTACTTAACCTTCAGATGTAAATCTTAGATTAAACACTTTAAACATTAAAATATCATTGAAAATAAATGCATTCAATCACTTTAAACTTATCATCTAGAAAATGGTTAAAATGAGAAAGGTTAAAATAGGTAGATCACTAAAAATCTCAAGGTATAAATATTAGGAAAAAAGAGGGTCCCCATTTTATCCAAAAATGGAGAGAGTTGTGCAAGCAACAACACTAGTATTATGGAACCAATACTCTTGATATGGACAAGAAACATAACATACATAACAATATATAATAATGAATATAATCATCATCTAATCTAAGCATATGAATGTTATAGTGTAATAAAATAAAAATTATCACATACTATATATAATCTCTATCTCAAACATAATATATAAATAACATCATGTGTCTCAAAAGCATGAAAAACATGTCTCAACAGAACATGTGTACAATAACAATTGTCTCAAGGTAAACATTGTGAAAATTTGGGTTCTCAGACTTGGAACATACTCTTTTATGTTTTTGAGAATAACTTGGTAAACAACCTATCATCATCTAATATAAACATATGAATTTTATGGTATAATCATATCAAAATCATCACATACTATATATAATCTCTATCTAAAACATAAGAGATCAATAACATCATGTGTTTCAAAAGCATGAAAAACATGTCTCAACAAAACATGTATACAATACCAATTGTCTCAAGGTAAACATTGTGAAAATTTGGGTTCTCACACAAAAAACATACTCTTTTATGTTTTTGAGAAATAACTTGGTCACAACCTATCATTGGATGCATAGTCTAGACATGCTACATGAAATGTTCTCAAGTGTTGCTCAAGATCGCCTTTTCCATCATAAAATGTAACATTAGGTGCCACAAAACTAGTTGTCAGAGGATATGTTAAATATGATGAAATAATGGAGTATCTAATAAATTTTGATAATCAAATCCCTGATTAGGTTTCAAATCACTTTGTTCTATTTACAACACCTTAGTTTGTAGAGCTAGAACAATCTACATAAGGGATTGTGTGTCAAGAAGAGAATGTGTGATAACCACTTGTGGTGTCTCAAATGACTAAGTAGGAATGGTAATATTAATATTTTGAAACCTTTGGGTTTTCCTATAGTATTTTTTAGCATGAAATTTATATCTAATTATGTGGAGAAAGGTAAGGAATCCACAACAGTTAAAGTTTCAAAGGATTGGCCTTTGAATGATTTCTTTATTTCCTATCTATTTTTTTATAAATACATCTTGTTTATCTTTATTATTTTTGAGGTATCCCTTTAATTTTCTATTATATATGTCATAAAATATATTAATTCATTCTAACATTATGGTGTTATGGACCAAAATCTAAAAAATGGCTCACCTAGAGTAAAACTTATTCTAAAATTTCATCTAAGATAGGTGGAATCAACTTTCTTAGATTGAAAAAAATATGAAATAAAAACTTGGTAGAGTGATACTAAAAAATAATTTATCAAATATTAAAACCCTAATACAATAATTGAATACAATAAAAAAAAGGAGAGAAACCCTGGAAACAACTATGGTTAGGGTTTGAATATTCAATTAATAGGTAGATTCACTAATATGTTTTATCAAAAATTGGTATATAAATAATATTTAAATCCTAATCATGATAAATTGTTGCATAAAATAAAAGTGGATATAATATGCATTAAAACACATAAATTGATTTAGAACTTGCTAAATATGGAAATATGCTAAAAAGGAAAGTACCAAAGAGGAATAATTTAAATAGAAATTGAATATGAAAGACTATGACTATGAAAATGATTATAGGTCTCTAAGAGGTAAATTTTAGTTAGGAATAGGCTTCACATCTACTTGGAATAAGGCCAAATTATTCATACAAGGCTGGCCTACACTGATGTCTATAGGGAGTGTCGATGTCCAATAAGATTTTTTCCCTCTATGTAAAAATAGGTCTATACACCTTTGCCTATGAAAATTGTGTGTGTGATTATATCTATGTGATTCACTATAGAAGCCTATATATGCCTTCCTCTTCATTTAGAACCCTATCTCAATAGACCATGAAGAGTAAATAAAATAAATGGAGAAAATGGGTTAGTGGTTGAAATTGTGTTTGATCACAAACACCCTTATGTTGAGTGTTGCTTACATACTAATATTCTAAATAATGATTAAACTTCATGTAGTTATCTCATACTATGGCGGTGTGTGTGAAATACTAGTGTAATGTTAGATTCTAGTGCAATTTTAGTGTGATTAAGAGTTTCAATAATGACTTGTGATCTTAGATGTATATGCAGACTTAGTTCATGACTATTAGGGATTTGTGTACTCAAAATTAGGAAGAATATGTGTTTTTCTCTCAATGTGCAATTAGAGATTTTGGTGTTTTTCAATCATATGAGATTCTAGTGAAAAATGGTTATAAATGTGGATCTATAGTGATATTTTTAGAATTCCTTTGAATAGGACTTGAAAAACATGTGGAATAACCCATTAAATGAGTTTTAATTTGATAAAATAGTCATTATTTGGTGGGAGGTTATGACTAATCGATTCAAACACTACTAACGAATGGGATTGTTTTGAAGGAGTGATCTTATCTGAGGAATAAAGACAACTAAAATGGAAATGTGGATCAGTTTGATAGTGAGTTTAGGTTTCTTGGAATGGTGAATAAGGATATTTAGATTTAGAATTTGTTTAAAAAGTTAAGGGTCATCCACATAAAAGTGAAGAAAGTTTGGTCAAGGAACATATAATTGGCCATGAGCTAAGTGTGTATAAAGAATTCTCAAAAGTGCATTTTTTAGTAATAAATGTTAATTTATGTGTCTATAGAAACCAAAGGTAAGTTTAAACCCAATTGGTTGGATCCATTCATAGTTACTAAAAGGGTTGGCATAAAATCTTACCATCTAGATACACTCAAATTAACACCTATGAATAACTCTATGAACATCATGCACTTACATCAATAATATATGTAAATAAATTTATTCCAAGAAAATCAAATATTTAAAAAATACAAAAAAATCAAAATATTTCTAAAATACAAAAATATTCAAAATATTTTCAAAAATAAAAAATTAGGACCCAAACATCACATGGGATCTTGACATATGTTATTTATCACATATTTTGGTATATATCATATTATTTTTCTATACACACATACATTTCATGAAGTCTATGAGTATGATGCATGAGATACATTATACATGGACTCTTAGGTGTTGGATTCCTTTCTACCTAGTGGCCATGCCTGTGCTGGGGGCATCTAATTCTACAGGTTAAATTATAATAGGTTATATTTTTATATAACCTCTTTACCATGTTGAGCTACATGTCTTATAAGTGTCTTGTTATTACTCATATCTTACATCATGTTACATGAATATGCTACATTTATCTAATGTGATATTGATATATATATGGATGAAATAGACTAAGTTTCACTTATTTTATGCTTGATTAATGGTGCCATAATACATGTCATGCACTTTTACTACATAGTATTCCTTATAGATAACTACTTTAGTGTGTGTCTCATTACTAAATCTATCTAGACAAGACACATGTATGCCTCACATTTAATATGTTACATACATAATTCAATTACAATTACATTACTATGATGACATAATCTCCACATGTTAACATAATTACTACATGTTTATATCTTTATCACATGATATAGTTAACTCTTCTTTTGAGATGAGTGACTTGTAGGATATATCCCTCATTTCAAAATTAGGACATCATAATGGGTTTATCTTATAGATCCAATCCTCCATGATCAAAAAAAAAAAGATTTGGTATAAAGTAAAAGATTAAAAGGTACATAGTATAGGTTTCAAAGGAACATAATATTAGTTAACCTTAAATTTAGATATGTGTGGATTATCTAGGGTTAATGAGATTAGATTAGCTTTTACACAAGGGTGGTCAACTAACCCAATGAGTAGGCCAATTAATAGAAAATTTAAATAAATAATACTATAAATTTGTATAACTAACATTACTAAAAATATTAAAGTATAGATATTGATAGATATTATAATAAATCAGAAATAAATGATACTTAGTTGATTTACTATGCACATGAGGTTTGATCTATAACACATTAGAATTAGATTGGAAGGTGACTTTAGAATAGTCATTAGATTCTAGGAATCCTATTTTTATGGCCTCAAACACTTGCATCATATTTAGACTGTTGCATTGACAAATGTGTCTAACCTTATTTTAGGTGCCTTATATAGATTATTGATTATATTTGGATTTAAGCAATTAGAACCTTTTGGTTTTTCTATCATTTTTAATCTGATGTCTTCAAATCATGCACACATGTTATCATTATTTATCAAATTATCAAACCCTAGGTCTTCATCCTTAGAGTGACTATGGTAAAAATGAGTTAGTGAGCTCATGGTGTCAAACTACTCCAAGGAGCCCCTATCAATGGGCATTGCATACATAGCCAATACTCTAAAGAGGGCCTCAAACTTATGTATTTCTCTCCTAAGTGTTGGTTTGTGTGTGCACAAGGATATAATGTGTGATAAACAAAGACATGCAATGACCTAACTTGTAAATTGAAATATATGACTCATGGGATGCTCCTTGAATAATTTAAACTTGTGGAAATACTATTCCTATGAATGATATGGAAATAGGGACAAAAAAGGTAGGTTTTTTCACTTGAATGCTTGATTAAGTGTTTCTTGGTATGTTACCTTATGAGTTATATGTGATTTCTAGGTGTTTCTAGGTGAAGAATGAATAAGGGTTGATCTTTTACATATACCAATCCCTTTTAGAAACATATTGCATTAAATCACTTAGGTTAACCCTTGGGATGTGTTTCTTTTACAAATTGGATGAATTTTTGAACTAGCCACTTTATAGGAAAAGTTGACAATTGCATCGATACACATGTCTATCTAGGATGAAAGTGTCCAGAGAGCTAAAAATAGGTAAGGGTTCAGAACTAGTAGATAAGGATAATAATTAGGTTTAGATTTTTTTCTATAGTATAGAAGGCATCATCATCAAAATAGCAATGGTCAGACTAAGAGATAAATAATTTGACATAAAGAGATAGTGAACATGAGCATTTTGGTAGTCAAAGGTCTAGAACTATAATTTATAGCCATGGTAGGTATATTTCAAGTGTAAAATATTGATTTAATATATAAATAATATTTTATTATTTACATTTTCCCTGCTTAAAATAGTAATGAAATTGCTAGTTTAAAGGAAAGAAATATATACTTAGATATGTATAACACACCTTGCCTTTACTTGAGCCCAACTTGAGTGTTTTTTTGGTGATTAAACTACAACTGAGAGCATGTTACATTATATAAGTAGTGTATTAAATCTTAAATTGAAATAACTTTAAATGCATGAAAGTAAGAAGAACAAAGTTGGGAGTACACCTGTGTGTTGATGTAGCCATCTTGCCTTTTGGCAATTTAATTTGAAAGGATGCCTTAGTATGAAGCATTGAAGCTAAGATTAGGATAATTTTGGACTTGTAAGTGCATATATATAGATATATTTGAGGACACATTTCCCCAACCTTATTGTAATGGTGAGTTGCAACACAACCATTGACTTGTTTTATCTCAATCATGCAACCCAAATATGTGCATAATTTAGTAAGTGTGAGTGATTTAATCAATTAACTCTATATATGCAGTGAGGGTGGATGATTTAATCAAATAAAAACTATAATTATAGTAAATTTATATGATTTAATCATTTATAAGTTATAAATTCTAGTAAGATTGATCGATTTAATCAACTTAACCTTCCAAAGGTGAACTAACTACTGTAGTAAATTAGCTTGATAATAATCTATAATAGTCCATCCTGATTATGATAAAAACATATAAATAGTATTTTAAATATTAAATTGGTTTTATTTTATAATTTTAGGTGCCCTTTGCATGGCATATGCATCTCATATGCATCTCAAGTTGAAACCTGGGTATAATAATAATACTAATGTATAGAATGTTGCCACAAATATATATCTAAATCATATATATATATATATATATATATATATATATATATATAATATGTTGATTTAAAATTGATGCAAGTGTGGAGGATGTGTTTTTATGACAATCCCCCATTAAATTTAGAGAATCTTGGAACTGGTGTACATGTGGAGAACATGTTTTCATAGCATGCCCCCACTATAATTTGGATATGTTGATTAGTAAATAAGTGTGGAGGTCATGCATTTTTGGCATGCCCCAAATGTAATTTATAACTATGAAAATGTGGAATTTATGATTTTATGACATGTCTCCACTAATATGCCCCCCATTTTAAGGTAAGGAAAAGTAGAATATGGTAGTTACCTTACCTCAAAAGGATAAGATAATTATATAAATTTTGTATGGATCATTTAACATATATGAGTAATATGTCTAGGTAGATATAACATTGAAATACATAGTGTGTGATAATATCAAGTCCTAATATGCATGATATAAATCATGGCAATGTCTAGAGAGTAATAGTACAATCTTTGAAAGCAATCAAACACACATAAGAGAGCTCAAAATCAAATAAAAAGGGAATTATCCAAAGAGATGTTCAAATGTCATACAATCAAAGGGACATGACTTATTCAAATTTATACAAATCATATAATGACATATTCAAATGTACATATAATGAATAATAAAATATTTAAATGTCAAAATAGGCAAACAATGGCATGGGGGCCATGATCAATGGAGTATATTTAAATGCTCAAACATTAAATATAATGTAAATTAATAACAATTAAGGAACACACTCAAGGAAGTGCATAAATGAAATCATTAAATATAGGCAACCAAAATGAACATCGCATACTAGTTTTTACACATTTATGTTTGCAAAAAATATTAATTACATAGGATATTAAGTACACTATGAAAGCTATAAGCATGGATATATGCATGTGTACGTATATATAAACTCAAACATGATAATGTAAAGTGATTATAAAATAATATAACTTGGGTTTATCATGATCTAAGAAGAAGATGGCCTCAACGTACTTACGACGTTAGTAGAGGGAAGGCCTAACATCTGTATTTGCATATATCATGTATCAAGGTATACCTATATCACACTCAAATGATGCATGAAACATATATGTATATATGAAATGGAAGGATATGTTATCTACTATCATGGAGAAAACAACGTAAGTACAAGAAATAGTACAACTGAAAACATGCTAAAAATATGATTTTTTTAAATGTTTTATGTTTTTAAAATATTTGTTATTATGGCCTTAGATGCTTACATCATATCTGGATAGTTGCATCAATATAGATGTATAACCCTAACATAGGTGTCTTGTATAAAATACTAACTATATTGGTATGTGACCAACTAGAGTCTTCTAGGTTTTTGGTCACCTTTCTTTTGATGTCTTTAGATTAGGTGCACAGGTTATCACTATTTGTCAAAATATCAAACCCTAGCTCTTCACCCATGGAGTGATTATGGAAAAATGGATTAGTGTGCTCATATTGTTGAACTACCCGAAAGACCCCTCTATCAATGTACACTTCCTACATATCCAATACTTTGAAGATGGCCTTAGACTTATGTAGTTATTCCATGCATGTTGGCTTGTGTATCCACAAGGATGAAATGTGTGATATGCAGAGACATGCAGTGACCTAGTTTGTAACTTGGCAGATATGGCTCATGTGATACTCATTTAATGATTTAGAACTATTTATATATTACTCACATTAATGATATGGAAATAAGGATAAATAGGGTAGGTTTTCTCACTTGAAATCTTGATTGAGTGCTTCTTGGTATAGTGTATTATGAGTTTCATGTGATTTATAGGTGTTTCTAGGTGAGGAATGAATGAGGGTTGATATTATATATATACCAATACCTTTTATAAATATCTTCCATTAAATCACTTAGGTCAACCCTTAGGAGACATTTATTTTATAAATTGGATGAAATTTGGGCACTAGACACTTTGTAGGAAAAGTGGAAACTTGTGTCAACATAGGTGTCTATCCAGGATGCAAGTGTCTAGGGAGATAGAAAATAGGCACATCTCCAGAACTAGAATTGAAGGATAATAATTAGGTTTAGATATTTTTACATAGTATAGAAGACTTGGTCATTAGAACAACAATGGTTAGACTAAGAGATAAGCAATTTGGCACAAAGAGATAATAAATGTGAGCCTTTCAGTAGTGAGAAGGTATATAACTAAAAAGTGCAACCATGATAGGTATTTTTCTAAGTGTATAAGACTAAGATAATTAATAATATATGAATTTAGTATCTAAAAATTAGGGTTCAAAGATTTAAATTAATGCAAAATCAAATTCTATAACATACTACATGAAATCAAAGATTCACATAAGTTTAGAAATCAAACACATAACAAATAATGACATATTGCTACAAATTTTGGGGGCATATAACATGCACGTGTACTCAATTTTTAAAAATTAAAAGTACATAATCATACACACTTTATTACATATGCATAGGCATATGTAAAATAGTTGTAGGATCAAAGTTACTAGCTACAAATATAGTTACAATTGAGTATATAGTTGCATAACATTCTATATCATTTGGCATAGATTCAAGGGGATTGATGTTTGTTCATGCTCACATGCACATTTTCAAACATCAAAGTTCAAAGTCTTAAATTTTAAAGTTCAAAATTTCAAGTTTAAATTTTTAATTTCAAAGGCAAATTATTCTTTTCAATTCAAATCTATGAGCAATGTGGTCATGATGGGGACATGAATATTCTTCATTCTCTTTCGATCATGAAAAGTATAATCTAAATCTATTTGTAATAGTTTGATTTGATCTATATTGGTAATGTAAATTGAGGTTTAGTGACACTCAATAACCATGGCATTACTTCTAGCAAACCCATTATGTGATTCTATCTTCTGTGTGGATGATGTACATTTGATTATAATGACACTCATTGACTTTAGAATCACTTATAGTGTTATTATTGTGGTTCCACCTTATTGGATTAGTACATTATGTATTTTCCCTATTCATCAGGGTTTAAATAATGCATCTTTACAACTCAATTACTTGATTAGTTTTTAAAATTAAGAGTTGATTTCTCTTAGTTCACCATTGGTTCAAATTCTCCATGTGCTTCTGTAAGGAGGCACAATTATCCATCAGTAATTACATACATGTATACTCCTTCCTTTTATTTTTAATTTTTAAAGTTTATCTTTTTTAAATTTCAAAATGGATAAAATGACTACTTCATGAGTTGTTGCAAGGTGATAAATTTGAGTGCCCTACATAATTGAAGTATCCACTTAAGACTAATTATCTTATGCACACTCAAGTTCAATTATTTCTCCTTTACTCTATAAATTTCATTAATGTAATAAATAGTATCATTCAACACATGCACCCATGTATGAATTATTTTATGGGGGTGTTTTAAGATGGGTGTAGAGCATGAGCACTTGGCATAGGGTGTAAAAGTGTTCAACATAGGGCATGAGAGTATTTGATTTAACCAATGCACATAGAATATCTTGTGTCTCATCTCAACAATGTGAATTTCCCCAATGCATGGGAATATTACACTCCTTGGTATAAACCTCTAGAGAATGCCATCTTCCTTTTAATTTAAGTGCACCTGGTTTAGGACTAGTGCATAGACCTATAAAGAGTAGAAATGAAATCTATGGATAATGTTAAACCTAATCTTGACAATGGAAAATGGGTGAGAGAGGGTAATAAAATTGATGAAGGTAAAATCCATTATACACCAATAATATATTGAACACCTTACCTACTTAACAACATAGTAAAACTAAGGAACTAAATGTACATAGTCTTCAAACTAGATAATAATTGCATAAGTGTTTCATGCAGAGGTATGGAAACACAATGTAAATTTAAGAGAGATGAAAAATGGTCCATATATAATGTATAAGGAAACCTATTTATACACAACATGTAACTTGTATAGGATTCTAATTCCAAATGGAGGTACAAAGGGTGGACAACATTGAGAGTGATGAATATCCACAAACAAAGATCTACAATTGTTAGTGCACATAAAACATAGAGCATGAAATAAATATTATTAAGTTATCATTAATTCCAAGGCCTAATATAATATTATAAACTCAAATGGGAATATATTTTCTATACCAAGGAGAGGGTTGCATATATAATGAAAATTAGGGCCTTTGTAGAGCTAGGCAAAACCTAATGTAATTAATTCACCACTTGAGATGGTAGATAGGAAAATTGAATTAAATTTTTTTTGCTCAAATCTCTATGAAAACTAAAATTATCATATCCCCATGAAACATCCATTACAAACCATACTCATTTAATTTGGTCTGACAATCTAGTCATAGAAGTAGTTAAAAGGTCATTATTGGATCTTCAGACAATCTATAAGTACATCAAGAACTAAAGTACACTTTTGCATATAAAATAGATGTGTGTGCACATTTTTCCCACCTGAACACCCTTTAATTCTACTCTAACTCAACCTCCCTCAATGTTCAATTAGGCCCAACTACCACCTTTACTTATTGCCACCACCTATCAATCCACCTAGACTCATTCATTGTGGAAGCTATGTAGGTTTTCATTAGATTTTACCATGTTATCCTTGTGTACATAGTATATTCTCATGAATATATCCCTTAGGGATTATATTCACACTATACCTATGTACACTTTAGAATTTTTTGAGTTCTGTACAAGCTACACATGGAAGTTTACACCAAAGGGGAGTATGTGTCTTTCATAATTTTTGTAGTCTATTTGGCCTCTATGTGTAGACCGCACTTTTTTATCTTCTATGATCTGAATACATGTGTTTAAGTGTATTCTTACTTTTCATTAAACCTACATGTGCCTTAATTCTTAAATGCATCCTACATAAATGGTGTTCATGAAAGCTTATACAGAGTAGGAATTTCCTATGAAGGGAGTGGTGCATATAACAGATCATAACTTGAAAATCATGAGAGTGTAGGAGTGAATCTCTATGATTGGGTGAAAAAAATAATCATTTAGACATGATAAATATCCTATATAAGAGTGCACAATAATATCAAATATCCTAGGTGCGCACTTATAATTGGAATCTTCTCTTTACATATTTCTCCCCTACCATTTCCTAAAGTTTGGGAACCCTACACACTTTACCTATATGCTTATAATTTTATGTGATGGAAAGGATGTAGATATATTTATACAAGGCATGCATCAAATATTTTTTCATAGGCACATATAGATGATATATGAATCTATGTAGATGATTAATTTTTGGGTGCTTATGAGAACATCTATGCATAATCTTAATTTTGAGAAATATGTCACTATACAAGTTGATTTTTCTCAAGTGAATCCTTTCACATTCGAGTTTCATGCATGATAAGGCATTTTTATACCTACACATATAACTCAAATTCTCTTACACATTCATTTATTCTCACACTATGGTTTCAAAAAAATCATGATCTTGGGCACTGAGCTAGGCTAAATTATAGCTTCCCTTTCAAGTGATCACCTTTCCATGTGCACTCTTTTGTAAAAGGGGTCAAGGTACATGGTGAATTGAATATTTAACATTCTTATCAAACTCTATAGGTTACTTTCCTTATAAGTGATAACTAGTATCCCTTAAATCAATCCATTGGTCATGGAGTCATAGAAGCCTAATAAATTCTCCTTTGAAAACATAACTCTCATATGCATAATAGTGTTGACTCATCTTATCACATGCATCAAGTGCCTGATGAATTCTTGCCCCTCCTTTTAATAAATTGAATTAAGACTTTCCTCAAATGAAACAAAGGGTAAGGAATAAAAATAGGTGCAAAACACACCTAAATGAAAGTAAAACAACTAAATTACAACTATTCACAGTGTGCGTACAGGCACCTAGGGAAATAAAATTATAAACTAATTTACACTAATAATACAAGTTAGAACATTAGGCCTTAGACCACCTAGATCAACATAATTACCTCTTAGATATCCTTAATTATGTGAAAGCATATTTCCAAGTGAAAGGCATGAATGGGCAAAGTCTCATCTCACATAATTGGTTTTAAAGAGATATCCATGGAAATAAACACCCACTTGAGTGCTATTTTATTGAAATCTAAGCCCAACCATTAGTTCTATAGAGTTCCATTTAGGATTTATGTGCCCTTTAGTTTGAGTGAGTCTTTGGATGACTCATCTGCATTCGATTGTATGCCTTGATCCTTGTGATATTCCTTAATTTATGATGTTGTAACTTCCTCTATGTGTAATAATTGATTCGTGATTTCAATTGGTCCACTGAGAGATTCCAACTCTTCAATGAGCTCAAATTACTATTACCATAAATCTCTATCTCCCTATAGGTTCACAAGGTCTAACAGGGCTGAGTCTTCTTCATGTTTACAGTCATCACACAAATATGCTTCATCTTCACTTAAATTTATCACATCAAAATCACTTTGATTCAATTTTAAGATAGAATCATTATGTGATTACTCCTTTAACTTCATTATATTTTTCATAGGGGCATATTCACCATATATGCAATAGACTTATAGCACTATGCCCGCACTTGAACACATGCCTCTAAAGTCTGACTCTTCCTAATTCAAGAGCATGGGATCACTTTGCACTCATTTTTGGATCTATTATATGCTTTGGATTCTCAAGGGTGGGTTCTACTTGACACCTACCCTAAAATGTTATACACTAAACCATTTCACTCTACATATATATAACAACTTTGTAGGTGATAATGGAGTTAAAAGTTGGTACATTAGGTGGTCTAGTATATGCAAGTTGAGGATGAACTTATGTGCCAAATTGGGAAGGTTTCCCAAATGGATAATATGATTAGATATATTATGATTCATACTTATTAATATTCACCAACTAATTCTTGAGTATTTATAAGATGCACTTGACCTTATGTAACTCCTTTAAAGGAACAATAGGAGTTGGTTGGTCTATTAAGAGTGGAAGGGGCACGGAAGTGGGTTGTGTGGGTTTAGGTGTAGGAAGTAAATGCATGAGAAACCTAGGCATAGACTTACCTACTAGAATAAAATAATTTTTTGACTCCACAACAAGCTCATAGGCATTAACAATGTGGCTTCTCCCATTATCTAAATCACAATCACAAGATCATAGTAGAGTGCCCTTAAGAAGTATAAAATGCCAAATCTGTAGAGGGCTTAACCAATAGAGATATCTAGTCCCAAGTTATTTTAAACTACATGTTTAAATATGTTAAAATCTTATGGGATGCTTTCTTGATGGTGGTGATTTATTCTATGAGGGACACATGGTAACTTGTATCAATGAACTACCTACAAAGCTAATTGTCAAGTTCATCCTAACTTTGAATTGAATTGGGCCTCAAATTTATATACCACTATAGTGGCTTTCCTTTTAGAGATGAAGTGAGAATTCTCATGGAAAAATTTTAATTAAATACATTATATATGGCATAAATCCCTATTATATCCTTGGTGTGCTTAAATAGAGTAATGACATCCTCTCTGATGAAGTATGGGATACTCTTGAGTGTGGTGATTTGGATGTCACAATAATGATTAAGGGATAAAAGGATACCTCAATTTAATGGTGAAAACATGATATTATTTATGATAAATATTAACTATCATAATAATTAAACTCCTTCTTGGTTAAGTTTATAGGACTCATCTACTGAAACCCAAGATAGATGGAGTTACTAGGTGATTTGAAAACATCTTCAACATTGTAATTATTAATAATCTCACCAATTCTTAGATAAACTCTTAAAATGGTCCCATTAATCATGATATAAACTATTATTATTCAAAATGTGCACTTTTGGATGGCTTGTTATATGGGGGTATTTGAAGATGGGCATAGAGTGTGAGCACTTGGTATGGGGTGTAGAAGTGCTCAACATGGTGTGCGAGAGTATTCAAGTTGACTAACATGCGTAGAAGATAATTTTCCTTGTCAAAATAATATTAATGTCCCTAAGGTATGGGACTCTTTCACTCCATAGGATGAACCTCCAAAGAAGGTCAGCTTCTTTCTAATCTAAGTATACCTAGTTTAGGACCAGCATGCAAACCTATAAAGAGTAGAAATGAAATATATGGCTAATGTTAAACCTAATGTTGATAAGTGAAAATGGGTGAGATAGGGTAATAATATTATTGAAGGGGAAAGTGATGGTGCACCAAGAATATAAAGATCACCCCACTCACTTAATGGTACATTAAAAATAAGTAATCGAATGCACATAATCTTGAAACTAGATAAAAACTACATAAATATTTCATATAGAGGTATGGGAACATAAAAAAACATTCCAAGGGACAAAAAATGGTCTAAAAATAACATATATGCAGACCCATTTATACAAAGCATGTGACCTATAAAGGATTTTGATTCCACATAGAGATGTGAAGGGAAGACAATAATGAAATGGATGAACATCCACAAACAAAGATCAATAATTGTAAGTGCACACAAAACAAAAAGCATGAAATAAATATGATTTAGTTATAATTAATTCCAAGGCCTAATTTATTATTACAAACTCAAATGGGTAGATCATTTTTATACCAAGGAGAGGGTTGCATATACAATGAAAATTGGGGCCTCTATAGAGCTAGGCAAGACCCTATATAATTATTTCAACACTTGAGATGGTAGATAGGAAACTTGAATTAAAAATTTAGTACTTAGAGCTCTAATATAATTAAAATAACAAAATACCTATGAAATATCCACTATAAACCATTTTCATTCAATTTTATTTGATAATTTTGTCAAAAGAAACAACTAAAGTAAAGATAATTTTGTCAAAGAAATAATTTGCAAGTACATAAAAAACAAAAGTAAACTTATACAACTAGAGGAGATGTGTGTGCATGTTCTAACCACCTTCCCATTATTTTTTTCATTTAATTTTAATCTAAATCAACCTATTTTGATGTGTAATCAAGCCCAGCTACCACTTTTGCTTATTTCCACCACCTGTCAATCCACCTGGAGTTATTCACCAATGTGGAAACTACATAGGTTTTCCTTAGATTTTGTCATGTTGTCCTTGTGCATGTAGTAAAATCCTATGAATGTCTCCCTTTGGGATTATATTAACACTATACCCATGCACACTTTAGACTTTATTGAGTTTATTGGAAGCTATGATGGGAGTTTAAGCTAAAAGGGAGTGCATGTGTTTCATAATTTATGTAGTATGGTCGACCTCTACATGGAGACCATACCTGCTTATATTTTGTGCTTTGAATACTTATGTTTGAGCACATGACCACTTATTATTTAACCTACACATGCCTTTATAATTAAATGCATCCTACACAAAGGGTATGCATGGAAGGTTACAGGGGGAGGAATTTCATACAAAGGTAATAGTGCATAACACAAATTATAGCTTGAAAATCATGAGAGCATAGGCTATGATTGGGAGAATAAATTAATTTTGTATACATGTTAAATATCATATATATGATCATGAAATAAAATCAAATATCTTGAGTGCACACTTATAATTGGAATTTTTTCTTTGTGTACTTCTCCCTTATTATTTCTTGAAGTTTGGGATCCTTACATGCTTGACCTGTACGCTTATAGTTCTAGTGATGGAGAGGGTCAAAATATGTTTATGTGGGGCATACATAAATAATTTTTTCATAGGAATGTATAGATAATTGATGTGCAAATTTGTGCTAAAATTTGTGTTGATAACTAATTTTGGGGTGCTTGTAGGAACATTTACACGTAAGCTTATTTCTGAGAAATATGATGCTACACAAGTTGATTTTTCTTAATTAATACCTTTTGCATTAAATGTTCACACATGATGAGTTGTGATTATACTTTTACACAAAACTCAAATTATCCTACACATTCCTTTGTTCTCATATTGTGGGTTCAAGAAACTCATGATCTTGGGCATTGAGCTAGGATGAACGATAGCCTCCCTTTCACATGCGCACCTTTCCACATGCACTCCTCTGAAAAAGGGGTCAAGGTACATGGTGAATTAAAGAGTTAAAAATAAATGGGGGTGAATGTAGACACATAAATCTGATCACATTTATTTAATAGTGTTAATTCTTAACACATCCTAAACTAAATGACTTACGCACAAATACATGACTCTCATTTCTCCATTCCTCTAAGACATTTATCTATATGCAATATCAACCCTTTTTTTACCATCTATATTACACAAAAATTTCAAATTAAAATGTTCAAACTACTTAAAATTACTTTCAAACACTTAAAATAGTAAACTAAAATCTAGCTTGAGCTAAGTTATTTTTCTTTCTAGTGTTTTCTAGAATATCAAGTTTTTACATTTAGAAAATTATCATAATTAGAATTATTTGTTATTATATATATTTAAAATTATTATATTCTATAGTTTTACACCTATAATAACATAAACATTTAATTATTTTATCAAAAAATAGGGTAAAACACCTAGTGAGCAATGTATTGCTTGATTTGTAAGGTTACAAAACAATCATCTACATAGCCCATTTTTGGATCTGAATTTTCATAATTATACCCAAGTGTATCTATTTCATATTTATTTATATGTTAACTATTTATATTTTCTTTTCCAATAATTTTCATATTTTCTATTAGTATTTTAAGTACATTAGGGTATAGTTTTATTATCACATATTGTCACTATTTGATAAAATAATGTGTTATTTTGTGACTGTATAGACTAAAGTATGGTATAAGATACATGGAAATGTTATTTTTTAACTAACTTCATCCTACATGACTTTTTCATACACACATGAATATTATTTTCTATTCTCTCACATCCACATACTTTCCATGGGTTCAACCTTCCCTAGTTGATATCAATCGCCTACATGAATTCCCTAGTCAATACCAAACTAGTCAATTATCATCATATGAATATTCATATCTCCAATATAGAACCATCAAACTCAAATGCTATTGGAATTTTCTATTGTCCAAACCTAAAAATTTCATCCTGCACTAAGCAATGGTCATATTTCAAATTCATATGGGTCATCCCATACATTTCACATGTCGATGGCATGAGAAAGTGTACCTATTTCTTATTTATTTATATGTTCACTATTTATATTTGCTTGTCTAATCATTTTCATAATTTCTATTAGTATTTTTGGTACATTAGGGTATAGTTTTATTATCACATATTATCACTATTTGGTAAAATAATGTGTTATTTTATGATTGTATAGACTAAAATTTGGTATAAGATGCATTGCAATTTTAGTTTTTACCTAAATTCATCCTACATGACTTTTTCATACACACATAAATATTATTTTCCATTCTCTCAAATACATATACTTTCCATGGGTTTAACCTTCCCTAGTTTATATCAATTGCCTACATGAATTCCCTAGTCTATACCAAACTAGTCAATTATCATCATATCAATATTCATATATCCAAGATAGAACTATTAGACTCAGATAGTATTGGAATTTTCTACTATCCAAACCTAATATTTTCATCCTACACTAAGCAATGGTCATATTTCAAATTCAAATCATTGATATGGGTCATCCCATACATTTCACATGTCGATGGCATGAGAAAGTGTTGGGATTTTAGTGGTAGTGATGTGTTGTCATTAATTGCAAGTGGCATTAGTGATTAAAAATTGGTATGAGAGTAATTGAAGTCCTTATTTGCATGATCTTAGTGCTCAGCTCAGTCTTGGTTGCTAGTGAAAGCTTGTGGGAGCAGTTGGTTCTATGGAAGCATGAGTAGATGGCATGGATCATGAAGATAAAGTACATGGTATGTCAATATGGTTGATATAGAAATTGGAGTCCTTGCAGGTGGTATTAAGGTGGAGTAATGGTCATCTTATGCCTTATGGGCTTGACCATGTGTGGTTGCCTATGGGGTTTTGAGTAATTTGAGAGATATATCATGATGATGAGCTCATTATGCTTGTAATATGCATGTTATACATGTATAGGGTGATAATAGGTTAGGTGTATGGTTTTAAATAGGTGGATAGTGGTTTGCAAGATAGTTTGGCCATTGGCCTAGTTAGCCTAGGTGAGCTTGTGAGGCCTTGTGAAGGGTCAAAGGGTGTTTTCAGGTTGGTGAAGCTTTTTTTGAATTATATATGGTCAATAAAGTATTTTAAAACATTTTTATAATGTTTGAGGTCATATATTGAGCTAAAAAGTTATAAATTTGGTTTAGAAGCTTTAAAGGGTACTGGAAATGAGTGCAAGGAGCCTGAGAGGAAGTTTCTCATGCTTGTTGGCATGTGCAGGGTTTTTATGGAATATAATCTCTTTGTAGTAGTTTTGGAATGTCCCTAATAAGTTTTTTCAATAATTTTATTATGATTTAATGGGTAGAGATTTATAAACATTTGTTAAGAATGTAAACTAGTTAAAACCCTTTATAAACCCTCATAATGGAATGATTGGAAAGATATTGCTATAAAGAAGCCAAAATGGATTGGTTGACAAATTTTTAATATTGGAAGGTATATAGGACTCCTGTATTCATATATAAGTGGTAGTGGTGTGTCAAGGAAGTGAGCAAAAGGTACATATATATGCTTGTTTTTTAATATTTTAGTACTATAGGCAGGGTTGACTAATTCAATGCATGAGAGTCAATAGATATTGAAGCTTAAGACTTGTTATTAAGGTATATGGATTTATTTTAGAAATTTATGTGCTATATTTCAATTATCTAAGTCAATAAATTTTCCCTATTGCTAATCTACTAGACAGTGAAAATAATGATAAAAAGCTAGTATGAGTGAGAATCTATTTAGGGATGGAGTGCAGGTGAGTAAGGATGAATCCAATGGTTTGGGGTATTTTTTTAAGACCTATTTTTTATTTTAAATTTATTATTATGTGATTTTTATTACCATACATAGGCAATAATCTTCTTTCAAAATGGCTTATTTGAATAGTGAAGACTGTGATATAGTGATATAAGGTATTGGTCTGTTAGACCAATGGATGCTACTAGAACAAGAGAATTATCTACTTGAGAGTAATATATAGATCACATATAATCTATTAATTTATATTATATGGTATGAAAGTTTTACTTAATGTGTTAGACAAGAACATCTACATGACTGGTTTTTGGAGCTTGTAGGCAATCTGGAGTGGCCTATTTGGAGAGGTTAGTTTGAGATATTCTGAGTAGATTTTGAGGTGAGTGAGAGCTTGGTTAGATTATATGAGTATCATAGATTTATTATATTGTTTTTTTATTCATATTATATCTTTATTTTTGTTGGAGTAGTCAAATATATTTGACTGAGTTTCTAGTGTGCATGACTAGTTTGAGTAATCGATTTGTTTGAGTTGGATTAGACCTGTGTGAGCTATGTGAAGGTGAAAAATGGATTTGGATGTATTTTTTATGTCATTTAAGACATATCCATGTGATTTATTCATTTTTTTATAAAATAAATAGTATTCCTCAGTTCTTCTTGGTAATATTTTTTGGGTGTTTGCAGGACTTGGAGCGAGAGAGAGAATGGCTTGGATGGAATAGTGGTTTAGAGTTCCAAGTGGATTGGTAACATGGTGAATTGAGAAAATATATATTATAGGTAGGTTTTATGTTTTTCACATATTGGTGAAGGGTAAATATGGTTCAATAAGTTTAAGGTGTAATGAGTACAAATGAAGGGCTAATGCATTAGGCCTAATTGAGATCTAAAGGAGGATTGAGCTTGTTTTGAAGTATGGATGACCTATGGAGTGTTTTATTTGTCTTTATGGAATGTATGAGGATATTTTATAAGGGTAAGACAAGTATTTTAAGTATCTTAGCTGACCAATATGGGTTAGATGATGGAGTGATATATATACTACGTGTATTTGGAATATTTGATAGTAGTGAGAGTGTGTGGACTAAAGCAAATAAAAGAGATTAGTCAAGGAGAAAATATTGGTTATTAAGGACCATAAAATGGTGAATAGGATTATTCATTTTTTATTTATCATGTTCATGAGCTAACAAGTCATTATACCTAACATTCTAAAAGGTGACTTGGTTGAGTAAATGAGGTAAGTGTGTTTGCCTTGTGAAGAGAAGTAGTTTTACAAGTGTTAAAGAAATAAAAGGTCATCCTCAGATGTATAATACATAAAATCAATTGTGTAAATTATATTATAGGTGGTTGAGTGGGTGTTTAATCACTTAGGGGGTTGTAGCCTCCTTGTTAGTTGGAGTTAGCTAAAGGTCTAGTTGGAGCTAGACTAAATTAAGGGGTGGATGCTCCTTGATCAATTGAAACTGATCTAAAGTTTCATGTTTGTATTATCCTTATAGGACTATATCAATTGGTATTAAATATTGAGATTGGAATTTATCCCCTAGAGGGTTTCCCACATAAATGATGTGTTCATATGATGTTTGCTCTTATTCATACTTTAGATGTATAAGCTTTCATGTTCATGTTGTTGTATGATGAATGAGTTTATGGAATTCAATGTGCTTTGTTAGACATTAATTCACCTACCCTCTTAGTATATACTTACATCAATGGGTATCCGATCAGGACCTTGAGGCTTAATCAGCTTGGAAGGTGATCTTGAGAGTAGCTTGGTTGATGGTGTCTGCCTAGTCAACTTGTTGCCAGAGTTGATAAAGTTGTTAATGATCAGTATGGTATCCTTGTTGATGTCATGGTTTTTCATGTTTTATGAATTGTGAATTCAAGGTTTGATGAACTTTGAATGTTTCTTTAAGATGGATAAGGATGTCAAGTTAGGGGTTGTTCTTCGCTAAAGCCAAGGTGAGTTGTTTGTTATTGCAGATGGTTCTTCAAGCATGAAGGTTTGTCAAAGAATGCATATTGTAATGGAGAAGAATTATGCTGAATTCAAATACAATATCAAACATATGATGAATTATAGAGCTTATTGAACATGGTCTCTTGATCAGCTAACATGAAATAAGAGAGATAGGCAGTGGTTTGATTAGAAGCTTGGAGTATGAGACCTAATTGAGGTCTATCTAAATCTTCTTAAAGTATGAAGGTATGAACATGTTATCTTGTTTATATTTGTTTGAATTTGAAAAAATCAAATTAAATAACTCTAAATATCACTTGAGTTCATGACCTATTTTCATTGACAAAGAAGTCAAGAGGATGCTCTATGAGTATATGATAGTTGTACAAGTATTTAAGGGTATGGAGGATGATCTCAAAGGTCATATAAGGTTTCAAGACTACTTAAGGTACTTATATAAGTCAAAGTATTTCATTAGATAATTTTTTTTATGAAAATTGACCATTGGAATTAGAAAATTCAAATTTTTCAAAGGAAACTAGTTTGAAAAATTGGATTATGGTAGCCATGGATGAAGTCAAATCAAGCTAAGGTAAGAAGCAAAGTTGAAGAGGACTTTATGTATAATATCCTCCAAATGGTGGTTTGTTTTAGGTGTCCATATAGGTGTAATAAATATGGATCAATTTTGATTTTTGTTGTCTGTGTTTAAAATGGTGAACTTGGTTTGAGCAAAAGAAGATTAGAACTCATCCAATGATCTAGTTTTAATGTTCTAATAATTGAATGATGTTTGTAATTCATCATAGTAATAATCCATGCTCTGAGAGAGATCTGAATATGTTCAATTGAGAAATAAAATCATTCATGAAATTTATTTTATATAAATTTTTGATCCCTAAAAGGAAGATCTAACTTAAGAGGTGAAAAGTAGAGGATTGAGGGTTTCAAGGTGCTTTATCTCTTCAAATCCTAGATGTGTGTTTGAAAGGTAAGTAAATGCATTCATTTTCTTTAGAGATTTATGAGTGTTATATGGATTAAGTTCAAGGATTAATTCAATAGTTTCCATTCTTGGAATGCATGCTTGAGCTCAAGGAGGTGTCTAAGGTACAGTGATCTAAAGATGCCATAAGTTCTAAGTTTTCATAATAGAATCTTAATTGTAAGGGTAAGGTTGATCCTTAAAGTCAATTTAAATGGATTTCATGAAGATATAAATGGAATAAGAGATTTTTTATGACCTTAGGGTCATTTAGCATGAGTTTTATTATTATTGTATCTTATGTTGAAAATTTTGGAAGGAAACATTGCTTATCAGATGACTGATAGCTAATAGGTGTATACACAAAATTTTACGATTATGTGTTTCTTTCAAGTGATTTTGAAGAGTTCTTAGCCATAATGGCTTGAATTTTATAAATTATATATGTTTGATGAATCAATTTTCATATGGTAATTATTCTTGATTGTCTCAGATGTTCAAGTTAACCCAATAAGATAGTTGGAAGTAAGAATTGTTCAAAGAGGTATGTTTAGGTCTTTTGGTCCTAAAGTATCATTTTGATCATTTATGAATGCTTGGTATGGGTGTTTATCTAAAGGAGATGGATGAATTTTTTTGTATGAGGTCATAAGGAAGATATTCATGAGTCACTCCCAGGTGGTCTAAGTCCTTGATGAGCTCAGACATGAGTTTTGTGGTAAAAAGTTAGAGTTGACCAATTTTGGCAATGATGACTGCCTAAAAGATGCCTAAGTTGTTCTTATGGTGATTTATGATGGTTATAATATTGAAATTTTTGATTCCAATATGTTTTGTAATTTCTAAGTAAGAGAGAAGACTTTATGATGTCCATGAGGTTCTTAGGTATGTGTTTGACTATTTGGTCAAGGTGATTGTTGTAGGTTTTGGCCTATATGCACAAATTACCTAGTTTTAAGGGTCACTTGAAGATTGTAGATGTGTCAAGAATATTTATCTACTCAATAATTATATACACCTCAATGGGGTGTGTTTCAAGTGGTTTCATAGGTTGTTGAATTCTTTTATGTTAGGTAGAGCATTTTGAGTGGTCACTAGCTTCTTTTCTCATGAGCATGCGTTTGGTGGCTTTAAGTAAGTCATGGTTCCCCATGGAATGAGAGATTTAAATTTGGTCAAAAAGTATGGATAGGTTACCTCTAGGTGTGGAAGTATTTTCAAGTTATGGCATTGACCTTAGGTTGACTTTTGACCACTTGTTGCTTTGAAGGCCTAGTGATTTGGGCATGTTTAGAAAAGTGGACCATCTTTGGAGGTGGAGGTTAGAAGCCTCAAATAAATTGAATGGGATAAATGGGTAGTGGAAACAAGTTTTACAATGGTCTAGAAGTAAGTATATTTCATTTTATTCATGTTTTAGCTTAATAGGAGGCATAATTAGCTAGTAGGCTAAAGAAGGAAGTGTGCCAAGGAGGATGATTTGGAGGCTCATTCTTGTCATGAATGAGGGGACATGTTAGTGGAGTTTATATATGTAATTTAATGGTTTTAAATGATCATGGTAGATATTTATGTGGTCTGTAGTGGCCAGATAGGGTTATAAGGAGTCCAAGTAGGCCTAGTAAAGTAAATGAAGTTTTTTTGAGAAAGTTTTCAAAAAAAGGATGGAATTTTTTGTTATAATTGATAATTTTGGTCTATTATAAGCATGATTTATGTGTTTTTATATACTTTGAGTTCCCTTGGTGTTCTATAGAGTGCCTTGAGTACAAATGTATGAGAGTTTGCATAGTGTTATGTGCTCATATTGTTATTTAAAGTGATGGTAGCTATTCTTGGAGGTAATATAGGTTTCTATGGATTGTATAGACTGAGGAGGAGCCTTCAAAGTGGATCAGGGTCTTAGGGAGAGCTATGTTACCTTTTAAATTGGTGACAGGTCCAAGGATCTTGATGGTTCAAGAGCAATTTCTAAGTGAGAGCATCTTCCAAAGGGGAGTTGTGCTTGTTTGAGGTTCGAATGGGACTTTATAATATTTATTCAAAAATGTGAGATTGATTCCATGTGTTTCTTTTATCTTATTTTCTTGATTTCTAAAGTGCTTAGTGTTGAAGGGTATCCACTTTGTCATTTTGGCAAAGGGGGAGAGAGAATAGGAGTGTTTCCATAATTGACAACGGGAGAGATTATTGGAAGTTTGGTGGTAGTGATGTGTTGTCATTGATTTCAAGTGTAATTAGTGATGAGAAAGTGGTATGAGAATAATTGAAGTCCTTATATGCATGATCTTAGTGCTCAGCTCAATCTTGGTTACTAGTGAAAGCTTGTGGGAGTAGTTGGTTTTATGGAAGCATGAATGGATGGGATGAATCATGAAGAGAGAGTACATGGTATGTCCATATGGTTTATAGATCAATTTTAATCCTTACAAGTGGTCTTTAGGTGGAGTTCAAGTCATCCTATGCCTTGTGGGCTTGACCATGTGTGGTTGCCTATGGGGTTTTGAGTACTTTGAGAGTTATATCATGATGAGGAGCTCAGTATACTTGGAATATGTATGTTATACATGTATATGGTGATAATAGGTTAGGTTTATAGTTTTAAAGAGGTGTCTAATGGTCTGTAAGATAGTTTGGCCATGGGCCTAGTTGACCTAGGTGGGCTTTTGAGGCCTTATGAAGGGTCAAAGGGTGTTTGCAAGTTGGTGAAGCTTGTTTTTTCATGAGATATGGTTATAAAATTTTATTCAAGCATGTTGATAAAGTTTGAGGTTATATATTGAGCTAAAAAGTTAAAAAGTTGGTTTAGAAGCTTCAAAGGGTGCTAGAAATGAGTGCAAGGAGCTTGAGAGGAAGTTTCTCATGCTTTTTGTCATGTGTAGGTTTTACATGGGAAGATAATATCTTTGGAGTAATTTGGGAAGGTCCTTGAGAATTTTTTCCAAGCATTGGTTTAGGAGTTAAGGGGTTGAGCTTTATGAACATTAGTTAAGAATGTAAACTGGTTAAACCCCTTTATAAACCCTCATAATGGAGTGATTGGAAAGATCTTGCTATAAAGGACCAATAATGGATTGGTTGACAAAGTTTTACTATTTTAAGGTATATAGGAATCCTATATGAATCTTTAGGTGGTAGTGGTGTGTCAAGGAAGTAAGCAGAAGGTACATAAATATGCTTGTTTATCAAGATTTTAGTACTACAAGCAGGGTTGATTGAGTCAACGCATGAGAGTCATTAGAGCTTGAAGTTCAAGACTTGTTATTGAGGTATATGGATTAATTTTGGCAATTTATGTTTTCTATGTCAATTATATAATTCAATAAAGTTTCCTTATCACTAATCTATCGGACAGTGAAAATAGTGACAAAAAGCCAATATAAGTGAGAATCCATTTAGGGATGGTGTGCAGGTGAGTAAGGATGAATCTAATGGTTTGGGGTGTTTTTTTAAGACATATTAATTATGTTAACTTGATTTTTATATGAGGTTGATGAACATACATAGGCAAGAAGGTGATTTCAAAGTGGCTTATCTGAGTAGTGAAGATTATGATATAGTTATATGAGGAATTGGTATTTTAGACAAATGAATGCTACTAGAACAAGAGAATTATCTACTTGATATTAATATAGAGATAACATATAATCTATTAATTTGGATTAGATAGTATTAAAGTGTTATTTCATGTGCTAGATAAGAACATCTACATGACTAGTTTTTGGAGCTTGTAGGTAGTCTAGAGTGGCCTATTGGAGAGGCTAGTTTGAGCTATTCTAAGTAGAGTTTGAGGTGAGTGAGAGCTTGGTGATATTATATGAGTGTCATACCTTTATTACATGGATTTTTTCTTCATATTTTGTCTCTATTTTGGTTGGAGTAGTCAAAGATATTTGACTGAGTTTCTGGTGTGGATGACTAATTTGAGTAATCAGTTTGTTTGAGATAGATTGGACCTATGTGAGCTATGTGAAGATGAAAAATGGATTCATAGGTGTTTTTTGTGTCATTGAGGACCTATCCATGTGATTTTTTTAGGTGTTTTTTTAATAAAATAAATAGTATGCCTCAGTGCTTCTTGGTAGTATTTTTGGGTGTTTGTAGGACTTGGAGCGAGAGAGAGAATGGATTGGATGGAGTAGTGGTTTGGATTTCTAGGTGGATTGGTCACTTTGGTAAGTGATAAATGATATATTTTAGTTATGTTTTATGTTTTTCACCTATTTGTGAATGCTAAATATGGTTCAATAAGTTCAAGGTGTAATGAGTACTAATGAAGGGTTAATGCATTAGGCCTAATTGAGATCTAAAAGAGGATTGAGCTTATTTTGAAGTATGGATGAACTATGGAGTGTTTGAGTTGGATTTATGGCATGTATGAGGTTATTTTATAAGGTTAATACAAGTATGTGAAGTATCTTGGATGACCAAGATGGGTTAGATGATGGAGTTATATATATATACTAGGTGTATTTGGCTTATTTGATGGTAGTGAGAGTGTGTGGACTAAAGTGAATAAAAGAGCTCAGTCAAGGAGAAAATATGGATAATTAAGGAACATAAAATTGTGAATAGGATCAGTCATGTTTTATTGATCATTTTCATGAGCTAACAAGTCATTAGACCTAACAGTCTAAAGGGTGACTTGGTTGAGCAAATGAGGTAGGTGTGTTTGCCTTGTGAAAAGAAATAGTTTTGATTGTGTTAGAGAAACAAAAGGTTGTCATAAGATGTAGAAGACATCATAGCAATGGTGGAAATCAAATCAGAGTTGATTGAGTGGGTGCTTAATCACCTAGGTGGTTGTAGCCTCCTTTCTAGTTGGAGCTAGACTAAATTGAGGGGTGGATGTTCCTTGATCAATTGGAGCTGATCTAAAGTCTCACGTTTGAATTATCCTTATAGGAATTTATTCCATTTTTTTGTAGTATTGAGAGTGGTTTTTATCCCCTAGAGGGTTTCCCATATAAATTATGTGTTCATATGATGTTTTCTCTTGTTCATGCTTTGGATTTATAAGCTTTAAAGTTCATATTATTGTATGATGAATGAGTTTATGGAATTGAATGTGCATTGTTAGCTAATGATTCACCCCCACCTCTCAGTAGCTACTTCCATCAAAAATTACCGAAATAGTCCCATATAAATAGATAATAGGTTTAATCATATTTACCTATCTATCACTTATCATGGAAACATTTATACACTTTAACACATTTAAAGGAACAACACTATTCTATTTAATTTTCCAATTAGTCGTAAGGATAAAGTCTTAGATATGTCTGAATCACCTCAAATATAAGCCAAAATTATCATTTTAAAAGGGTCAAAGATATATCACAAGTTTTATACATTGAATGAGCACTATTTCACGCATACACCTAATGGGGATAACTACATGCGGTTTGACTTCCCTCTTTAGAGTATTAGATATGTAGGAAACAATCATCCATTCAACAAGGAGTGATTAGGGTCATCTCAACCCACCTTATTAATCCTTTTATAAGAAAAAATATAATGACAAAAGTGGACATGGGGTTTCAATAGAAGGAGACAAATTTATGGGTATTTCACGCATAGTTAGACCTCAAGAATGCACACATAGATGGAAGATATGAAGGCATAATAACTTGTACATAAACAAATAAACAATAATCACACAAATAAAACCATCAAGTTTATTCATTAGCATTAAATGGTACCAACCAGAGGCTGACATTATTGCCTAGGTGCACCAAGAACTATAGTTATTGATCTAAGAGACTGGCATTCTAGTTATCTACCTTTTATGTTGTCTATATTTAGTCTTAGACCTACACAGTTTAATAAAATACTAAGTATTTTATCCCTATAAGTACTTTCCATAATTAGTAAGTGAAAGTGTCAAATTAGTCTCTACCTTTTAAAATTCAAATATATGTTTATTTTTATATTTCATACAATCTAAATAATACAAAAATTTCTATCTTATTAAGATTCATTAGTCAAAATAAGGTAAAAATATTGGTGAACTCATATATTTTCTTGAACACAGCCAATCCCTAGTTAGCCCTGAGGGATTCTTCCTTCACTATAGTGTTTCAATAGTTTTTGTATTATGGTTTCAATTTTAATTTCCAAATTTCCCATAAAAAAGGCAATAAATATTTTCACTTTTGATCTTAGCCTTCTACATATTTGAATGATATCATTCTATGACATCTAAAAATGTTAGTTCCTTTATCCCTCTTAGGTGAAATGCCAAATTAATTGGTGCATGTATTGAGCATAATGATATTATTTTAATTTCATCTAAAATGATTAAACTTGTGATCTAGTAATATGACTCAAGAGAGGATGGTTAGTATGGTGTTAGCTCCAAAATGAAAATAAAATGAAAGAAACACATTAATAAAATAACATCTCTAGGACTAGACACTAGGGGGAGCTTAGTTAACAAAATTAAATAAAAACACAACTAAAAATCAAGGAATAAAAACACAATAATTCCTTCACCTTACTTAGATGCTCCAAATGCCTTTGTAGTGGTGGCTTGCTTGGCTTATGCTCATGAAGTCCTTAGCAATGGAAGCTTGGTTACCTCCATCTCTCCTTGGCACCTTTGGCTTGTGACTTGGCTTGGCTTGGAATCAATTTGGCATGGTAACACTAGTTTCACAAAGATTTTATAACCAATCCTACATTATAACTTTGCATTCTCAAGTCTTTTAAATGATGTGGTAAGGCCTCTTATTTATAGATTTTTGTAAATGTCTAGAATCAACTTAAACTATCCATCCCAAGATTGAGATGTGTGGTTGAAAATTAATTCAATTTTTGGAATTAAGTTTTTAATTATCCTCATCATGACATTGGAAGAATGGAAAATTAATAGGCATGGAGGGCATCATGGAAGGCATTGATGAGGCATGGAGGGCATGAATCTTGATAGTTATGAGACTTATGGCTAGGAATGTCTTCCCAAGAAATGAGGTCACCTGATGATGTAGATACTCAATATTCATTTATAAAAATAAGTATTCAGTAAGTTTCCATGGAATTATTAATTAGGCCTTGATTTGGGTTAATTAGCTCTTAAGCATGATTAAGCACTGTGCATAAATCACTCAAATTGATCAAAATGCCTTGTTATTAGTCTAAAATTTAACTAGATTAGAATTAGAAGGAAATGTCAGATGTGTTAGAACCGTATTCCCATTTAGTATGTTACCAGCAACAAATAATAAAGGCATGCATCTTATACAAAAGACTTGATAGGAAAGAGCAATCTAGAGTACCTAGGTATAAAATTGGCATTTTTACTCGAAATGATTTGATCAAAGTTAGCTAGCCCATAAATTACATTGCTTCATTTAGGGATACCCTGGCTAAAATTGACACTTGAATATGTCATTTTCACATCATTTATCATGTTTTAGTGTTTTTAGGACAAATTGTGCATTTTGGGTGGAAATTAGTCAAAAGCTTGATTGGAAGTTATCGGTGGCCAAATTCAGGTGTCTACAGTTTTCCCTTATTTGGGAAGGCATTATAAACCATAGGAAAAGCAATGTCTTCTTAAAGAATGAGAAATGGATTGTATGCCAAAAAGAAGATGATGATTAAAGAATAAATCTCCAAATGGTTTTGGGAAGCCTATAATGATGCCCCTTCAAGGGAGTGGCCATCAAAATTGTTGATGGATGGTCCCTCTAAAAGAAGCAAAAAGAAAGGTGGAATTAACCTATGGTTGAGATTAATCCAAATAATAAAATGCTTGCATGCATTGATTTAAAAAGATTACTAATTTTCCCAAAGGTAGTTATAATCAAGAATAAAATTCAAAATAATGATTTGCCCATAGGTAGTTATAATCATTAAGAGGACCTAGATTGGCTAAAGATGATTGTGCCCCAGTTAAGGCTGATTAGAAAGCATAACTCAAGGATATAACCTGGAATATAGATTAAATATGAGCAGGTGAAAATTAATGAAAGAGATGAATAGAAGAATAAGATTGATCAATTTGAATGATTCACTTGTACTTACCAATGAGGAAATACTCATATTGATTAGTAATGATACAAATAGAATGGCCAATGGATTAATTTGATCAAAGGTGGGATGGAAAGATTTACCAAGGTACCAAGGAGAAACTTCTATCACTCCATTGATTTTAGACCTTTGTGAAGCTAATTTTTATATAACATGTGACAGTAGGCTTCATGATAGAACACCATGAAGACTATCCTAAAATATGCATAAGGAATAACTCTTGATATCTAATAAAAACTCAAAAACAATGCACCAATGATAGAAACCATGATGACAATGTTAACATAGGAATATGGATGGACTCAAGAATAATTTGCTCAAGGAATCACCCAATGAACACATATAGACTGAGTTAAGGCAACAATACTGAAAGAAACTAAATAGGCAAGCAAACAAAAAAATAACCTGAAATAAACAAACAAACAAAAATCCTAAAAATAAAATAAAATAAAAAAGCATCCTAAAAATGGCAATGCCCTAGTAAGGCAGATCGAGTATAACTGACTAGGCTTAGATAGGAAAAGTATTTTTGGATTTTTTGAAATGTTATGAATGTTTTTGGCATTTTTGAGGTATCTTGACTCATTATATAATGATAATATACCTACTCACAAAATGGCGAGAGTGTTTGGCTTAGGTTGCTTGAAAAATGGTGAGAGCGTATGGAAGGGGGGATTGAGGTGACCTCAACATGAATTGAGCATGACCCACATATTCCTAAAATGACCTCAATTCAAATTAATTCTATCCACATAAAAGGTGAGTAAAAACCAACTAGGTCCCAATAATTTCTCAAATCTGGCAAATGGCCAGTCAAATGAAAATAGTGATGGCAAAGTGATGTAGTAATACATGGTAAACAAATGTTTCCCCTAGTTTTCCCATAGGTGGTTATAACTAGGATATAATAGTATAGGTCAATGATACTAATTTTCCCTTAGGCAATTATAATTAGTAGCAAGACTGGTGAAACACTAATTTTCCCATAGGTGGTTATAATCAAGCTTACATAAACAAACTTGATAGAATGAAAGATATCTTACCAGATCAACTGTCACACTACTTTCTTAGACTATCATTGAAACATGGATTGGATTGATTGTTGAAAATTGATCAGAATCCTCTAAAAAAATGTGTGGGGATAACCAAATGAACCAAGATCAAAATGGGATTGGGTAAGATGACTAAAAATAGGGTTTGGTCTAAATAGGAATGGAATGGTAGGTTGGTATGGTCTTACATAGGATAATTATGGTTTGATAATTGGGTTAAAATGGTAGGAGGGTTACCCCCAAGTGATGAGGTAAATGGCTGGAATCTACAATAATGGTAAATAGGCATATATAACAATGACTATGGTAATGTGAAATGATATGGCACATGTTTTTGGCCTGGATATGGTAAAATGGCATATGATTCTATTTTTTCTATTGATGGGGAGATGCACGTCCTAATCAACAAATGATGTAAATAGAATACTTGATCATGTTAATCGCTATCCCATACCTCATTTGAATAACTACTCTATTAAGAACTACCTATAGATTTGGTTGTCAAGAATGCTTTTGTGATCTTTGTTGGTCATTGATTTTGATTCCTTTAAACATCAAGACAAAGTATCTTTGAAGCCTCTACAAAGGAAAGTGTGACCATGGATGGTAAACAAGCACAAGTAATAGATGGTAGGCTTGATTGTGAATTGGAATGGTCGATGATAATGGAATGTAGAATAATTGGGAAACAAATGAAGATCAGGATATTTAGTCACATGTAATGTTATTGATGCTAGATTTTACATAATTTTGGTTGTGGTGGGGATGAAGACTTGTTCTCTCAATAGCACTACCAGATTTTTTTGTTATTTGATTTTGAGAGTAGCTACCATTTGATTAGGTTGTAGATTGGAATCTATTTTGAGTTGATCTTTGATTTTTTCTTCATCAAGTAGTGAAGAACCTTTATGCTCAGCTATTGGTGTCTCAAAGAGATTTTCACCAATAAAGTTATCTTGATTGCCCCATAGCACCTCCAAGAAGGTTTCACTAAGGAATGGTGATTTTTTACTTTGATTATCTTTTAGCACTTCATAAAAAGTTTCACTAGAAGATGTTGAGTTTTAACTTTGATTTTCCCCTAGCACCTTTGAAAGGTTTCACTAGGAGAGTGTTCTTCTGATACATGAATGTTGTTTTGGCCTCCTTGCTCTTCTTTAACTGCTATGTCACCATGGATGCAGTTTAACAAAGTGTGATTCTATAGATCCTAATTGACATTTGTGGGAGATGGAATGTCAATGATATGGCTATTTTGGTTGATGGTAATGGCCTATGGAATGGTAATGGAATGGGGAGAGGCTACACAATCCTCATAGAAGATACTAAAATAACTTATGTTGAAGCTAAAATAATTATCTTAAAAAACTATAGAAGGATCACAAATGTATTCAAGTTGATCTACAAGGCATGCATAACCAATTTTGGAATATTCATTATCATATTCTTCTTATGAATCTGATTCTAACTCAAGGGACTCTAAATACAATGTTGAGATTGATGTTGATTCTAATTTTGATGCTAAATTTGATGTTAGTTCAAGAATAGAAGCTAACTCTAATTTTGATTCTTCATCTGATGGGTACTCTTTTACAATGATGTCTTGTTGAATGCTTGGTATTAGATAAGTAACAACCTATAATGGCATGATGGGCTCCATAAAGACTGATTTGTTAGAGTGGGACTCCTCTAAGATGGGTAAAAGGTCAAGAGACAACTCCTTAGAGACTGGCTTGTCAATAGGAGGGTCTTGAAAAATAAGCACATGGTCGAGGTAATGATTTTCCTAAAGGTGGTCATAATCATTAAAAAGTGACTTAGAAAATATTGGCTCATTAGAGTGAGACTCCTCGTCAACTAGTAGAGGATCAATAGGTGATTCATCACATGTTGACTTATCATAAGTGGTTGGTTCAACAAAAACATCTTGGATTGGTTAGTTATCTTGGCTTTGGTTTCCAATGAGTTGGAAAATTATAGTTTTGAACACATTTTGGTCTTTGAATTATTGGGTCAGTTGAGGTTTTATTGGGATTGGTATTGGATGAGGAATGACTTGTGGTTGGATAATGGTAGGGCCTTAGGGAGAATGATTATTCACATGAGCCAAAGGACAAAGTCCTAAGATGGTAATGATAGGGTGTTATGTGGATTGATTGCCTACATAAGCTAAAGGACTAGGTCTTGGAATGATGAAGGGGCATTGTGGAGCCTGATTGCTTTCACAAGCCAAAGGACAAGGTCCTAGTATAGAAATGGTTTGGCATTATGGAATCTAATTTCTTGCACAAACCAATGGATGAGGTCTTGGTATGGGAATGGTGTGATATTTGTGGTCTTAGAATAAAAATGGTATGATGTGGTGGAGCTTGATTACTTGCATAATCCAAAGCATCCAAGGCTTCCTCATAAACCATATCATCCTAGTTGTGAGTTGGCTCATAAGCTAGTTCTTGATTGTGTTCCATTTACTGATTATTAAAAAGAGGGTATGGCTTCATATCCCAAACAACATTATCTATATTTGAGTCTTTAAAGTCTTCCTTACAAGCCTCTTCATGCTAATCAAGGTCTCGATTTGAATTTTTTTGATTTTGACTATATCCCCCACATGGAGTATTGTAGGGAGAATAATAAAACTCCTTAGAAAATCTTTCTCTATTGGGGTTCCTAGTGGAATTTCTTGCATCCATTCTATCATAAGTTAGATTGTATGTGACTCCACCATAAGTGTAGCAAGACATATCTACGTAAATGATGAAAGCTCTGAAATAAAAAGTCTTAGATTTATACAAATTTTGAAAAAACTATGTCCAAAGGACAAATGGTACAAGCTTGGTTTAACTTGGTCAAAAGGTAGAGTTGTATTTCCAATGTGGTCTAAAAGTGGAACTGTATCTCCAAAATGGTTGGTGCTAAAAATTGGCATAAAATAGTCTAACATCAAATGTCATACACATAAAAGGTCAAGCATCTGAATAAAAACCAACATATCAAAGGTCTAGGTCAAAGTGTTCCAAACAAGGTTTAAACTAGGAAAGGGAAAAATTGAGTTACTAGGTCTTTTATCCAAACATAGAGTCAAAAGTTAGGCTCAAACAAATAGGCGTGATATGATTTGATTTAATCTAACAAGTTTGGAAACAACTTTGACATAAACCCAACAAATGGAATCAAACATAAAAATGATTAGTTACCATAAGGCATAAGACAAAAGGCTCTTTGAAGAAAGGCTATATTTTCTCAAATAAAGGCACAAACAATGATAAGGATAGGTACTAAACAAACAAACCATCAATAGTTTTCAAATTTGGGTAATCGATTAACTGAAGTTATGTAACCCAAAAGAGTAATATATATATATATATATATATATATATATATATATATATATATATATATATATATATATATATATATATATATCTCAACCCCATGAATTAAGGCTTAAATAGAAATCAATTAGTGATTGAATCCAAACTTGACAAGGCTAATTGAAAACTAATATTTGACCAAATAAGCTAGACAAGATCAAACAACATGACAACACAAAACAAAGGTCCAAATGGTATACATGACATGGTTTGATACAAATAGTTTTTGATACAAGGTGAAATAAGTCTTGAAATAAATTGAGTAGCCTAAAGATGTAAGCATGCTCGAATGATGTGATCTATGTTATGCTTCAAATGGCTCAAAGGCAAAATGGTTTAACATGATTTGGGCAGCATAACACTACCCTCTACCACTCAAATTGACACATACACAAATAAGTTTAAAAAATTTAAAGGCACAAGTGTGGTGTAAAATGGCCAGCATAACACCTCTTTAGACAAAAGAGTGATGTATAGACAAATTGGTTTTGACATGGCTTTATGATCAAACAAACAAGTTTTAGTCTCAAAACATACCAAATGAGAAAATGATCAAAAAATACACTAAGTATAATTGTCTAAATCCTATCAAGGGTATGTCAATGTGGGGTTGACTAAACTATCAAGTTTCAAATGTTTCTAGGGGAATCAATTGCAAAATGAATTTCATTACAAATAATGCAAAATAAAAGCATGAATTTTGGGTCCGTATCACTTGGATTGTTGTAAAAAAGTCTAGACCTTTTTGCAACCACTACATCCTATTATTTACTCAGTGTAGTGTGATGTCTAAGGTATCACTATATCCCATGTGCAACTCTAATTAGAAGCCAACTGAAGTCAATGCTGAGAGGTGAAACCCCAAGTCAAATCTTCCCTAAAGAACTCGTGGGAGGTGATGAAGTCCCCCTCGTAAGCCAAGTTTGCATAAAAATAAAGAAAGCATGAAAGTAGAAATACTTTAGGGTTATTTTCAAGGTCACCCAAACTTTAACAAGTTTTTGGGGAGTATTTTAGATCACTTTCTTTCTAAGCCTTGGACTAGGCTACTTGTAATAGGAATGGCACTTTTGATTCCAAGGGTTCCCTATAGTGGATAAATGGAAGAGCATACACGTAACATTCCTCTTTTTTCCAAACAAATATTTAATACAAACAACTATTACAAACAAGAATTTACAAGTTTGTTTAATTTTAAGCCCAAAACAAAAGATTTGGTGGTGTTCATTTGACCCCTTGGTCTTAGTTGTAAACTTTGAAAACATTCACCAAAAACATCTAAATTCTTTGTTAAACACCTAAAACAAGGTTCCTAATTGATTTTTAAGCATGCAAAGGTGATTTAAACATGTTTTGATCAAATATAAATTTTGGTCCTACAACAAAAATGTTAGCATGTCCTTTAGCTTTAAAGCTCTTTTTGGTTTGAAAAAATGAACTTTGGAAAAATAGATCTCAGGTCTATGTTTTTAGAAAAACATAGTGACCAACATCAATTATTATAACCAATTATAGTTACTTTTACTAATCGATGTCAGTTACCTAATTGACGTCGGTTAAGCTATGCAACTGATGTTGGTATTACCTACCAACATCGGTTATTATGTAAAATTGTGACAAACAAAAAAGGTAAAATAAAGTTAGAAAATTAATTTACATGAGTGTTAAGGGTCCAAATAAATATTTTAGAGTTGTAAAATGATCTTCTTCAAGTGTGAGATGCATCTATTCCCACCAGGCATGCCATAATGTGATCTGAGAATTTTACTCAAGAGAGGATGATTAGTATGGTATTAGTTCCAAAATAAAAATAAAATTAAAGAAACATACTAATAGCATAACATCTCTAGGCCTAGACACTAGGGAGAGCTTAGTTAACAAAATCAAATGACAAACACAATTAAAAATCAAGGAATGAAAACACAATAATTCCTTCACCTTCCTTGGATGCTCCAAATTCCTTTGTAGTGGTGGCTTGCTCGGCTTGTGCTCATGAAGTCCTTGGCAATGGAAGCTTGGCTACCTCCATATCTCGTTGGAACCTTTGGCTTGTGGCTTGGCTTGGCTTGGAATAAATTTGACATGATAACACTAGTTTCATGAATATTTTAGAACCAATCCTACATTATAACTTTGCATTCTCAAGTATTTTAAATGATGTGGTAAGGCCTTCTATTTATAGATTTTTGTAAATGTCTAGAATCAACCTGAACCATCCATCTCAAGATTGAGATGTGTGGTTGAGGATTAATTCAATTTTTGGAATTAATTTTGTAATTATCCTCATCATGACATTAGAATAAGGGGTAATTAATAGGCATGGAGGGCATCATGGAAGTCATTGATGAGGCATATAGGACATGAATCCTAATATTTATGTCACTTATGGCCTAGGGATGTCTTCTCAAGAAATGAGGTCACCTGATAATGCAGATATTTAATATTCATTTCTAAAAACAAGTATTCAACAAGTTTCCATCAAATTATTAATTAGGTCTTGATTTGGGTTAATTAGTTCTTAAGCATGATTAAGCATATGCACAAATCACTCAAATTAGTCATAATGCCTTGTTATTAGTCCAAAATTCAATTAGATTAGAATTATAAGGCAATGTTAGGTGTGTTATAACTATATTCCCATTTAGGATGTTACCAACAACAAATAATAAAGGCATGCATCTTGTGCAGAAGACTTGATAAAAAAGAGCAATCCAGAGCGCCTAGGTGCAAAATTGGCATTTTGACTCAGAATGATCTGATCAAAGGTAGCTGGACCATAAATTACATTACCCCATTTAGGGATACCCTTCCAAAATCAGCACTTTAATATGTCATTTTCACATCATTTAGCATGTTTTAGTGTTTTTAGGCCAAAGTGTGTGTTTTGGGTGGCAATTGGTCAAAACACTATTGGAGGTTATCGATGGCCAAATTTAGGTGTCTTCAAAACTAAATGCATTGAATGTTTATTCTTTTTATTATTCTTTTGATGGTGCGATTATCAATGAATATGTAAAAATAGATGATTATGTTAAAATGCCTAATTTAAAACATGTTAATCATGATAAACATGAATACAAATATATAATTGATCCTAATCACCTTAATGGGGTGCATCTTAACCAATTCAAAGCATTATCTAATTTTCAAAATCAAATTCATCAAATTCCTTAATAATTGGTAAGGTTTTAAAATTAATACTAGTGTCTAAAGCTACACACAAAGCTAAGTCTATCACTTACAAGGAATAAAAACATGATCCCTTTATTTTTATTAGTCAACTTTTGGAGGTACCAATTCCACCATAAGTGTTTAGACTATTGCTATTTATACTATGCCTATGTCTACACTTTTGGCTATATGATACCCACCCAAAGTCTGGGGGGACATAAGGTTTCTCTCATATTACCATGCCTAATTATATATAGCCAACCTATGTCAATCCTATAATGACTACACGTGTTACATTATCAACCTTGCCCATTTCATGATACTTCAAGCAAATGATTTTAAATCTACAGTCTAAGGTGTTGTAGTTATAGTGAGGTACCTCTATAAATAATCATTCTATAGATTCACATGTTTTGATTCATTATCCATTATTCCTAGATATTTTAGCTTATCTTTTACATATAGGATTTGTAACTTTCATTATATGATAAGAAAGGTGATCTAGATTAACACCATAGATCCTTCCACATAACATGTTTTTCCTATGCATTCAATGAAAAATTGTTGACCAAGTTATTTCCATGTCATCTTAAGGACTATTATTTAAAATTATTCTATGTTATCTCATTACAATTAGTCAAGAAATTTAATTCTTTGGCAAATCAATTTTAGCATAATTTTTAGTCGACGTCAATCAGAAATTATCTTATGATCAAATAACTAAACTCAAGCCAAGATATAATGAGCCAATTGGTGACTATGTACTTTATTATAAGACCATGCTTTCCAAGAAGAATAATTATATGGTGATACAAAACATTTCCAAGTAAATTTTCATGCTCTTCTCCATGAATCCATTGTATTCAAGAAACTTAATTCATTCTATGAGTTATGCCATACAATTAGAGATCAAGAAGTTAATATCATAGCTTTAAACAAGTTTAAGTATATGAAAAATGCCTCAACTAAATCAAATTATAAGTTTCAAATCAAACCAAGATAAAATGTTAAACCAAATGATACTAATAATGAGGCAAAAACAATAGTTAATGTAGTATCATAGACTAAAAATGGCTTCTCTTATCTACTCCAAAAAAATAGGTGGTGTTCATGATTACCTCAGCCACCTCAAATTATATTACAAAAGTTACTTGAGTGAAACTTTATACCTCTTCCTTGACCAAAATAGGTTGATATGAGTAGGCATACACCTAAGGGATATGATAGTAACACATATTATGACTATCATCAATGTGTTGGACATTTTACAAATAGATATTACAAGGTAAGGCATAACATTCAATATCTCATTGACGACAACATTATTGAGATTAACACACCTACAAAGGAGTTAATACCACAACCTAATGTAAATTCAATGTTATATATATTTTATAATCCTCTTCTTGTAGATTCTAAAACTAAATATTTATAACATCTCAGTGTTATACGTTTGGAAAATATCAATCAGGGCTCTACCCTTTAATTCTAGACCTCCTTATTGTTGAAAGGCTTGCATTCATCATCTCACTATGCCTAAATGTTTATATTTTATTCTAATACATATCATTTTGATGACCCAAGTCTCCTGTACTGTATATAAATCTTAAAACTTGATAAACATCCTTCATTATCAATTTTAGATATATACTTATTTTCTAACCTTTTGGACACTATTAGCCATGGAGAGACACTATAATTACAAAAATTCATCCAAATTAAAAAGGTTTCAAAACCTATGGTTCATCCTCTTTATATTATTTAACCCTACCATGAGATATTTTCAAAAGGTGTGGTATAAATAAAATTCTAAGCCTTCTCATTCCTCATCTAGCAAATACTAAGCAAACACCTTCAAAATCTAAATCAATCAACTGCACATCTAATTTATTCTACCCTATTCATACTTATTTCATATTAAGCATAATATTAGTCATATAATAGGTCAAAATCATTCAAATAGCATCCCATGAGTGATATTTTTCAAGTTATAAGGTAGATGACTACATGCATCATCATATAGTATATTAAACTCTTGTGCACACATTTACCCACACATAGGGGAGAACTACACAATTATTAGGCCCTCCTTGGATTATTGGCTATTTAAGTAGTGTCTATTAAAAGATGTTTCTTTAGGGTTAGTTAGACATTGTGATCCCACTAACCCATTTTCAGTAAATTTATTCAAATGGTGAAGAAGGGTGATGAGCGAGATTTTGATCAATCAAAAAATAATGACAACCTCTATACCAAATCTAAATACATCATCAAAAAGGTGATAGAAAACATAAAATAATTAATTTGGTGTCATTTATATCCAATAATTCTTCCATATTGGACATTTTCATCACAATCAAACACTAACATTAATGATAGTGTCTCGATCCAATGGTAGTGTCTACAGTCGCATATGTATAATTTCTAGATTCTGATGACTGATCCAAAATATTGATCCTACATACTTTACACGTGTCTTTGGTTAAAAACTAATTACACATAATAAACATAACTAAGTATCATTTTTATTTAATATTGCAATCAATTGAACATCTTTCAAATTAAATAATGTTTATATTTAGCATATCTCAATATTTTAATTTAAAATATTCATTTATCCAAGTTTATAATTAATTGGATTTTTATATATTTGTTTATCACCCTTGTGCATGGACTATTTATATATTATTAACCCTATACCCCACATCTAAATTTAAGGTTAAATATTTGGTGAACCTAACCCTTGGTCTCTAAACCCTATAATGGCCTAGGGTTTCCTAATTTACTATTTTTTATAATTTTTTATTTCAAATTATTTAAAACCCAAAAATATAAATTTATTTTCCCATAATAATGTGCAATAAGGATACATCTATTATTAATTCATTATCCAATACATAATGATAATCATTATTTTTAAAGTTAAACCCATCAGTGATATAATCAAGTGGAATAACAAAATTAGTTAACATAAAGAGAGTATTTTAAAATAAGATAAAACTTTAATCTCTCACTATAACTCTTTTTGTAATAATATAGAGTTAGTTTCCCAATTCCAACATGTTTGTTCAAAGCCCTTTGTTCCCCCTATATCTTATTTGAGTGATAGTTACCATCTTGCTTCCATTATTTTCTCATGGCTTATGTTGTATTTTTTTATCCATGTTGCTACTACATGAAAAGGTAAGGGTACCCAACCTATCCTTCCACCTAATAATATACAATAGTTTCCTCCTAAGCTTAAGTTGGTAATTAAAAGTAAAGGATATGATTTTGTTAACAAATTAAGCAATAAACATGCTAAGATTTCATTCCTTGAGCTTCTAAAATAATCTAATATCTATAAGGACATCTTATATGATGCATTGTGTGAAACACAAGTACCAAATAACATAGAACTAGCTTACTTTGTGGATATTATACAAGATCTAAAAAAAAATGCTAGTCTTATTACTTTTGATCTAAAAGATCTACCATCAAAATAGATTATTAACCAAAACTTTCCTTTATTCACATAAGTTGGTATTCATAAAAAAGGAATAAAAAGAGTGTTAGTCGATAATGGATTTGGCATAAACATTTTTAGCACATAATTTTTAACAACAATGGTATTGAAACCAATCTTCTCCAAAAATTAGATGCACATATCAAAGTATTTAATAACTCATGTAGCCTACAAATTGGTAAAATCACATTAAATATGACATTGGGACCAAAAATAATATCAACCACATTCCAATTAATATCTCAATCATTGCATTATAACTTACTCTTGGGTAGACCTTAGATACATATGATGGGCGTCGTTCTATCTACATTACATAGATGTGTCAAATTTATATATGAGGGGACATTATAGATAATACCCACGGATGATGAACCATTAAAATTTTGTCAAATGTTACATTCTAACAAGGGGTTCCTAAATGCATGCCACGAAAGCAATATATTCCACTTGAAAGCATACCAAATTATTATATGGTAGAATCAATTAAAATAACTCATTTTCGTCAAAATGCTTATAAGGCAGTAGCTACTTAGATGCACACTTAGAACATGAACCATTACCAAAAGAGCCAATAATACCAAAATAATAGGAAAACCTAACATTTTATCTTCCTTTATTGATTAATATTGAGCAACAAGGTAACAAAGTTTTGAATTACTATGATAGTGATGATGAACTTTCTCATATTATGGCTAAAGAACAAATGAAAAAACTAAATTTTAATCCACTTGATCATATTTTACATAACCTATTCATACCTATAGGTCCTAGTACATACAAATTAAATTCATCATTAGATCATACAAAAGCACATTCAGAAAATAGCAATGCAAAATTAGTAGATTGTCATGTAAATTTTTTTATTCAATCCATCCCTCTTGGATACAAACATTGACTCAACATTACAAAGTAAAAATGCAAATACATGATGTTAATAATATGGAATCTTCACATAAGCCTCCACAACAGATTTTATAGATCATATAAAAATAATATGCTATGCATACCTATGTTATTTGAGCATAAGATGATATTAATAGATAAAGGTCAGGAAGCAAACTTGTCCAAAAATAAGGATCACCATATTACACTTATCATAGGATAGTTAGCCATGATATAGATCATTATATGGCTTTACAAATCCCAATTCAAAAATACAAACATGATGGTCATATACAAATTATACTTGAGTAATGTAAAATACCTTTGATTTTAGATATTTTAAAAGATAAGGATACAATGAGGCATGATTCAAAATGTCCTAGACATGAATATTTAATTATTACTACAAATATTGATGTAACTTATTTTCCACACCTTAATATTAATACAAATAATCAGGAAACATTTTATATTGTTGCATGTTTACAACAATTGGGTCATGATATACATGAGTTACAACATTTCCCACTTTTCCCAGACTCCCTTGCATACATTATGTTGCTAATAGCGTGTAGACCAGAAGTGGTTGATACACCAATATCGATAATGAACCAAATACCAAATTTAACTTTCTAATTTGGGCAATAATTATTGGTAGATATGAAATAATAGTAAATAAAACAAATATGTGACTTTTCTACCAATTTAAAAATAAACAAGTTTATATTGCACATGATGCATTTAATGATAAACCCATAGCAATAATTTCCAATAATAAATTACTAGAGAACATTGAAACATTGGTAATAAGTAAACATGAGAGGTTTTGGCGGGTAAAGAACCCACCTCATGATGCCTTAGTCCTTGAGCTAAAAGATTTGCAAACCTAATCATGATTCAAATTTAAAAATCCAAAAATAACAAATATTTCAAAACTATAAAAAAAAAAAATCCAAAAATCTAATATGTGTGTGTGTGTGTGTGTATTTCAAAAAACCAAAAATATAAAAACATTAAAATAAATTCAAAAAATACAAAAATATTCAACATTCCCATGTTCTATTAGCTCCCTATCATCTATATACATATGATATTAGATATCATATTCTTTCATTTCTATATACATTATGTTTCACACATCTTTGAGTGTGATACAAGTGTACCCAAACACATGATATATGCCCTTATAGATGTTGGAAGGTCTCTCCTCTACCCACATCATATAGTACATTGGGAGCATCTACTTCTTTGATCATGATTGATATAGGTTACATATATTTTATGTAAATTAATATATTATCATGTTTGAGCTTATATACTAATGCTTACACATGTCTATATCCACACTCATATATTTCATAGTGTATTTGATATGTTATGATACATAACATTTTTTGCTAACACATATATGTAAGGACTAATATAATATGCTTATGTTGGTTGCATATACTTCATTTATTCACATTGTCACTTCCTTAAGTGTATTACATTGCTTTTTATTATCTTGTTTGTTGAATATTTGAATATATTCTTTGATTTTTGGATCATGTGCCATTATATGTTGTTTGGACATTTAAATATGTCATTTCATGTTGATTGGATATTTAAATATGTCATCCCTTTCAATTTTACAGCATTTGAACATGCCCCTTGTTTGAGGTATCCTTGGACCATTCCTTTGCATTACATTGAATGTTATTATATGTGTGCTTGATTTTTTTTTGATATTATACTATTACTCTCTAGACATGTTCATGATATATATCATGCATCTTAGGGTTTGATGTGATCACATACTACAAGATTAATTGATTTATCTTCTTCGACATGTTATCCTTATATACTACATGATTCATACATAGATTATATAGTTAACTTATACTTTTTAGGAAGTAACCTACCATATTATATTTCCCTCACCTCAAAATGGGGGCATATTAGTGGGGGCATGTCATAGAAGCATGACCTCCACACTTTCACAGTTTCTAGATTTAGTAGGGGCATATCACAAAGTCATGACCTCCACACATAAAATTTCTCAGTATAAATCTATTTTAGTGGGGCCATGTCATAAAAACATTACCTCCACACTTACTCAGTATCTCCAAACTTTAGTGGGTGCATGTTATAAAGGCATGACCTCTGTGCTTTCACAACCTCTAGTTCAATTTCATGATTCAATTATACATTTAGGTAAGAATCCTATACATTACACCAATTTGGCATAGATTTGAGATATTATTTTTAGATTTATGACACATATAATCCAACTCAAACACATTATAGGTGCATATGCCATGTTATTACACCAAATATTACAAAATTTACCAATCATACTACTCACCAAGATGTACCAACTACACTAGTATGTATTATTATTAAGACTTTTATGTTGTAATAGTTGGTTCATTTTATAGGTTGAAGTAATTAAATTATTAAACCTCACCATATTTATGTATTTTAATGATTAAATAATTCAATCTCACTATATTTATAGGATGAGTTGATTAAATCAATCACCATCACTAGATTATATAAATTCACACTTGAGTTGTGCAATTAATATATAATGATCTCAATGGTAGTGTCAAAACTCATCCTTGCACTAGGTTGGGGGCATAATACCTTCCAATATCCATCTTCAAATATCTAAGGTTTAGGTTTGAACCTCTTTTGGCTTTAAGGCTTCATAAGGAAACATCTTTGTCAAGTCAATGCATTAAGAAACAACATGGTTGCATCGACACATAGGTGTATTCCTTCCTTACTCTTTTTTTTAGGATTTTTAATTATTTCAAATTTTAGAATATATGAATCAATTTACATTATAACATTCTCTTGGCTATAGATCATACACCACAAAATCACTCAAAGTAGGATCAAGCAAAGACAATGTGTGATGTACACACCTAGATACACATTTATTTACCTTAACCTAGTAATTCAATCTTTATGCATTACTATATTAAAATTATGGGTAAATACAGATATTAAAATTGATTATTTAGAGCATCTCAATCTTATACATTTGAAAAATATCAATCGGGGCTCTACCTTGTAGTTATATACCTCCTTATTGTTAAAATGATCACATTCATCATCTCATTGTGCCTAAATGCTTATCTTAGTTGGATCTATATCATTATGATAACCCAAGTATCATGTACTACATAAAAAGCTTAAAATTTGATAAACATCCTTCATTGTCAATTTTAGATCCATACCTATTTTCTAGCCTTTTGGACAATACCAACCATAAAGGGACACTATCATCAATGATACCAGATCCTCATCTATTATCTAGTTGTTAAAATTCATCCAAATTATAAATGTTTTGAAACTTATTGGTCAGCTTGTTTTATTATTGAACCCTATTGTGAGATAATTTAAAAAGGTGTGGTATAAATACAAGTCTAAGCATTACCATTCCTCATATATTAAACACCTACAAAAGCTAATTTAATCAACTACACAACCAAGATATGCTTCCTTATTCATCAATATTTTCATATCAAGCATAAGAGTAGTCATTTACAATTTGGAAGCATTCAAAGAGTATCCCAAGAGAGATATTTTCAATATACAAGATAGATCACTACATGCTTCATCATATAGTATATTACACACTTATGCACACACTTTCCCATACATAGAAGAGAACTACATAAGTATGAGGCTCTCCTTAGATTATTAGCTATGGTGCCTATTAACACATGGGTCTTTGATATTAGCGCAACACTATGAGCTCACTAACCTATTTTTAAAAAAATTATTCCAAGGGTGAAGAAGGGTGAAGAGATAGGGTTTGATCAACCAATAAAGATCGATAACCTATATACTGGATATAAATACATCATCATAAAAGTGACATAAAACCTAGAACAACAAAGTTAGTTACATCCATATCTAGTCATTACTCCATTTTAGACACCAACATCATATTCAAACATTAGTGTCAGTGGTAGTATATAGATCTAATGATAATGTCTATGGCTACAAAAGTATAATAAGTATCATTTTTATTTGGTATTACAATAAATTTGAACATGTTTAAAATTAAATACTTTTTATGCTTGACATATCTCAGTATTTTAATTTAAAATATTCATTTATCCAAGTTTACAATTAATTGACATGATATAGATTAGTTTATCGCCCTTGTGCTTGAACTATTTCTATATTCTTGACCCTATACCCCACATAAAAATTTAGGGTTAAACACTTCCAAATAATAAGGAAATAGGATCTAAGGATATTATAGAGGTTCATATGATATTTAATGCACTTCTTCCTCCTTCTACATATGGTCAACCATTATACAATATTATTGGTACATTTACAAGCATATACATATAATGACCTATGATTACATTTGATGATAATGATATTATGGATGAAGACTCAGATTTCAATTCATTATTTGTATAATTTTATGTTGATTCACAACCTATTCATAGTGTCATAAGAGATAATGGTTTAATTGAAAATGCTTTCACAATGATAATCCTACTTACTCTTGGATATACACACAAGGATCTGACCAAAACAAATAGGATAGTCAAAAGATTTGATGGATAGGGACAAAACTCCTTGAGACACATTGTGATACCTCTTTATAAATTCCCTTTATTATTTTCTAATCTATTTATAGTATTACTAAACACAAACATATTTGACATGTTATTAGGACACCCTTAGATACACAAACTCCATGTAATACCATCTTCAATGCATAGATGTGTTAAATATATGCATTGCAATAAGGTGGTCATAGTTATAGGTATTTCATGTGAATATTGTTGATGTGTCATTTGGCACAATAATGCCAATTTTTGGCTTTAGGGGTGATGAAGTTTGTTAATCCTCTCTTGAAAGGAGTCCCGTATAGGTGGGTATCTCCAAGTTTTATATATACCAGGTTATGGTGCACTGATCTTCACTCAATTATGCATTGTAATAGCTCCAATATAGGGGCCTAATAGTGTGAAACTTAAAACTAAATTTTGAAAATGTTCTAATCCTTGAATAAATTGGATGATAATTATAGCTACACATTGTGTTCAACTAGGTTTCAAGTAGAATTAAAAAACAAAAAGGTATACACATACATTTGCCCAAATCAAAGTTAGGGTTTTAGATAAAAATAGTTAATAATACTAACTTTGGTTGTTCATTCCCATGAATTGAATCATTCAATAGTGAAAAAACTTAAAAAATGAAATAAAGTAAGCAATCAAGTAAAAACTGATTACTATCAAACAAACCCTACTTTTACTAATAAAATATAAAAGAGAAGGGGAAAGAGAGATAAAATTGTTATTATAAAGTAAAATCTATCTATTATAATTTCAAAAAATCATTAAAATTAACTCTCAGCTAGTTAGCGTATACATAACCATCAATGGAGTTGGTGTAAGAATTTGAAGAAGTAGAAAATAAGAAAAGAAGAAAACACTTCCACCATTCACATGTGCAAGTAATGCTTAACAAATATCTATAGCTTCCATTAATCATGATAATGTCTTAAAATAACATAATGTTTGAATATGATTACAATAAATTTGATGAAATTTCACATGTATAAAAATAGGGTTACAAAAGAGGGACAAGATAAAACCAAAATGGCTAACTCTAAGTGTTTTGGAGCAACAAAGAGCTAACCCTTTACAATAGGTAATATTGGTTATATTTATAAACTTTATGTCGATTCATTTCCCACCCAAATTATCATTCACTTTTATAATCCCACCATTTTTCCTTTTCACTCCATTTTAGCTTGCAATAAGACAAAAAATGAGTTACTTTTTACAATTAAGAGCTCCCCATGCAACTTATAAACTTAAAACTTTAAAATTTCATTCCATAAGAGGAATTTTAGGAAACTAAAGGCACCAATACATTATTATTAGATTCACATTTCTAATGAATCTGATGGTTTTGAAAATAGGCTTATGAGGGCTTAGTTACAGTTGAAAAGCTATGGAGAGGTCTAAAGAGGAACCTAGAAGATCTATTTGGGTTCAGAGAAGTATAAAACTCAGTTGAGTGTAGTTTTAAACTCAGGCCAAATTGGGTGAAAATAGTGGGACCTATGTGACTAAGATAATAGGATATTTCCATGTTAGATATTTTTCAATGATGTAATGGTGATGTCATGGAGGTGTTTTGGTGATTGGATGATGTGTTTTGATAGCCTAAGTAATAATGACAAAGTGTGCAACGTGCTTGATAAAGTGTGCTTGAATTTAGCTTGGTTGATATTCTATTTTGGCATGGGTAGAGATAGTTAGGGATGTGTATGAAGTATTTAACATGTGAAATATGTCCCTAAGATGTTTTATATTCTTTTATTTCTTGTGTGCATAAGTGGAATTCATATGGTTTTCCATAGTTTTCATCTAGACACTTTGGGTACAGTGGTAGAAAAATTTGAGTAGGTAATTTGATGACATCACCATTCCCATGTTTGGTTGAGTCAAGAGGAAATTTTCACATGGATTTGTTAATTATTTTACCTAATTATTATGTGTTAAATCCTAGGTCATGCACCTAAGCATGTCAAAAGATATGCAAGTGCAACATTGGGTTCCCAAGTAGTTTGACATTATTTTTCCATAGCCTAATTTACATGAGGCAAGAAAGAGCTAAGTAAGCATTTTAATGGTGGAATATCTCACATGTGTGGACATTTTGAGATAATTTGATTATTTTCACTTTTATTTTCACCCTTTGAGGAGATTTCTCAGCTCTCCTCATCCAAATGTCATAATTGAAACACCTTTAGGCTACGGGTAGCCTAAGAATGAGGTAAATCTCTAGATAGGGATACCTCCCTTAATGTACCACTTGTAGATCACTAATAAAAATATGATTGTAATGGAAATAGGAGAGAAAAATTAAATTAAAATATCAAATGATTTGATACACAAAAAATTTTGATGACTACCAACCAACTGCATGTTACACATGAGAAGAAGGGACTAACTAGACATGCACTTCTCCAATTTAAATCTTCTCACATTAGTGTTTCATTATGAGGTTATGGTGAATGTTTGGGATAGGATGAATAGAAAAGAGGTCTATAATAACACTATTAAATAGGTTAACTCAACCTTGAAACTTCATGGAACACTTCACATGACCTGCAAGAAGAAGCTACAAATAGGTGAGATAATGAGACAATAATGCTAAGGAAACCATAGTCATCACTAAGAAAGATCCATAATTCAAGTAAAAACAATATTAATAGTCATATAAGAGGTAAAATTCAATATTTTTTATTGATTTTATGGTATTCAAATGAGCAAGGCTTTACCATACTCAAGTGCAACATAGTTTACAAAGGCCAAAATGGCTAGTTTTTATAGAAATTTAGAGAAAGAAAGGAGAAGAAATAAGTATAAAGGTCATAATGAAACTTTTAAAGATGATAAAATGAGTTATTTTTGCATAATAAGAGAGTTTTAAACTAATCATGTAGATTTAGGAAGCACAAGTGTCAATCCAAGGCATGAAACTCTTGAAATGTGGCATGAAATTCCCTTTGCTAACTCAAAAAATTGCCTTCATGATTTATCCCTATTTTAACATCTAAAAACTGATTATTTATAGGTCTAATTATTAGAATAAGAGGGAATGATTTCATACATTCCTATAAATGCATTGGTTATAGCCTTGATCATCTAAAATCTTTTGGAAGTGAGCCATCACTACCTGCACTAAAAAAAAACTCCTCTTTCATACACCTCTCAGACTTGGCCTAAAAATTAGATTTATTTTTCCATTAAAATACATAAAATGAAGTGGATTACACTTTTTAAGACTCTTCATGGCCTTATACTACTGAAGTAGACCTTAAAAATCCATCCATTTGAAGTTCTCACCCTTCTCACTATCATGTTCATTATGTCAGTTCTACCTAGCTAAGATTAAAGATCTTATTGGAAAACTTATGATTTTTTCCAAGGAATTAAATTTACATAAGGAGTTATTTTAAGTCTCAAGCTTCCTTCCAAAGTTTATTTCATCTCTTGAAGCCTCCTATAACCTATATAATACACAAAATAGTTAAAAATACCCCATTTTTTACTCCATCTATATAATTTTGTATAGTCCAAAAGGGTGGGGAGTAGCCTAAGAGAGTCTCATAAAACATCAAATCACTTCCATGTTAAAAATATTCCATTATATCAGCTTTCCATCTCCATTTCCTCTATTAGGTCTATAACCAGGGTTTGCAAGGGTTTTGAGTCACTTCTACTCTTAAGCTTTGTTCATAAAGACCTAACATTAAAATTGAAAACTAATTCCACTAGAGAAAATCTTAGGACCCTTGATAAACTCTCTAAACTCCCTTGGCCTCCATGCATATTCTCAAAGAAGATGTGAGCACCTAAATTTGGTCTATCGACCTTGATTCTTCATTTACACAAGCCTAATGTGTCCTAAAGTCTAAAATTGACTTTTTCATGAATTTTGATGCATCACAATAGATTATACATGTATATTATGACCCTATAAACATTCCCAAATGTATTATAAATCTCATCTCATGCTATAATTATAAGTGACTCTCCATTTGGCTTTTAGGCCTAAACCTTGCCTATTAGGCATGCCTACAAGTTTAAGGGTCTAGGCCATCTTGTTGAGATTCCTCCCTATGTAATATATTTACAAGTTTTCCCTATGTGTATTTAAAATTTAAACACCCTCCTACAAGGTTATTTTATCTTTTTTCCACTTTTTTGTCCTCATTTTCCAAAATCTGTCAGTTTTGACTTTAAGTACCCTTTATTTGAGATAAAATAGAGGGTACTTCCCCTATTCCCTCAAACCAAATCAATATTTTATGGTATTAATCAAGACATATATACCCTATACACAAAATTTTATCCCCTAGTCAGGTCATTTGACCCTCTAAAATCTTCAAGTTCCAAGACATACTTCTTAGAGAAAGGACTATAGACATGGTTTAAGGAATGGACAGTCTAATGCATCATTTTAGCCCCTTTATCTATTAAATATCCATCATGATGGTGTCATGATTTTTTTATAATTTTGATGAAGGTGTTATAACCTTCATTCATCCTTCCAAACTCTCACATGTCCCTCATACTTTTTGTTTGGTCAAGACTGTGTATAACCCTAACTGTATTTTGCTTTAAAGTACTACACCTATAGGTGTTCTTACCTATTTTAAGCTTAAGATAATGTCTAAAACCTCTTAAGAGTTCCTTGTATTCATTTTTTTTTCTTGGATCCATTTTTTTCACCTTTTATAGGCTATATCTTCATCACCTTGTTTAGCTTATTGTCTACCTACTCAATTATAGGTGAGCATTTTGCATAATAAAATACGTGTAAATGCATGTTGGACCTTATAACATCACCACTTAACTCATCCTAATGATATTTTATATCATAAATGTCACTTTCACCATTTTTAATCATTTATATATGTTTTCAAGGTCTATTTTTGTAATTTTAGGTGAAAAGGACTCTTTTGGCTCAAACCTGTAGATATCAATGCTTTAAATTAGTGCATAAAAATGCAACTTTAGGACCTCCAAATTATATCTTCCAATAACTTCCTACCCTCCATATTTTGCATGGATTACATCCTATGTAGAGGCTTCAAGATAAGGTCATAAATATTCATAAAGGGCATTGACAACCTTATTGTATGTCATCCACAAAATGGTGAGGTCCTTTATTTTACTCTTTTAGGGAAAGTGTCCCTAAATATAGTCATTGTTTATTTGATCATGGTTCCCACCCTCACCTATTAACCTCAATATTCAATAATATTTTTCATACTAACAATAAATCCCACAAACCTCATGTATGCTCCCAATCATGCCAAATCTTCTCTAATCAACATCATTAATTTTTTATTAATGTCACTCGTAGGTAGTCATCTTCATATACAGGCAGTGGGTATGAACTTGGGTAGTATACATTGTGTTTGTAATTTAATGAGTTTTATACCAATATAAAACATTAAAAAATGGACTCTATTAGTTATCAAGGACCCTAATTATCTCAAATGATCATTTTCAACATGCTTGGTTTTTAAGAGGGCACCTGGAGGTGCAGATTAAGTTGCTTGTAGGTAATGAGCATGATTATGAATCATACATGTCATGTATGAAATTTCAATAGTCATTTTATCTCCATAAAATGCTAAAAAGGATCCTTTCCAGCCTATGAAGACTTATATCAAGTCCAGGTAGCTTGATTTCAATGTGATTTTCCCTTTCAAGCACCTATAGGTGCACATTCTGAGTTGCATATAGACATGCAATGAGTATGAGGTTGGACAGTGTAAATTTTCTTTACCATCAATGATTTTTAAGCCTATATTAAAACCTAAAAATTCATATTCACACTATTAATGATCTAAAATAGTGTCAATACCTCCTCAATGTGAATTCCTTTATGAGATCACCTATACATGATAGTTATAGAGTAAAATGATTGCATGATTCTTGTGACTATAACCTCATGGAGTATTCATTGGAAAAATATATTGGAAGGAAAATGGGACCAATAATAAATTATAAACATGAGGATTAACTTATCAAAACTTATTGAAGTCACCATCAAAGCATGAAGATTCTAAAAATGATGAAAATCTACCTGCAACATAGAATGATGTCTTCTCTTACAACTTGAGATACTTAGCCCATAAAAACACTTTAAAATGAAAAAAAAAACATGGATAAAATTATATGAGGGATTAAAAATATTTTTTGATCAATCCCAATAGTTGGATTGTATGGAATCATCCAAACCAAAGCAAAACCTATAGGGTGTATAGATTAGCAAGTAGAAAAACATAGTCAACTTGTTAGAGATGGTCCATAAAGCACAATTAACCAATATTTAAAATATTTTTATTTAAATTTAGATATATAATTTTAATTTCACCTCTCAAAGGTGTTTTACCTGAAACTTCTCCAACTATTCATACCAAGCATAAACATGTTAACCACTTCTATGTGTCTAGAAGGGCAAAGAAGGATAAGAATGGTTTTATCTCAAATTTGGAACTTACAGAGCGTTTCAATCATGTAAATGACTCTATTTAATATTAATATTTATTCCATGATCTTCTCTCATGTTTCACCTTCCCTCATGGGTCGTACAAGTGCCAAACTCTCCTTCTTTCAGTTGATTTCTTGATTTTTAGTTAGATAACCTACAAGTTTCAGATGAACTAAAATTTATGATAGTGAATATGACTTATTGGACATTTTAAATTAAATTATGACACTTTTATACCTTTAAAACTATTCCACTTTCATTTATGACCCTTAAAAGCCTTTTAAATGACTCAAAGTGACATCTAGATTAAAATGACTAAGACCAAGGATAATATAGCATTAAATGACATAAAATAACTTATAATACACTCTATGACAAAATAGTAGACCCTTAAAAATCATTTTTTTACCTATAGGGGTCCTAAATTGACCTATAAGGTCAAATTTGGTCAACAAATTGGTGACTCATAGGGGTAGTATGCTTATTATGCTAAAGATCAGTAGCCTTATCAATCCATTGGGCTTAAGGAATCATCTAAAGTCTAAAATAGAACAAGATGAATTTTACAACAATATTTGATCAAAATAGGATCAATTGATTACATTAACCACATAAAACAAAGGACACACACAAAATAAAGCAAACAAACCAATAAGACACACACACATGTGCTCAAAGCACTTAGGGAAAAATATAAAACAAATAACTATGCACAACTAAAAACTAAGCATACCTCCTTTTTGGGATCGAAAATAAAGTTTCTTTAATCTCCTTTTTCATAAGATGAGTCATAGTGCGAAGCATGTTGCTCCTTGGATTGGATGTTTGGTAGATCAGACCTATTCCTTGGCACTTCACTTGATTTTCTCTGAAGTAGATCATCCTTAAAGAAGTCTCTAATGTAAATTTATTCCTCTTTAATTTGGACACATACCTCAATCTACTACCCACTCTTCATCTCATGATCAACTTGTATCTCCTTAGTAGCCATGGTTTCAAGAGGAGTGGTTTCTTATTCCTTGGAATATTGAGGCCAATAAAATCTTGTTCTATCCTTCAAAAGTTAAAGTGTTCCTCCCAACTAGGTGAGAGGATGATAACCCATTTTTATGATTTCAAACATATCATCATGAGATGTACATGCCTCTTGAAAGGATAGATTTAAAAAGTTGGTTTTTCTTTGCATACTCACTTGATTTTCAACGTTGCCTTCTCCATTCTTGATTAGATCATAGCCTCCTTGAATAGGAGTATAACCTACTCCAATTACTAAAAAAAATTCATACAAAGGCTGATTAATAACTTTTTTTTGTCTATCCATGATATCTTGGATAGTGGTAGAAGGACCAATGGTGATTTCCTCTTCTTTGGCAAAAGGAAAACATTCTTCCGTATCAACCCAATTAGAAGTTTCAACACAAGAAAGCACTTCTTCTGAATTTTTGACCTCTTGAGGGATCTCAAGTTACATCTCAACTACCATAACATGAATTTGGTTCCCAAGACTATAAGGTCCTCAATTTCTTTCTCTTTCTTGGTGATGTCAAGACTAGGCATCTTGTAATCATGTGACTTAGTCTAATGAGGCTACCAAGGAGTTATATTTTATTCAAGTAAGATTTATAAATTTTTATCAACCAACTTATCCTCTTTAGGTTCCCATACCATAGGTCCATGAATTAAAAGGTTGGTGGGGTGAGAACAATATGAACTAGTTGGTGGAGGTGGCACATAGAATTCAACATTAGATTGAGAATGAATTATAGGGGATTATTTTGGGAGTTCTTGAGGAAGGGGAGGCAGACCTTGGGCTAAAATAGCTTGGTTATCTTCTTTACATTGTAAAATATTTCCATTTAAATATAATTTATCTTGAGGACTCTCTTGAGGAAGGTTACGTGGGGTGTGTTCAAGCATAGGATCTTATTTTAGCTCTAAACCTTCCATCACACCTTGACTTAGCAATTTCATTCTCAACTCTAACTCTTCAATTTGCTTGGGTTGATTCTCTTGTAAAAGTCTCTCTTGAATTTGATAAGAATATTCAAGAGGAGAAGGAGTAAAATAGGGTTGATATGGAAAATAGGAGGTCTCTTGAGGAAGGGTGGGAGTGATTTGCATAGGATCAAGCTCTTTCTCAACTTCACACTCTTCTTCAAGGATTTTATCCCCTTTCTTTCCCCATGATTCCACTATCGTATTATATCTTATGATGTTAGGATTAAGATTATATTTTTTAGGTAGTGATGCACTTTGAGGAGTGGATTAAGTTTTCAATAAACTTGGGATCTCCTTAGGTGTGGATTTTCCACCTTGTCTCTAACTTGGAATCTCATATCTAGGGGTCTCTTCTTGAGGTGGGGATGTAATGGGAGAAGGAAATGGGGGCTTAGATTCCACTTCATTTGTTGATTATATGGACTACTGCATCTTCTTATTGTCAAACTCAATATTCATATCAATATTTTCTTCAAAAACAAGGTTTATCTTTCCAATTCTTTCTTCCAATATCAAGATTGGGAAAAGGATGGCTTTAACAAGCTTGATTGGGTTCATAAGTAGGGGTCAAGTAGGACTAACAACAATCTTGGGGAAGTGGATATGAAGGTTGATAGACTTTATGATGCTAATCCTCATTAATTCTTAGCCTATATTCTAAATATGCAATCAAGCCACCCACATCTATCATCTCACTTGGGAGCCTTTGCCAATCTACTCTCTCAATAGGTGCCCACTCTCTTTTAACTAGTTATAATACATCTCTCACATTATGAATGAAATGAATAGGAACATCTTGACCATATCTCCTTATTATATAAAGCTCTATCATGTACTTCTCATAACCCAAGATAGTTTACTTGAAAGTGGAAATAGACTGATTAGAGAAGTGACTAGGTTGATTGGGAGGATCAAGATATTTAGAAGGTTGGTTATATGAATAATACAACTCATTAAAAGTTTGATAAGGTTCATATTAGAGCTAGTATGGATCATAAAAAAGTTGATAAGGATCATATAAAGGATGATGAGGAATGACATAAGCTTGATAAACCTCACCAACTTGTGTAAAACAAAACTCAACACCAAAATTAGCCATGAAAATTCATTGGGATGCAAGAACACAAATAAAAATTTACCAATAATATTCAAAAGGAAAACCTGGGTTTCTTGATCAATTGATGTAACTTTGGAGTTAATATTGATGCTTGGATAGATGCCTCTAAAGGATAATGTGTTTAAAGATAACACCAAAAATATATTTAACTTCTTGGACTAAGAGTCCCACCAGGAATGCCAAAAACTATTGTCACTTGGATTTTCACTCTTTGAGGAGATGTCTCAACTCTCCCCATCCAAGTGGCATAATTAAAACACCTCTAGGTTTTGGGTAGCCTAGGAATGAGTTGAATCTCTAGATAGGGATAGCTCCCTTAATGTACCACTTGTAGATTATAACTACACATATGCATGTAAGGGAAAAGAGAGAGAAAATTAAAAGTAAACTATCTTAAAGGAGGTCATACACCAAATTTTTTGATGATTACCAAAAAACTACATGTTACACATGAGAACAAGGGACTAACTAGACATACACTTTTCCAATTTGAATCTTCTCACATCAGTGTTTCATTATGAGGTTATGGTTAATTTTTAGGCTAGGAGGACTAGATAAGAGGTATATAATGACAATATTGAATAGGTTAACTCACTCAACCTTAAAACTTCCTAGAACACTTCACATGACCTACAAGAAGAAGCTAAAAATAGGTGAGAGAATGAGATAATAATCCTAAGGAAACCATAGTCATCACTAATAAATATCCATCATTTAATTAAACACATTATGACCATTTATAGAAGAGGTAAAATTTAGTAGTCTTTATTGATCTGATGGTATGAAAATGAGCAAGGCTTCACCATACTCAGTTGAAGCATAGTTTACAAAGGCCAAAATGGCTAGTTCATATAAAAATTGAGAGAGAGAGAGGAGAAAAAATAAGTCCAAAGGTCATAATCTCACTTGTCAAGATAATAGAATGAGTTACTTGATCATGGGAAGAGAGTGTGAAACTGATCATGCAAAGTTAGGAAGCACAAGTGTCAATCCAAGGCATGAAACTTTTTGAAATGTGGCATGAAATTCCCTTTGCTAGCTCAAAAAATTGCCTTCATGATTTAGACCTATTTGAACATCCCAAAATTGATTAGAGACAAGTCTAATGATTGGACTAAGAGGTAAGTCTTTCAAACATGCCTCTTAATGCATTGGTTTTAGTCTTATGTTTCTCTTAATTATTGCTCATTTCTTAATTTTGGAAGAAGATAAGAAACTATTAATATGGGTGTGGTAGAAATTCCTTGTTGGTGATGTGTGCATAATCTAGATGATGATGGAGAACTCCTCTTTAGATTGAAAGGAATAACCTTCAAATAAGAACACACTAGCAAAGGAGATCATTAACAAGATAGTTAAGTGGATTACCTAGTATGAGCTAGATCCAAAAAGCTTATGCTTGTTAGGAGGTTATTACTCCACTGTTTGTAAAAATCAAGTTGAAAATGATTAAAAAAGCACTTGCATGAGATAAATGAAATGAAATATAATAATAAATGAGAATGCTTGTTAAAAAAATAACTAAATCTAGTAAAAGTTGGTCAATACTGATGTTAAAGCTAGTGAGATCTGGTTCAAAAAATCAAAAAAGGGTCTGTGAATAGGTAGGAACATAGAAAGTTATATTTGGTTAGGGGTTGAAAATAACTTGCTATTATTTTTTTCCACAGTGACAATCGGTAGTTGGGTTAACCATCGGTGGTTGGGTTAATCATCGATGATTGGGTAATCATTAATGGTTGGGGTGACTATCAGTGGTTGTGCTAATCATCAGTAGTTGCTTGGGTATTTTTGGAAGTATTCCAAAAGATTTGTAGACTAAGAAAATGATCAGGTGGGTCATTGGTTATGGGTTAGGTCAAAAATGGGAGGTTGGGAGATAGGTCTGATTAGGTCAGGGGAATTGGAAATTCAAAATAATAGAGAACAAGTAGAATATACTTATAGCTTGATAGATGGTTGATAGTTGAAGTTTGAAGCAATTTCACTAGAGTAACAGTAATTTGGCCTCAAAAATAAATTTGATAGAGGTTCAGGTCTCTTTTGATGATTTTTATGTTGATTTGTTGAAGGAAGACTAGATGTTGAAGAACTTGAATACATGTATGCTTGATAACTCTTGTGATTCCTCCTTTTTCACCTCCCACTCCCCTCCTTTTATAAGTAAAGAGAGATGGAGGATGGAGGGTTCCTTAGAGGGTGAGGTTGTTGATCACGATGCTTGGAATTTCATTAACACTACATAAGGTGAATATATTAAATTGTGCCTCATTATCTCATACATTGTTGGTTGGTGTGTTAAGAAGTTGAGGAGGTGAGGAGACCTGACCATCGATGGTCAAGCTAATTATTGATGGTCAAGTGTCCAAAGGTGAAAGGGGTTAAAAAGGGTAAGTTAAAGTTTTAGGTTAGTAAGTTGATGAGTTATCTAACTAGGTGGTCAACTACACTTAGGGTCTAATAGGGGTTTTAAGGTGTTTCAACAACTAGAACTATCATGTGGAGTTTTCTAGTGTCTACATTTTGCACCTTTTTATTATATGGCTATTGAATTAACAAGATATAGAACAAAAATGGATTATTGATTCAATTTTGATTACCTCGAGTATGGGAGGAGGTGTTCCCCCTCAAATCAAGATTCGATGAGGTGAAACTAAAATTGAGTCAGGGTTTGATAAGTGATAGATGATGAGTCACTAGGTGGTAACAAAAATGTGGTTAGGCAATTAAAATGCAAACATGCATATAAAATATGACTAAGTGTAATAGTCAAGATAATATAAAGACTAAAGTTGCCAATATTGGTAAAAATAAGGTTAGTTATAAAAGGACAAGTTATAGGGTAATTGGTCCACAACATTGGTCATAGCTGATCGAGTCACTCTATAAGTCTCTTAGATAGGGTCAATGTTTTCATAGGTATATAAGGTAAGAAGTGCTCCCTTAAAAAACATAAATGGTCTAGTCATACACTAGGTGGTGTAAAATTCAAATCGTCAACATAGCATAATGGTCAGTGCAGTTAAAAATACCAATACAAGGTCATCACAACATGTGAATGGTTCAGGTTAAAATGGCCAATGTCAAGGTAGACATGGTCAAATGGTTGGTTAAAGAAGGATGATCTCTAAAAGTTCAATTTCTTGGCTTAAGTGAGGTTAGGTGATCTTTAAAGTTAGCACCTAGGGGGTGTTTAAAAAATTCTAAAGTGGGGGACCCTAACTTTTGATGGTCAGGGGTTCCTAGGGTTGACCATCGATGGTCACCCTAACCATCAACAATTAGGGGAAACCTTAAAAAGTTAGGACATAAAAAGTGAAAATACTATTTCATTTTCACTTTTGACTTCTTACCTCTATGTATTTTAGACTCTTGTATTTTTACACTTTGAAATTTAGATGGTAGGTTGACTGAGTCAATGCTGAGGTGTAGGTTGGTGATTGGTTAATCATGTGTTGACTAAAATTGAGAGTGGATAAGGGCATGGTTGAGTGGCTAGATGTGGACTCTGACCTTGATAACAATCGAGGAATGAGGTAGGAAGCATTTTAAAATTGATAGCTTAGTTTATTTGATGTGTTGAAGTTAAGTTTGAGTAGGTTTAAATCAATTTGATAGGGTTTTGAATTTGTTTGGGCCATGATGCCCTAATTTAGGTTTTTGGTGAATTTAGGAAAATTAGTAGGTGATTTTTGGGTTGGAAGTAAGTTTTGGATGGGGAATAGGCTGTAGGATAGTTTTAGGTAGTTTAATTCTTGAATTTAGTTGTTTGGTTATGTTTTTGGGTGGGTAGGTTTTGGGGGTTTCACTATCAGTGATCACACATAGTGACCATCAGTGGTTTAACTCGATCGTCAATGATTGGCTTGACCATCAAAAATTTAATGCCAAGGGTAAAGTGGGTAACAAGATTGTCAATGGTCGGTCCAACCATATGTAGTTGATTATTTTATGTAAACTTTTTTTTAAAAAGGTATAGATAAAGGTTTTTTTGAGGATTTTTTAAAAGGGTTTATTTGATTAAAGTGTTAAGTGTAAGATTTAGGATAGGTGGTGTGTTAAGTGATTGGTTAGTGGTTTTGGGGCAAAAGTGTCAATTTGGAATGTTATGTGGAAAAAGTTGTTGAATAGAGTTAGGTGTAGGTTTTATAGTTTTAAGGAAGGTGTGATAGGTTAAGGTAAGATATTGAAAAATTAAGAATTAGTTGTTGGTTAGAGTGGCATGAATGTGGCGGGTAATGATAGATTATTATTTAAATGTTAGAGGTAATTTTGTAGAGGTAATGGTTGTGTGTTAGTATTGGAAACTAGGTAGATTTAAGCTGATGTAGGTGGTTTTAGGGGCATGAGTGACATAAATGAAAACGAGATATGGTAATGGAAAACTAAATATGTGTGTCAGCATGTTTATTTTTATAGGAATGTGACTAGATCCAGATGAGGGACTGAGTCCCTAAGATCTTTGTATAAGTTCATGATGGGATGATTGATGATTAGAGGAGGCATATGGCGTAGGTCAACCTAAGGGCCATGAGACACTATCAACACTTACTATGAGATACGACTATAATCATGGCTCTCATTGAGAGATGGGACCCAACCATGAACACTTTTTTGTTACTAATTAGAGAGCTTAGCATCCTCCTAGAGGATGTCATAAGATTATATGGATACCCATTTTAGGGGAAATGATTTATCATATAGAGAGTGAGGACAGAGACTATCACATTGATTTGGTACATGGAGTAGATTAGGTCCATGCCAGGTATCATGAAGGTGGTTTTAGTTATGGGCCACTATACTAAAGGGCTTTAAGGTACTAATGTTTGCTAATGATGATGATGATGATGGAAATGTCATATTTTTTGATACCTAATTTGAGTAGTAGTTGATTCCCTTATTTGCTATTAAGAGTATTGGTGGAGATGATACTAGGGAGGATTGTGTTTAGGTGGGTACCAATGTTGTTAATCTATATTTTATAAGGAGATATAGGCATTCAGAGTGCATAGACATTATGGGATTAGTTTTGGGTTCATTCTCTATTGATGGGTGTATGAGCATATTCAAGTGTTGAGACCTTTTGGGATACCATGAGATGGATATGCTCTGATAGACTATAGAGTTAGTTTCCTATTATGGTGAGGAGATTATGTATTGATAGGGGTAGATGGTGGTGCTAGAGACATTGATTGGTTTTGAGATGACTTAGAGGGTCTAGTTATTGGTGATGTGGTCTGGAAGCCCTATGTGGGTTAGCCTAGGTAGGCCCAATACAACTATCACACTTTATCACTACAAAGTTAGAGATGGATATATGGGAGGTGAAATGGGTAAATTGAGCTCATCCCATTCAATTGAGTTTGAAGGTAGTTTGGCCTCATACATGGGATTTTACTAAATTTTTTGAGATATAAGAGGGAAGATGTCGAGTTATTACTTCCATAGACATAGCCATAGGATGTTGTTTTGGATCATGAGGAGTTGTCGATGAGAACAGTGATAGATGATGTTGGTGTGGTGGATGGATATGCCACATGGTATCAGGGTTCATATGCAGCATCTAATTTTGGGTGGGGTGATGGAAGTTAGTAGCAAATGGATGTAGATCTCATTGGGGCACTAGTATAGGGTGGCGTCTAAGATGGACAGGTAGAGATAGCACTTGTAGTGGTGCAAGCCTAGATCACTAGATTATAAGGATAGGTGGCCACCTTATAGGGCCAAATTATCACTTTACAGGGTCAAGTGGTGATACTAATAGGAAAGCAAGATCATGTGAGAATATCTATTAGGTTAGTGACTCAGGAGATACATTCATTGAGGTAAAAGGTAGGAGTGGTGGTATCACTAGTAAGGGCACCTATAGGAGGACAAATATGATTCCTATGACATGGTACTTAACCACCATTAAGGAGTTGAGATATTATTAAGCAATAGTACTAGTATAGTTGATGTTGGATCTTTGATATGGAGAGTATAGGGCCAGTTTAGTACATGATTTGGCTATAACTAATCTAAGATAGTGGGCCTCTATAATGGGTTAGGTAGGTAGATTAGGGGTACCAACACCATATGGTAGTACAAGTGGAAGAGTGAGTGGTAGTGGTGCCCTAGGGGCATGATATTATATAATTTGATAGTTTGTATGTACATGATTTTGATACCGGCCTATGTTTCGATGATGCAAGATGTACATGAGAGAAAGATTTATACATTATTATATGTATTATAGATTTGATGACATGATGTATATGATTATTATGTTTTATGATGCTCATGATGGTTACATATATGATTTGTGTTTCATGATTTCATGTTTTTGATGTGGTGTTTATATTTGTGTTCATGTTATGATTTTGGGTTATGGTTCATGGTTCATGCACATGCACATAATTTATGAGACGTTTTACTTAGTAGCTTTGGCATGTGATGTTTTATGGATGATTTTCTGTTTCATTCATGAATTTTTATGATTATGGATTGTTGGATGTCATATGATGTTGTGATCATGGTGATTTTGTTTATGGTCTTGCCGATATGGTTTTATGATTTGATGTTATAAGATGAGTTGTAATGTTATAGTAAATGGATAGATAGGTAGATGAGCTATGATATGGTTCATGATGTTTTGATTATTGGTTTTATTTATGCTCATGATGATGAATGGTTTTATTATGATTGTTTATGATATGATACATGTTCACATGATGTTTTGATGGTAGATGGATAGGATGATGTTTATGATATGATGTTATATGATGTCATTTCATGATGTTTTGATCATAAATATATATATGATATAGTTCATGGATATAGTTCATAATGTTGTGTTTATCATCAATGTTTGTTGTTTATGATCATGGAGATTAAATGTGATCATGGTTAAAGATGTAATGAAAATACATAAAGTAGATAACAAACTAAATGTAGGAAAATTGGCAAGAACTAATGAGACACATGTCAACATGAACCAATGATGAAAGATAAAAAAAGAAACATGATGAATTTTCATTGGTAAGGATTTGATGAAGTCAAATTCAAATCATATTAAGGAAACTAATCCTTTCAAATTCTTCATATTAGCATTCTTAGGTTGATAAATAGGTGTCTTGATCACAATAATGTTAAGTAAGCTCAAAATCCCTTGATTAAAATAAGGTATAGAGGGAAGGATAGGTGGTAGGTGAAAGGTAAATGGGTGGATAGATAAGGTAACCTTATGTGGGTTATTTTTCCCCTTATTTACGTGACCTAAGAACCATAGTAAATAAGTCCATGTCTTATGCTAGGTAAACTGATCAATGTGGGAAGTCTACTAGTGATAGATATAAAATCTGATTGCAACTTTCTTAGGATAACTTATTTTTATTTGGATAGTGGATCTTTTCCTTGATTTTTTTTTTGATAGTTTGTTAATTTGATCGATATGGGAAGTTTAAAATTATTTATCTTGACCTATTGAACTTATCCATCCTTTAAGGGAGTGATCTAAGTTTGGGTTTGTATGTTTGGTAGCTATCCTTCAAGGGAGCAGTCTAAATTTTAAACATTTTAGAGGATTTTGGGTAGCTGTCCTTTAAGGGATCAATTTGTTATGCTAGAGAAATATGACCCAAATGATATTTGTTTTTACTTGCAAGGTTTTTATACATGGACAAGTCTAATTAGGCTTAGAGGTTTAAATTTATGAGGGAAAACTTTTAGCACAAAGAGGTCAATGGTAGGTGAAATGAATGGTTTGAGGAACAATGAATATGGGATTCCATCTCATTAGAGATGAAAATTATCCATGAGAACCATGCTATAGGTAGAGCTATGGTACCTATATTTAGGATTAAGATGTAACTATGATGGTTAATCACATGGTTCTATGTTGAAATTAGTTGTCCTCAAAGGGAGAGGGATAGGTATATGAAGGTAAAAATATCATAAACCAAGGGATGAGCTTAAGTTAAACAAAAAAAAGTGAGTTTGATCCTTCTTTAACAAAATAAAGGACATAGATGTGAAGCATTGAGAGGCTAAGGTTTTAATTTGCCTTCAAGAGAGGACAAATAATAAGCTCATAATCCATACTTATGGGTGATGATGTAGGGTCTAAGCTAATTGAAATAAAATTTGCCTCTTTTGCTTTTTTCCATGTTGGTGAAATGCTGATTTTCCTTAAGGATGAGGTCTCCAATGTTGAATTTGCATTATTTTAGGTGTTTGTTATAAGTACACTTGATTCATTCTTGGTATAAATGAATATGGTTAATCACTATGAGGTAATGTTCATCAAGTAGCTGAAGTCATGCTAGTCATTCTTGATGATAGTCACCCTAAAAAAAATAATCTCTTATAATGATATGTGAACAAAGGGAATTTGGACATCAAGAGGTAAAACTGCTTCTACTCCAAATACTAGATAAAAAGGGGTAGCACCCTTAGAGGTTCGAATGATAGTGTGATAGGCCCATAAAATTAAAGGAATGTGCAAGTGCCAATCCTAACCTGAAACATTGACTACTTTAGTCAACATTTTGTTAAGGATTTTTTTAAAAGCTTCTATCTATTAATTTTATTATATATGATAAGGTGATGAAAATCTTAACTTAATGCCAAATGCATCATAAATACCTTGGACTTTCTTGTTCTTGAAAGATTTATCGTTATCGGTGATGATATTATGGGGAAAACTGAAATGATAGATGATATGGTGGTTGATGAAGTCAACAATTTTGTTGGCTTTGGTTGAGATGAGAGGAATGGCTTCCACCCACTTGGTGAAATACTAGGTGGTAGTGATGATGGATTGATGACATTTTGATGAATGAGGATTGATTTCCCTAATAAGATCAAGGCCCCATTATGATAATGGCCAAAAATATTTGGATATTATGAGGCCATGTGCAGGTGCATGGTGAAAATTAGCATGTTATTAACATTTGACACACTTATTTACATAATCACAATAGTCTTGGTTAAGGGTAGGCCAATAATAGCCTAGGAAAAGGATTCATTTAGTGACAACTAAACCACTAAAATTTCCCCCATAGATTCTATCATGCATTTCCTTCATGGCATGGGAAGTTTCATAAATGTGAAGACAAAAAATAAGGAGGCCATCAAAGCTATATTTATAGAGGATTCCCCCTAGTATGGTATAATGAGAGGTAATTTTAACAAAATATCTTTGATCATTTCTAGAGAGGTTGGGAGGAATGATACTAAGGTTGAGGTAATCAAAATTTTGTTCATACCATATGTCTGATGGAGAAATTTCCACATTACAAATGGTAGGAAGGTCAAAATGGATATAAGATAGGGTGAAAAAGCAATGGATGGTGATAAAGAGTTTAGATTTACAAGGTAGAGATGGGATTTAGGAATTAAGGGAAGCCATTATATCTTCAAACTTGTTAGTTGATCATGGAATATATTAGATAAGGTAATGATCAAATGATGATAAGAGTACATCCATGAGTTGTTTGTACTTTAGTAGGACATCATTCTTACATTGGTAAGATATTTTGACCTGGTTGACCATAAGTTGGGAATCATTGAAGATGTTCATTATCTTGACTCCTAAAGCTAGAGTGGTTTGGAGACCTATGACTAGGGCTTTATATTTAGCCACATAGTTGGTGCACTCAAAGTCAAGTTTGAAGGAGAGGGTAAGAGGTTCACCATAAAGGGGAATGATAATAACTTCATCACCCACACCACATTAGCATTTGGATCCATTAAATAACATGGTCATTTGATAGGTGGGGTCCTCTTAAGAAAGGGTCACAATGGACTCTTCTAGAAATGCAAGAGGAAGAGGTTGGTTATTTGGTAGAGGAGATTCAGCCAATTAGTCAATAATAAATTTCCTTTTAATTGATTTTTGTTGAAGGAACTCTTAAGGTCAAACTTAGATAAAATCATGAGCCCCTTATCCATATGCTTTTTTTGGTAATGTTTGGAGTGCATGTACTTGAGTGGGTCAGTGTTAGTGATGATGTATGTTTTATGATTAAGAAGGTAATGATAGGGCTTGGAAGATATGAAGATGAGTGCGAGAAAAAGTTTCTTGATATGGGAGTATCGAGTCTTATACTCTATAAGCATTTGACTTATGTATTATATAGCTTACTCTTTATTTTATTCATCATGGTGAGCAAGCATTTCCCCTAGGGAATGGTCAGTGGTGGAGATGTAAAGGTAGAAAGTTTTATCCTCTTTAGGTGGGGTAAAAATAGGTAGAGAAATAAGGTATTCTATGAGTGAATCAAAGGCTTGTTGAAAATCTTTAGTCAATTTGAAAAACGTGTCTTTCTTAAGGAGATGGTGAAAAGGTTAACATCTATCTGAAAATTAATAGATGAAATGATAGATTGATTGGAGCTTCCCCTACAAGATGTAGAGTTGCTTAAGGTGGGTTGGAGGTGGAATTTCCAAGATTGTTCTGACTTTGGTAGGGTCTACTTCTATTCCTCAAAGGGAGACAATGAATCTAAAAATATTTCTATAAAGGACCCCAAAAATGCATTTCTTGGGGTTAAGGCAAACATGGAAATGGATAAGATGTTTGAAGATGATTTTAAGGACATCTAGATGATCCTTGTGATGTTTGGATTTCCCAAGGAGATCATCCACATAATCCTCTACGATTTTATGGATGAGTTCATGAAAGATGTAGGTTATGACATATTGGTAGGTTGTGTCAGCATTCTTTAAACTAAAGGGCATGAATCTATAATAGAAAACTCCTCATGGGGTAATGAAAGAGGTTTTATGTTGATCTTTAGGAGCAATCAAGATTTGATTGTAACTTGAGAAACCATCCATGAGAGATTACATCTCATGGCTAGCTATAAGATCAACAAGTTGGTCGATACTAGGTAAAGGAAAGTCATCCTTTAGGCAAGTGAGGATGAGGTCATGAAAGTTGATACAAAGGAAAAGTCACCTCATAGTTTTGGTAATGGGAATAATGTTAGAAACCCATTATGGATAATTAATGGGTTGGATAAAATCAATAGATAAAAGGTGTTGGAGTTCCTCTTTAACTAAGAGGGTGATGCAAGGGTACATATTGTGAAGCTTTATCATACAATCTTATCATCAAGATGGGTAAAAATGTTATGGAGAGCAATGGATGGGTCAATTCTGGGCATATCTTGATAAGGCTAAGTAAATGCTATGTTGTGGTCATAAAGGAAGGAAGGGTAATCCTATTGTTCTATGGGATTCAAGGATTTCTCGATCTTGATAATGTGTGGGTTATCTTGAGTACCTAAGTTGAAATATATGGTAGATTCATTCAACATGGTTTGGTTCTTAGGAGTAAGGTATTTATGGATAGTAGAATCCCCCACACTAAGATAGGTGAGAATAGAATCATCATCTTGATGTTGGATGGTGTTGATGGTAGGAGAATCCTTTTCTACCATTTTATGATGGATGAGAGGAAGAGTTTTAGTTTATCCATCCTTTTGATAGGTTAGGGGGCCAAAACTAATGGTATTGATCCCAAAAAAAATTTAGGTGGGATGATATTAGAATCCTTAGACTTTGAGGGAGATGTGGTTGGTGATGATGGGACATCCTCATCAATGGTGGCGATGGGTTTTGGTGAGGTGGGTTTTTTTAGTGGTATAAACCCAAGGCCGAATAACTCATGATGTTTTTGGGTTTTGATTATGGGTAGACCATGAGGTCAATATTCATAAAGGCCCAGGCCAAACCCCTTCTAAGAACACCTATAAAGGTATGCTTTAGAAAATGTGGGTTTGTTGAGATATGAAAATTTAAAGGTGAATGGTCAAATATGAGGGGTAGTAGCAATAGAAAGAAGTGGATGGTCGAGTCCCCCATAGATGAAGTTAGTTTTATGATAAGGTGGCCTAAAAGGGATGATGGTTCTGATGTTAGGGTTATAACTAGGATCATGGGTGAGATTCCCATACTCTTGAAGAGTAGGTAAAGAATATAAGGATAAAATATGGTATTCCCCAAGAAAGAGACATTGAAATGTTGGTTCCAAGGGATCCTCTATAAGGATTTATGAAGAAGGGATGGATGAGATTGTTGAAGCTTCATTGACTATGGGGGTGGAGTTATTGGTAGTTTTTGGTGAGGTAGATGGTCAAGGAAGAAGAACATCATTAGGTTTGTATGTCATATTTCAATATGTAAAGGGACTAGGGTTAGTTGGTATGGTGATGACATGAACTTTGTGCTCAAATTTGTTGCAATGATGTAGGGTGGAAGGGACATAAATCATAGCATAGATCCAAGGTCATCCAATCAAAACATTGTATTAGAATACATCCTCTATAATGTAAAAGAGTTATGGAATGGTTTGAGGTCCCAAATGAATATGGAGAACAACTATCCTGAAGGTGGTGGCCATGGTGTCATTAAAAGAGCAAAGGATTTTTGTAATTTTAGACATGATGTTCTTGGGTAAGTCAAGTTGGTCATAGGCATAGGAGGAGATAGTGTTGATACTAGCCCCTCCATCAATCATCACCCTCTTGATGAAATTTTGGTTGATGTATGTCATGATAAAAAGGGGAGGATTGAGATACTTACGATGCATAGAAGGTACTTATGAATCCTTAAAGGTGACTAGGTGGAAAGTTAAAAGGCTTTGACAAACACTACAAGGGGTTGAATATATTTGGTTTGAACCTCTATAGATTGCAAAATCTCTATCAATGTTTGATGGTGAGGAGGTGAGGTGTTTATTAATTCATATAATCTCATCTTCACTAAATTCTAATGAAGTTATTTCAACACTACATGTTAAATAGATTTGGAAGGGTTGGAAGGGGATGCACCCAAGATGGATAATTTGGGTTTAGCTAATGGTGAAGGTGTTTGGGGTCTATTGGAAGGTTGAGGGGCTGAAGGTAATGTCCATGGTATGGACATTTTTGCTTTTCCCTTATCTATCTATTTAACCCAAGATCAAGTAACAATATGAATAGTGTGGATAAGAGGAAGTGTTGGTTCGGATTGTTGCTTTGATTCCTCCTCAATTATAGGTAAGAGTGGGGAAGTAGGTAAATTTTGGATGGTTTGGATTGGTGGTTTGGTTGGTAAAGGTTTCAATGGAGGTTCATCTATTAATATATCATCCTCATCTTAAAGGTTATGGACTATTGTTTAGAGAGCTTTGCATTGTTTTGTATCATGTCCTAGTGTCTTATGGTATAATCAAATCAAATTTTCATTAAACCATGATGGTTTAAGATGTGAAGGGTTAAAAGGTTTGATGGGTGGTAGGGTTATAGAAGATGTTTACAATAAAATTTGTATAATGGTCAAATAAGATTCAACCAAAGGTGTTGAGGGTGTTGGCTTGTTGGCTTTAGGAGTATGAGCCTTCTTAGGAGTAGGCTTTACCATGAAGGTTGGAGGAGGTGGGATGGTTTTGGTAGGTGGTTTTGGTTAGGATTATTTGGTTATTTTTGATTTGGAGGTGGAGGGTGAATATTAAGTGATAGCTAGAAAGGAGGAGGTAGCTAGGTTAGTCAAGAATGATGAGGATTTTATTGTTTTGGTGGAGGTAGGTATGGGTAGAATAAAAGGAGAAGGCTTCTTAGAGGAGGAATAGGTAACAAGGATAGTAGATGGATGGAGTCCTATAATTGAAGGTAAGAGAGAAGGGGGTGATATGGGTCTAGTTCTATATGGTTTGGGTGGTTTCACCTTTTTGATAGATTTAGTTAAAGGTTTATTTAATGGACTTGATGGGGTTAAGTCCAACTTCAAAGATGGATGAGCCAAGATAAGAGTAGGAAGTATTCCTAGATTATTGATGGGTTTGATGAGAGAGGTGTAGGGTAATTTATCAATTTTATATTGTGGTGGGTTAGAGGGTTCTCCTATGGTTTTAGAGGAAGAAGTATCTAAATATGGGATTAAGGTAATGATAGGTTTAAGGGTAGAGGTGAGCGAGGTTAAAGGTTCTTGTTTGTTTTGATAAGGTATCCCAAGATGGTTCCAAAAGGTGACCCTTTCTAGATTAGGTTGAGAAGTAAACTCTAGATTTTGGACCAATCTAGAAAAAGGTTTATAGATGGGTTTGATTCCTTGGTTATTGGTTTCAAATATTAAACCCATAGGTTGAGGTGAGGGAATAGTTTCTTCACATTTATCTTGGGTGGAAGTTTTGATGGTTGAGGAAGATGATGTTTCTATGGAAATAATATAGGAGATGATCTCTTCCTTTGGAGTGGTTTCCAAACAAGGAGTGGTTGGTTCTATGGTAGGTAAGGAAGGTGTGGTTTGTTTAGATGTAAAAAGGGAGGTGTTTTCTTCCTTTGTTTGGATGTCCAAAGGAAAGAGTAATGATTCCACCACCTCTATAAGTGGATTTCAAGAAGAAGTGGTTGATGTAATGGTTACTTCCTTTGATACTTATATCAAAGGAGAGGTGGTTGGGTCAATGGTTTCTTCAATTGAAAGAGAGGGGTTTTCTTCCTTTATTTGGTTGTTCAAAGTAATAGAAGAAGATTCCACCACTTTAATAAGTGAGGTGGAAGAAGAGTTAGTTGAATTAATGGTTTCCTCAATAGTAGGTTCAATGGTAACAACATTAACCATGTGTACTTCATGAGAGTGATATGGTTTTGGTTGAGTGTTGTCATGGTTGGTGGAAGGTGCATGCTTAGGAATAGGTTTACTAAAGATGTCTAATGATTGGTTTGGAGTTGCATTAGGATTATCTAATGAAATTTCACCTTTGTCAATCATGTTTTGGATAATATATTTAAAGGTATTTCACCTACTCACATTTTGTCTAATGATGCAATGGAAGGCACATAGATCATTTTCATTGTACCATCTAGGTGTAGGGTGAGTAGCATCAAATTATTGGGGTGGTTTGATAGGTTGAAGTTGGATTAGGTTAGCTTAAAATAGCTTATCCAAAACTAACACATATGATTCCCCTATGGGAGTATAGTTCCTTATAGTGGTTTGATTTTGGTTTCAAGTTTTTTGGTTTGATAGGTTAGAAGAATTGGTTTGATTTAGTTGGTTGATGATTAAAGGTGGAGCAGATTTTAAGACAACCATGTTTGTGGTTGCCTTTTTCTTAGTGTTGGGATGGTTGGATGGATTGGTGGTTTTATTTGAAGAAGATTCATTGGATTTAAAGCTAGAATTCTTATTTCTCAATTTCAATTTCCCTTCATCAATAGCTCTAATTTCAAGTTTATGTTCCATGTTAAATGCCTCATCAAAGGTTTGAAAAGTTTAAACTTGAAGAGTTGGAGCAATATGTTTGGCACAACCTTGAGAAAAGAGTTAAATTAATTCAATTTGGGGTAATGAGAAAGAAAGTTGGTTAATGAGACGTCTCAATCTAGCTATGAAATTGGCAATCGATTCATCATCGAATTGCCTAATATAATGGAGGTCAGTAATAGAAACCCTTTTATATATATTAATTGAAAAGTGAGCTAAAATATTTGGGCTAGTTGAGAAAAAGAGAAGATAGAGTTCATGATGAGAGCATTATACTAATCCAAAGAAGGAGAGCATCATCATATGCGATCAAATAGCAAGAATGGTAGAATGCTCTTAAATTTTAATGGGGTTCCTCCTTGAATTAGAACTTAGAAAACTTAGGTAGTTCCCATTGAGAAGGATAGGGTTAGATTAGAATGGATGGGTGAATGGGTTCATTAAAAATTTGATCATAAGATAGAAGGTTATGAGCTCCAAAAATAGATGATTCAAGATTGGACATTTTATCCATTAACATATTAACTAAATGTGTTTGAGGTTAGGGAGATCCATAGTTGGGTAGTAGGTTTGGTTGAGGTTGAGTGGCTATAATGTATGGATAAGAGGTATAAGGTTGATAAGGTGCCACATATTGGTATGTGTTTATGGAAGGTTGGGATTATGCCCCATATTGGTATGCAAGAACAAAAGGTTAGGTAGAGGGTGGTATGTATCCTTGTTGATTAGGAACATATTGGTAAGATGTCATGGGTGTTTGTTGAGGGATGGACATGGGTTGGTTTGGGGGTATGGTTAAAGTGGTAGTTAAGGTTGGGTGGTAACCCTAGTGATAATAGGTGGAAGGGTAGGGGGTATGGAAAGTACCAAATTTTGAAGAGGGGTAGAGATAGGTTGGTTGGTAGTGGTAAATGGAATGGTGGAAATAGGGGTGGAATATATCCCCATGGTAGGTTGGGTATAGGTAAAAAGAGGTAAGGTTACCCCTACTTTATAATTATTGGTTGGTATAGGTGGGGTTTGGTATAGGTTGGAATGTTGGATTGGGTTTCGGTGGTGGTAGTGGATGGGATATTGGTAGAAGAACAGGCTTGGGTGATCGAAGGTTGGGAGGAGGTAACTCCACCCATAAGATGGGGAGGCATACCAAAAGGTGGATCCATGGGAGGAATCAAAGCAATAGGGGTGTCATGAGATAAGGTATTAAGGTAGTGTCAAAGGGCTATGGGGTTGTTATCAAGGAATGTGGAAAAATATTCATTTCACTCAACAATTATTCATGGCATGGTAGGAGGGGGAGAATGAGGAGGAGAAAACTCAACATCTGAAGTATACTCCATAGAGGAGGAAGAGGATGAAGAAGGTGGTCCTTGGTTGGTTTGATTTTTTGAATTCTATCTACTAAAGACCATGTGATAAAATAAGAAAGGAATGATGAAAACTCACACCTCAAACAAAAATCAAGCAAAAGGAAAAGAATTCAAGGCAATCCAAATATACAATAATAGTGTGTTTAAACTTAGGATTATTTCTAGATCACTTTTGGATTATGCCTTAGAAAGTGTGAAGAAGAAATTTGGATTGTATATTAGGTACTAAAGAGGAAATATAAGGTTGGTTTCAAGTTGTGTTTAGGTGCTCAAGAGAGAAATATGTATTGATCTTTAGTACGTGGCTTGATATTGGGGCCTACCCCCTCGCTTCACACACTTTAGAGATAAGGGTGTCAGGTGCTTAGCCAAGATATATTTAATTTTATAGTTTATACTCATCCAAAGATCTGACTTGGTTCTCCCCTTGGTAATGACCTCCAAGTAGGATTGTTGGAAAAGAGTAAGGTTGATCGCTAAGTGATGAAATCCTAGTTGGGCCTTCTCTCAAGTTTGTTTTGATGTGTTGATTGATTACATGGTTTGGATAAGTGTGTGATAATAAGAGTGAAAACTATGATTAATCACTTTGACTTTTAAGTTACTATATAAACTAAAACAAGCAAGCAATCAATGTAATGCAATGGGTTTATTTTATGCCAAAAGAAATTTTATATTTCATTTGATGAACATAGAATAAAGGAAGAAAGAAAGGGTAACTAGATGATTTTAGGGTCTTACTGAGCATGCCAAAATGTTTCTCTTAATTTTCACTCATTTTTTAATTTTGGAAGATAAGAAACTAGTAATATGGGTGTGGTATAAATACCTAGTTGGTGATGCACACATAATCCAAATGATGATGGAGAACTTCTCTTTGGCTTGGAAGGAATAACTTGCAAATAAGAACACATTAATTAAAGAAATCATTGTTAAGATAGTTAATTGGATTGCTTAGCATGAGATAGATCTAAGAATCATACGCTTTCTAGGAGTCTATCAATCCATTGTTGATAACAATCAATTTGGAAATGATAAAGTAAAGTACTTGCATGAGATAAATGAAATGCAATACAAGAAGAAAGTAGAGTGTTTGTTAAAGAAAAAGATTAAATCTATCAAAATTTAGTCAATACTTACGCTAAATTAGGTGGGATCTAGTTCAAAAAATTAGAAAAAGGTATATGAATAGGTAAGAACATAGATAGTTGGATTTGGTCAGGGGTAAGGGGTTAAAAATAATTTGTTGTTATTTTCTACCAAAGTGACCAATGATGATTAGGTGAACCATTGGCAATTGCGCTGACTATCGGTGGTTGGGTAAACATTAGTGGTTGGGGGTGACCATCAGTGGTTGTACTAACCATTGATGATTGCCTGTGTATTTTTGGAAGTATTCCAAAATAGTTGTAAGCTAAGAAAATGATCAAGCAGGTGATTGGTTATGGGTCATGTTAGAAATGAGAGGTTAGGGATAGGTCTAATCAAGTCAAGGGAATTGGAAGTTCAAAATAATAGATAACAATTAGAATATACCTATAGTTTGCTAGATGGTTGATAGTTGAAGGTTGAAACATTTTCACCAGAGTAATAGTACTTTGGCCTCAAAAGTAAATTTGGTAGATGTTTGAGTCTCTTTTGTTGATGTTGAATTACTGAAGGAAGACTAGATGTTGGATAAATAAAATACCTATATGCTTTATAACTCTTGTTATTCCTCTTTGCTACCCTCCCACTCCCCTCCTTTTATAGGCAAAAAGAGATGAAATATGGAAGGTTCCCTAGAGGGTGAGGTCGATGATCATGATGCTTGGAAGTTCATTAGCACAACATAAGGAAAATATATTAAATGGTACCTTTTTACCTCACATCTGGTTGATGTGTTAGTAATTTGAGGAGGTGAGGAGACCTAATCATCGACAGTCAAGCTAACCATTGATGGTTAGGCTAACCATCAATGATCGAGTGTCTAAAGGTGAAAGGGGTTAAAAGGGTAAGTTAAATAAGTTGATGAGTTAGCTAATTAGGTGGTCAACTACACTCAAGGTATAATAGGGGTCTTAAGGCATTTTGACAACTAGAACTATCATGTGTAATTTTATAGTGTCTACATCCTGATCATCTAAAATCTTTTGGAAATGAGCCATTACTACCTATACTCAAAGAAAACTCCTCTTTCATACACTTCTCACATTTGGCCTCAAAATTATCTTTAGTTTTCCATGAAAATACATACAAATAAGTCGATGACACTTGTCAAGACTCTCCATGGCTTTAGACTTCTCATGTAGACCTTAAAAATCCATCCACTTGAAGTTCTCACCCTTCTCACTATCATGTTCACTATGCCAATTCTAATTAGCTACAATGAGAGCTATTTTTTTAACACTTAAGAGTTTTTAAAAGGAATTAAATTGACATTGGGAGTTATATTAATTCTTAATATTCCTTCCAAATTTTATTTCATATCTTAAAACCTCTTAGAACCTACACAATGTATAAAATAATGAAAAAAACTCCATTTTTTACTCCATCCGTATAATTTCATACAGTCTAAAAGGGTGGGGAGTATCCTGAGAGAGTCTCCTAAAACATCCAATCATTTCCATGGTCAAACTAGGCCATTAGATCATCTTTCCATCTCCATTTCCTCTATCGGGTCTATAATCAAGGTTTGCAAGGGTTTTGAGTCACTTTTGCTCTTAAGCTTTGGTCATAAAGATGTGAGATTATAAATGCAAACCAATTCCACTATATAAAATATTAAGACCCATTATAACCTTGTATATACTCCCTTTTCATTCATACACATCCTCAAAGAAGATTTGAGCACCTAAAGTTGGTTTATCGAGCTTGATTCTTCATTTGCATAGACCTAATGTGTCCTAAAGTCCAAAATTGACTTTTCATGAATTCCATTACATCCTGATAGCCTATAAATGTCTATTATGACCCTATAAACATTTAAAATTTTATTATAAATATCATATCATGTTATAATTAGAAGTGACTCTCCATTTGGCTTTTAGGCCTAAACCTTGCCTATTAGGCCTACTTGCAAGTTTGATGGTCTAAACAAGCTTGTTGATATTCCTCCCTATGTGAGATATTTCCATGTTTTCTCTAGGTTTATTTTAACTTTGAAACCCCTCATAAAATGTTATTTTATCTTGTGTTCCACTCTTTTATCCTCATTTTCCAAAACCTGACAGTTTTAACTTTAGGGAAGTACCCTCTATCTGAGACAAAATAGAGGGTACTTACCTTATTCCCTCAGACCAAGTAAATATTTTATGGAATTCATAAATCCATATAGACCCTCTTCAAAAAACTTTATCCTCTGGTTAGGTCATTTGACCCTCTAAAAGCTTCAAGTTCTAAGACAAACTTGTTAGAGAAAGGACTGTAACTAGGGTTTAAAGAATGGAATATCTAATGCATCATTTGAGCCCCTTTCTATGTTCAATATCCATCATGATGGTTTCATGAAGTTTTTATAATTTTTATGAATGTTTTATAACCTTAATTCATCCTTCCAACCTCTCACATGTCCCTCATACTCTTTTCCTGGTCAAGACTATATATAACCCTGACTGTATTTAGCTTCAAAGTATTATACCTATAGGTGTTCTTTCATGTTTTAAGATTGAGATTATGTCTAAAACCTATTAAGAGTTCCTTGTATTTATTTGGTGTATTTTTTATCCATTATTTTCACCTTGTATAGGCTATATCCTCATCAAAATACCCTATTTATCTTATTATCTACCTACTCAACTGTAGGTGAGCATTTTGCATAATGGAATACTTGTAGGTGTATGTTGGACCTTAGAAAATCACCACTCAACTCCTCCTAATGATATTTAAGATCATAAATGTCAATTTCACCATTTTTAATCATTCATATACGTTGGCAAGGTCTATTTTTGCAATTTTAGGTGAAAATGACTCTTTTGGCTCAAACCTATAGATATCAATGCTTGAAATTAGTGCATAAAAATGCAACTTTAGGACCTCCAACTTCTATCTTCCATTAACTTCATGCCCTCCATATTTTTCATGGCCTCCCTACTATGTATATTATTTAATATAATTTTATCAAGATGCATAAAGGGCATTGTAAACCTTGTTGTCTGTCATCCACAAAATGGTGAGGTCTTCTATTTTACTCTTTTAAGGAAAATGTCCTTAAATATAGTCATTGTTTCTTTCAGCATGGTTCCCACCCTTGCCTATTAGCCTCAGGCTTAAAGAATATTTTTCATACTAACATGCAATCCCAAAAACCTCATGGAAGCTCCAAATCATGCCAAAACTTCTCTAATCAACATTCTCTTTTTTTTACTAGTGCCACCTATAGGTGGTCATTTTCATATACAGACTGTGGGTAAAAACTTGGATAATATGCATTGTGTTTGGACTTTAATGAGTTTTGGACCAATATAAAACATTAAAAAATAGACTCTATTAGTTATCAAGTACCCTTATTATCTCAAATTATCATTCTCAACATGATTGGTTTCCAAGAGGGAACCTGGAGGTGCATATTAAGTTTCTTGCAAGTAGTGAGCATGATTATGAATCATACACATGGTGTATAAAACTTAAAAAATAATTTTATCTCCATCAAATGTTAAAAATTATCCCTTAAACCTATTAATACTCATATCAAGTCAAGATATCTTGATTTCGATGTGATTTTCCCTTTCAATTACATGTAGGTGCACATTCTGAGTTGCATATAGATAGGCGGTGAATATGAGGTTGGATAGTGTGAATTATCTTAACCATAAATGAGTTTTAATCCTATATTAACACCCCAAAATTCATATTCACAATATAAATTATCTGAAATATTTTTAATACCTCCTTCTCAATGTGAATTCCTCCATGAGAGGACCTGTACATGATAGTTGTAGAGTATATTGATTGCATGATTCTTGTGATTGCAACCTTATGGAGTATTACTTTTAGAAATATATTGGAATTAAAATTGGACCAATAATATATTATAAACATGAGTATGAACTTATAAAAACTTATTTAAGTCACCATCAAATCATGAAGATTCTAAAAAAGATGGAAATCTACCTACAACACAAAATGATGTCTTCTCTTGAAACCTTAGATAATTATCCCATAAATTACTTTAAAATGCTAGAAAAAACATGGAGAGAATTATATGAGGTATTAAACATCCTCTATAATCAATCCCAATGTTTTTATTTTACATAATCATCCAAACTAAAGTAAAACCTATAGGGTGTATAGATTAGCAAGTAAAAAAACATAGTCAACTTGTTAGAGATTGTTCATAAAGCACAGTTGACCAATATTCAAAATATTATTATATAAATGGATATATATGAGTTTAATTTCATCTCCCAAATGAATTTCACCTGAAACTTCTCCAATTTTTTGTACCAAGTATAAACCTACTAACCACTTTTGTGTGTCTAGAAGGGCAAAGAAGGATCAGAATGGTTTTAACTCAAATTTGGCACTTCTAGATCATTTCAAGCATGGAAATGAGTCTAAGGAAGATTAATAGTCATTCCATGACCTTATACTATGTTCACCTTCCCTCATGGGCCATACAAGTTCTAGACTCTCCCTCTTTCAATTGATTTCCCAGTTTTTAGTTGATAACATGTAAGTTTCAATTGAAATTACATTATTGATAGGGAATATGACTTATTAGATGTTTTAAAGGAAAATAGGACACCTTTAAAACCATGCCACTTGCATTTGTGACCCCTAAAATCCTTCTAAATGACTCAAAGTGGCATATAGATTAAAATAACTAAGATCAAGGCCAATATAGCATTAAATGACATCAAATAATTTATAATACACCCCATGAAAAAATATTGGACCCCTAAAACATCTAAAAATCAAGTTTTTATCTATAAGGGTTCTAATTTGACATGTAGGGTCAAATTTGTTTAATAGTGATCATATGAGTTTGTTCAATTTTGAGCCTAGTTTATTTATGCTAAATTTTAGATCATGTGATGAAGTGCATCAAAAGATATGTATGAGCAAAGTTATCCTTCCAAGTAGTTCCAAGCATAGTTGAACTGTGGAAGAAAATTTTGAGTGAGAATGTTAATGATGGCATATATTGCATGTGTATGGGTTCTAAGAGTATATTTTTATATGGATGGATTCTCTTATGTGGGGAGATCATATGATCCAAATTTGAGATCATGCATCTAAGCATAGAAAAATTTATTAAGGCTCAAAGATGGCTTCTTAGATAGATTGCAAGGGTCCCCATACTTAATAAATTTTGAAATGTTAAAGACTAGGACCAAATAGAGATCTAATGATTCATAGGAGATCATACATTGAATATCTATGATGTGTAGTAATTCAAATAGGTCAAAGTTTTTTTTGGTTAACAGAGTTAAAGATCAGGACCAAATGAAGATCTAATAGTGCACGAGTGATCGTACAAGATTGATCTAGAAATCAATGTTGAGCAAGATGGTAAGAAGTGTTTGAGGTTTAACACTGATTAAATTTATAGGATAAGGATCTAATGGTGAGTGGTTGTTCATACATATTTATTGAATAGTATGAGTTGCATGATAAATCCCTGATTGATCCATATAGATCGACAGAGTGTATTGAGTCAAAGTTTCAAGATTGCACGAGATGAGGTCAAAGTGACTGAGTTTTAACATTTGAGTATTGATTCATATGAATTAAAGTTTGGAAAATATCAATGGTGCATAATTGATCTGAGAAACAAGGACACAAGATGCGAGCTTAGTGTTCAAAGTTTAATTGTGACTATTTACATTTAAATATTTGAATTTTACAAAGGGAAAAAATAGTCTATGGTATTTTTCGTATAAAATTTGATCTAGGATGAATTTTCTCATGTTATAAAAATAAAATATGAAGAGGAATCTATTGTGCATCTAATGAACCTAATTTTAAGATCTATAAGTGTGTATAGTCAAAGAAATTAATGTCTAAATTTGACTATGTTTGTACTTGTTCTGCAAGTAACCCAAGAAGGGTAATTGAGCTTGTATTGATGTTGTTTATATGTGTTATGATGAACTAGCTATTTATAATTTCTATATAATCCATGGGGATGCTCTATGTGGTTTTTATAGGTGTGATCAATCATTATTTTATATGAATAAAAGTTAAGAAGTTGATTGTGTGTTTGTTCATAGTGTTCATGTGCACCAGGTCAGTGATTAAGTTATTTGAGCATATGCAGAGGTAAGAATGAGTGTCTATGATCATTTGAGGATGTATTAGGGATAATAAGGAGTGTACGTATGTATTTTTAATTTGTCATGCATTTTTTTTATTGATGAAGTGCTAAATGGGTGAATAGGTCTCCATGAGACTTATAAGAGCTACAAGGGCCTTATTAAAAGGTGTAGCTACTTAAGCGTGACCCATAGGTTCTTTGACCAACCTATGAAGATTTTTTTGAGCTGTGTATTCATTTGAAGAGATGATTTAAGGTCTAAGTCATGCCTAATGGCTGACCAAGGTGTTGATTATCAAGTATGCTCTATAAATAGTGAAATCAAAGATGGTGATTTCTAGACTTTATGTGAGAGATTTGGGAGGGATTTGAGAGAGGCTTATGTGTGTGAATTATGGATTGAAGTAAGGTTAGAGATAATTATGGATTATTTGATGAGTAAATCAGTTTTAGGACTATTTATATGATTTGTTAGTCATAATTCTATTGGTAAAATAGTGCTCTTATTGTTTGAGTATGAGTGAAGGTGAAGAGTGATAATCAGAGGTCCATCATCAAGTGTTGAATACATCATTATAAAGGTGGATGTGTTCATAGGTGTTATTTTGGAAAATCTACATCTAAGGTGGTTACAACCTCATTACAAGGTAAAACTTGCTAAAAGTCTGGTTGTTATTGTAACTCAGCTAGACAGGTGTGGCAACACGTTATGGGATTCTAGTCTCACTAAATAGGGATTGTAGTTCCTTGATCATTTATAGATGGTCTAAATTGGTTCTTATTTTTATATGATAGCATTCCAATTGCAAGTTCAAATGGGTTTTATTCCCCAAGAGGGTTTCCCATGTATGTCATGTGTTATGTGATTGATCGTGCATTGTCTCTCTTGCTCATTATTATGAATGATGTCTATGCTTCATGAATGTTTTTGGTAACTAATTAAGTGTTTGTAAAGATAAAAATTAAAGTTGGATTATTTGGGCCCACTGATTCACCCCCCCCCCTCTTAGTGATTATACCTCTAACATTTTATCAGTGTAAATGGTTTGTAAAACTGACTCCCAAGGTGAAAGTTATGCCCCTCAAAGCAGCAGGTGGTCTAAGTGGTCAAACATGGGAAAAAGGCCCTAGCTTTCTAATAATATGTTAAGAAATCACTTTATCAACTTAATGAATAATTTAATAAAACCCTAGTGCAAATAGGGATATCAACCCTCGACTATCACTATGGGTGTCTTTGAATGCACACCAGGTTTATGCGGGGCTTTGATGAGCAAAATATGAGGTATGGGGTTAGAATTTGTCATTGATGCACTTTATCGATTAAGATGCAATTTAATGAATTTTTATATAAATATTAATTTTTATAACAAAAAAATAATTAAAAAATATATTAATTGATTATATTTTGAAAAAATGAAAATATTTTAATTAACTAGGTTTTAAATTTTAGTTTTAAATAATTTAATTAATTAAAATTAAATTTATAAAAAACTAAATAATAAAAACAAAAAAATCTAATTAAAATCAATTTAAAATTAATAAAATATAATTAATTAAAAAAACATACACCTAACTACCCCCTTTACCTCTAGCCTTCCTTACATGGTTCTAAACCACATTGGGACCAAATCCTAATTCATATTATTTAAATGCAATTTGACTAAATTTAATGGAGTTGGGGGAGTCCAATGGAGGTTGGGAGACTTGATCAATATTTAAACCCAACCAATACTATTAAACTAATGGAAATTATTCTTAGAGAGGAGTCCCATGTTGGGGGCTATTATTTCTATAATTTTGGGTAGAGCGGTCCTATGCATCGTCAAAACTTAAAAAAATGCATACAAAATATTTGCACCTGAAAATAAGGACCAACATATATTTAAGAAGAATATTTTAAGGGGTGGGAAGCATTTGATGGCTAAATATTTTCATGGATGCTATTTTCTTGGTTACCAATTATACATTTATACCCAATCAAAATTATTCTTTCTTTCAAACAACTTTTTTTTGTAAAATGTTCCCAATTTTTTTGAGTAGTGTATATTGCACAAAATTTTAAAAAACATGGGACTAATAATAAGGAAAAACACTCCTATAATTTCTTAGCATCACCCCCTTAAAAATAATCAGTGATCTCCCATCATGGGACCCTTGCCTTAAACCTATACGAGATAAAACACTCGCTTACCACTATGTTCCAAATCTTATTGGTCTGCATTCTACTCAGGTTTAGTTCCCTGAGTGGCATAGGTTAGTTTAAAAATTGATTTTGGGGGGAAATAGTCCCAACTACTAAATAATTTCCAACACTTAAAAAAAGATAGTCTTGGTCAGGGTTGAAACCTCGACCACCAAAGAGCTTTGGTGAACACAACATGTAAGACCCAGTCAGTAATAAATTTATGCATAACAAATTACCAATGTGAAGCCTCCTTATATAGACCTAATCAAAACTGAGATTGTCAATTAGAACTATAACACCTAAACTCAACCACCCTAGACTAATTTAGATAAAAAAAAATTGATTAACAATGCATTTTGATAATACAAGTGAAGACCTAACTAGCCTAGGCAAGCCTGATTAGAACTATGGAGAGCCAACATGAAATATTTAGACCAAATCATCAATTGGAAGCCTGATTAGTAAGAGAAGGGTAAATTAGTCCTTGGGAGACCTAATCAAGAATTATAAACTTGATTAGCTCTTCCAACTTAAAAAATATAATAACTAAAAGAAGAAATTAAAATAACCAATTACAAATAAAACACAACAAAAGCTAATAAATTACCCCACATCTAAAAATAACTAATATCAACTTTCAACACAGTAAACATAGGAGACTGTTAGGGACCTATAAAGGGTTTTTTCTCATGGGAGATGATATTTTAAGGTTTTTAAACCTCCCATAGAGGTCTAATACTATACCAATATCCAAAATCCTTAGAGATGAGATGACACAGTCAAGCATCTAGGTCTACATGCAGACCCAAGTGACATTTTGAGACTCCTTCAAGCTATTGTAAATAGTTGAATGATCAATGCAAGATGTATGAGTGTGTTTAAGGCCTAAAAATGAGGTTATAAGTTATAAGAGGTGAATAAATTGATCATAATGCCTTTAAACCATGTTCAAACCAATCAACTTCCACATAAATAATTCTAAGGCCATCTTCAAAAACTCACCCACTCCACCACATGCACACTCAAAGACAAAGATTCTAGGGAATTTTAAGTCTCCCTATGGACTAAATATACATGAAATATTGATTGGAATTAGGGAGTAGATATTTATGAACAAATGTTAAGAAATTAAACACTCAAAAATGGCTTGCAGACTACCCTAGGGTTACTTTCTAAAATTTGTATCTTCATCCACCCTTTGCATGAGAACATAGCCCATTCATGGAAGGTGAGCAAGTCAGTACCCTTGAGATCCATGGAATTTTTTCTATACTTGGATTTTTTTACAATATAAATTATCCTTAAGACTCCTAAGTACTCCTAAACCTCCCTAAAACCCTAAGCAGACCCAATCTCAAAAAACTTGATTTTTTGATATCCTAATATCCTAAAATGGTCTGAATAACTCATGGAAGGTCAATATAAGCATTTATTATCTAAATTATTGTCCTTTATCTTTGATTTATACTCTTCAAAATCTCACATACACGCATACAATTTACTCATTTCATCTAAACCATTCATACTTATCACTCTCTAAGCAACAAATTAACATATTAAACCAAACTGGGGAAAAGTGAGAAAAGTAAGACAAAAAGTTATTTCCAAAAAAAGTGAAAATATGAAACTCACTCATATAGGCCCAATTAATGATATTAATATAGTTCTATAGGCCAAAATATCATAAAAACCAAAGTGAACTCCCTAATCGAATTAAGAAGTTGAAGCGAACTAGAAAGTGACATTGTCAAGATCTTACAAGTGGGATAAATGGGCCAAGAAGTTGTTTTAGAACAAAGTAAAAATACAAAACTTGTCCACATGAATTATTCGATAAGATAGGATTGGTTTTGGAGGCTGAAATGGCATGGAAACTAAAATGATCCCTTAGATTAGACTAAGAGACTTGAGTAAGTCAGAGGATAACTATTCAAGAGACCCCATAAGTGGAATAAGTGTCTCAAAAATGCATTTCCACTCAAAGAGAAAAACATGAAACTTATCTACATGATCCTAGTTGATGAGATGGATTAGGTTCTAAAGGATAAAATAACATGGAATAAAAAGTGACCTCCCAAAATAGATTGAGAAACTAAAATGAACTTGAAAGTGACATTTTTAAGAACTAGCAAGTAGAATAAGTACCCTGAAAACATAATGAGTAAAAAATGAAACTTATATGTATGATCCTACTTAACAAGGTAAAGCAAGTTATGGAGGTTGTAATGACATGGAAACTAAAATAACCCCCCAAATTAGTTGTAGGGAGTTGAGAGAGTAAGTGACAAAAAATTCTCAAATATAAACAAGTACATCTATACTCCATTTTGGGGGCAAGAACTTTATATGAAACTTCACCACTCAAATGTGGTCATCATGATGGATTAGGCTTCAAATCCTAGAATGACATGAAAATTTTAGGTAACCCTGTGAAGTGGCTTAAGAGAGCCTAAGCAAGCTAGGCTTTAACTTTAAATTGGGAGGTCAAGACTCCACTTCTACGCTAAATGTTATATATGAAGTTTTCTCACACGGATGTAGTCTTTCCAATGGTGATGGTTTTGAGGCCCAATTTTGTATACAAACTATGATAGACCACAAAATACACTTAAGAGTGCTAAGATTAACAAGCAATGAGCACAAGTGAGAGTGACTAAAAAAACAAAAAGAGGTTCCCTGATTCTTGGAAGAATTAGGGTGTGTTTTTCAAGCAAAAAAAAATGGTGACTCTACTCAAAAATACTATTGAGTATTTTATAATAATATAAACATGTTTACAAACCCAAAATCTCTAGTTGAGACTACATGGAATATGAATATATTCAAAAGAGGAGAAGATAGGAGTAAGTAAAGTCAATTTCCTTTAGACCTAGTAATTTTACCTTTGAGTGAAGGATCTTAATTATTTTCTCACTCCTACGGCTAAGTATATAATTCCACATGGATACATTTAACTTGTGTGAAAATGAGTTAAATTACCGCTTCTAAGAACCTGCAAGGACTAACTACTACTGATTCAATCATCAAGCTAGTGAATCCTACCTTGAGAATGGTTGCTTAGAAATTGCTTTAATACCACCCAAGCATATATAACCTTGATGAATTAGTATTTTATCCTACTTTAGGCATTTCTCTAATGTCATTCAAGCATTTATATCCCCAGTAGAGGTTTCCTGAATCACCTAGAATCGAGTTTTTTTGAAATGGGTTTTTTTCTTTTTTATGTTTTCTATTTTCACTTTCTTGTTTTAACACCTCAATTATGGGTTGGATACCACCATATTAAGTGAAAGGTAGAATTATATATTTTTTAACTTAGATATTCACCATATTAGGTTCATATACACAAACCTATAAACCATTAAGATGTGATTTTTGTGCTTGGTTTCAAGAGAATGTCTTTACCAACCAAATATTTTACCCAAACTTAATCCAACACAAATAAATTTAGAACACATAATATTTCAAGATTTTGAATATGATTCAAAAACATAATCTAATTCTAAAAAATACTAAAATTATTATGCACCAAAATGTCATTCAAACTACCTATGTACAGACCTTTCATTCTTCATTTTTTGACCAATAGGGGAACCTATAGGATAAAATAGATAGAATAGATAAAAAAGAGACAAGCAATGAGGCTAAGCCAATAATGAAAAATAATAAAATCAAGAAAATTAAAATAATCTACCAACAAAGCAAGAAATAAAATAGGAAAGAGAAAGGGAAAGTATTTACAAGAACTAACCAAGCTAATTCAAGCCTAGAAGTAGTGTTTGAGAAATTATCCATTGACAAGTAATGGAACATCCTCACCAGTTAGACACCTTAGGTGTAATTCATTCTCACCCAAGATTTTAGATATTTGGTAGGGACCCAACCATAGGGTATCAAATTTTTTGTGTTGTCCCTTTTTCTCATGATTCTTGTATTAAAGAAGGACTAGATCAAAGATCTAGAAGGATTTCACTTTTTCTTATTATTCAAACCAATGTTTGATGACTCTTTGGTTTTTTATAAAGTGGAGTAGGGTTGAAAAAATTATTTTCTTCTAATTAAATCAATTTAACGAGGTGAGCTTCTATATTATCACTTGTTTCTAAGTAGTCTCTCATGAAATGTAATGTGGGGATTCTCAAGTTCACTGGGAAGATTGGGTCTTGGCCATACACAATACAGTATAAGGTCATTCATATGGCTGAATTAATTCTATTCCTATCAGACCATAATGCAAATTTTAGAAAATTATGCCAATCCCTTGGGTTATTTTCCAAGACTCTTAATTACATCAAGCAAGTTCTTATTCATTGATTCAGCTACCTTATTACCTTACAGGTAACAATTGGAAGAGAACTTAAGGATTTCCTAGTTTTCATAAGCCCACTCATTAAATTGAAGAGAATATAAAGCAAGACCGTTATCACATACCATATTGGTAGGTATCCCAAACCTGGTGATGATATGTTTTTCTATGAAGTTGATTACCTCATTGGTTATGTAATTTTTAAATGATTGAGCTTTAGTCCAATTGGTAATTTAGTTAGTTTATGTGAGAATGAGCATGTGTCTTATGGAATAATTATTATTAATCATTCCAATGAAGTATAATCCCCATTTTGTCAATGGATGAACCTAAATAATCAATTATAATGACATGGCAGGGGTACATTCTCTGTGCATATCAACTTGGTAGGTATGACAGCTCTAAATGTGAGCATGAGTGTCTCTAAAAACATGTAGCCAATAATACCTTGCCCTAAATATCTTATGAGCTATAACACTCCTTGATCCATGATCAGTTCCATACTTGCCATGAAAATCATTGAGTACTTCAGTCACTTCTTATTTGTTTAGGCATCTTAGATATATGCCTTTATGATTCTTCTTATATAACATGTCAGATTTGATCTTTAAGTTATTGTTTTTCATGTGTAATTAACTTATCTAAGTGGAATTCAAGTGAATTTGACAATCATTTTTTATAAAATAGTAGACCACATCCTAGTACCATCCATCATTCATGATAACTTGCACTATGTACTATTGGCAAATGATTTGTGGTCTACTTCAACCATTGCCTTATTGAGCCCTTGACCTTGTTCAATATTCATTGGTTGGAGTTCTAGGTAAAAAACTTGGAGAATAATCATCCACCTACCTCTTCATTCACCTAACTCATTTGTTATTATCATAGCCTTTATGGATAGGTTAGGCACAATATATATACCTTGTTATGGAGAATGTAGTGCCTAAACTTCTTGATTGCTTTGATTAAGGCAAAAGCTTGTTTATCAATTGTCAAGTATCTTATTTTGGCATTAAAGAGTGGATAACTCATGAATGAGAGAAGTCTATCATCTCTAGCTTATTTATTTTGTGTTTAGATAATAACACTCAAGTGTTGTAAAGCAAATGAATAGATATATAAGGGTTGTGTATAGTCAAGACTTATAAGCACTTGAGTATATACAATTGATGTCTTGATCTGATTAAAAGCTACTTATGCTTCAATCATATATTTAATATTATAATCCTTCTTTAGCATGTTATTTATAAGTCAAACTATATTTGAAAATCTTGAAATGAACTTTCTAATGAAGTTGATTTTGTTAAATAAGGACTTCAGCTCTTTTCTACTACTAGGCAACAAAATATTCAAAATTTCATCCACTCTCATCTATTGAAATGCCTCGTTCAGAGAGAATGTGACCCAATAACTTACCATATATGACCCCAAATATATATTTCTTTGGGTTTAAGGAGATTATATGATCTTTGCACCTCTATAATACTACTCTCAAGTATTTTATGTGGTCCTCTCAATTTTTGAAAAGACATTTAGATTTCCATGTATGTGACTATAATTTACTGATAATATACTTAAATGTAATATTTATGGCATGTTGAAAGGTAGCACCCACATTGATTAAGATGAATAACATCTTTTTATATGTGAATACCCCACTTTATTATGAATGATGTCTTGATTAGGTCCTCATAGCTGACCATTACCTGATTGTATCTTTAATACCCATCAATAAATAACATCATTTGAGATATGTTCACTATTCTTAAGACTTCATATAGTGAAGATGGTGGGTAGTTATCCTTTTTTGATGCTTTGTTCAAGTTGTATAAGTCCACAAAAAGCCTTGTCTCTTCACTTTCTTTTAGATTGGCACCAAATTAGCCATGTGGCCACCCACATGGAGTGATTAATAGTAAATATGATTCTTGATGAGAGAAAATTTTGTACTTCCTTGAATATCAATAATTCTAGCAATGGATTTGCCAATTTTACCTCTAAAAAAATGGTTTAACTCCCAACTTGAGAGGGATATTATGCATGAGAATGGAAGTATTGAACAATTTTAAGTCTTCTTAACTCCATGTTATAACCTATTTAAATTCCTTTAGGTCTTTAACCAACCCTTTTTTTTCCCTCTTTATGTACGTCGTGCCTAAAATCAAATTTTTTGATTCATATACATTGCCTAGATTACAAAGTTAATGTTGCATACCTTTAGTCAGGGTTGATATTTATTTTTCACCTTAGTAATCCATGTCAAATATTCATTATAGTGAGATAATTCCCTATGGTGTAATATTGGTTTTTTATATTAATTACCCCTTATTTATCTAGTTTAAACTCTTATCTATCATCTTCATCTATAATCTAAGTTTTGAACACATCTGTGTTGGTGATAAAGTTGATGATATGTGGATCATAGTTGAGTACTTGGAAGTTATTTATATTATCAAAACTAGGAGTAGAGACTAACTCCACTAAAAACCTTCTTAACTTGGATTTACCTATAGGTTATAGAGTGCTTTCAGTTGTTGCCAATGCATCTACCATATATTTTTTCTTACGAGGCAATGTTTGAATGTTGAATGCATTAAAATATTCTATCAAGTTTTATACTCAATTATGTTATCTATATAAATGCTTATAATTGTAATCATATTTGTTTCTTACTTATTTAACCACCAATTTTGAGTCACCAAACACTTTTAGGTTTTTTATCTTCTTCTTTAGATCAAATAGGAGATCGTGAACTAGTGCCTCATATTCACCTACATTATTTATGAAAGAAAATTATAGGTGAAAAGTAGCTAAGTATGACTTCCCTCATGGTTTAATGAGATCAACATCATCACCCCACCTATAGACACCCCATTCTGACCACAACTGCTTCCAACTAGACTTTAGATGTATTTCTACCAAACAACATAAATTAAGCCTAAGAATCACTAAATGTCTTAATTTCATCTACACATCAAACATTAGTGTTCAAAATTATGTCAAGGAATCCCTATTTGGGTTATTATCTTGTATGCAATAGTAACCTCTCATGGATTCATCTCTAGTCACCTTGTGACCTAGTAACTAGTAGTTTGGCTTTTAAACCCATTAAGAAAGGCACTTAAACAATTCCTAAAATGCTAAGCATAATTAATCAAATAATTAAACTAGATTAAATACTTAAGTGAATTTTCCATGTGCAATTAGTGAAAATAATTTTTATAAAAATTAAAATTCAATAAATATGAGGTCATGATGACATCATCCTCAAAGTCAGAATTTAAAATATCTCCCTAAATGCAATAAATTTAGAAATGGAGAGCCATGTTTAATAAAGAGGATTTTTATCCCAAATATTAATTACATGTACCCTCCTTAACTCAACTAGGGTTAGCCTTAACTCACCTAAGGTTAGTTTGAAGTCAACCATGGTTAATTCTAACCTAACTACACTTGGGTTAGAGTTAAATTTGGAGGCTACAAGTACAAGGCCTCACCCCTTGATCTTTAATATTTTAATGTGCAATGTTATTATTCCAAAATACCTCTAAAAACTTTAGTGTAGTGTTACCATGCCCATTTCATAAGCCAAGCCAAATCCAAAAAACATCACCAAGGTGCTAAGGAGAAGTGGATAAATGGATATTCATTGAAAAAGATTTATTCAGCAGACAGTTGAGCACATCATTCCATTACCAAATCACAATAATTTCTCTCATAGAAGGTAAAATATCTTATTTGCTTTCATTTTGATTAGGTTATTTGTGTAGTTCTCTAGCTCCTTAAGTGTCAAGGCTAAAGTCTTTAGTTTTTAGTGTGTTTGTTTTTATTTGATTTCATGACTAACATGATACTAATCTCCCCTCTACATCAAATTCCTTAATCATATAATGGCATACCTGATGGGACTCACACCCCAAAAATCTCTTCTAACTACATTTTGCTAACCATTTTCATGTCAAAAAATTTGAGTAAATTGCCTAAAACATGAAGGATTTTGAATCTTGGCCAAGCCATAAGGATCAGTGATAATTAGATAAAATTGATAGTGATCATTAGGATCGATGTTGATTGGTAGGAATCAACCATAATTTTTGTGTCAAAAACCCAGTTGAATCAGAAGCTAGAAATGGTGTAAAAAATTAAGTTTCATTTATTGTCCTTTCTTTTTTTAGTGCTTAGCAAGGTGTTTACTATCTATTTAACCTTTTTATTATAGGTTTTTAAGTCTTAAAGCATTGATTTTTAACTATTTTCTATCAAAAACATGTTTCTATTTTTTTTGGTTGTACGAATCGATGATAATTACATAAAATTGACATGGATCACAAGAATCAATCATAATCCCTACAAATCAAAAATGATTCTTTGTGTTTTTATTTATTTTTTTAAACTTGAGAGCTGAAATTTCATTATTATTTGCTCATTTTATTTTTATATTCTAATTAAAATAACCCCCTCACACTTTTTTCAGGACCCAAATGCCAAGGAAATAAATTTTTAGCACTTTAAAAATTTAAATCACATTTGCATTTGGTGTTTAAAAATTGTTGAGTAGTTTTATTTTTATTTTATTAAAGTTCACAAATCAAAAAAAAAAAACAAGGGGCTAAATTTAAAATTAAATTTTGCTTGGGTATTTAAAGTGAATACAAATTTAGACTAAGTGCTCTTAAGAGCTTCCTTGTTTATCATTTTGTTTGTTTGTTTTTTGTTTTTGTAAAATAGACTTAGCATGTATGTTCTCCCTTATCCCCTTTAGGGAACTCAGATGGCCAATAGTTCTTTGCCCATTTATTTATTTTTCTTAGTCCTATTGTCTAAAATGTCCTACATACAAAACTTTTACCTAGATGGATCAGGCCACTTTCTTAGAACATTCAATAACCTTCTACTCCCATGACTAGTCTCTTTCTAGTCCTGAATTGATGATGTAGTACAGTATCTTAGAAGGTCTTGGCATGGTGTGAGGAGATGAGTAGAGTTATTATCAAGAAGATGATCCAATGGTGGAAAGATAAAACAAACCTCATGACCCTACCTCATGTCTCTTGTAAGCTTTTGAAATATTTTAAGCAAGTTTTTAGGTGAATATGGAGTTTTTGAGGAAAAGGCCTAGAAATGGATCTTGAACTACAAGTGAAGGATCCATCTATTTTTTAGGGTGTTCAAAAATTCATGGTCATGAATGAGGTTTGCATAAATTTTTATAAATTTTGACACGTCAAAAATGGTGTCTAGAGAAGCCAATTTTCCCAAAAGACCCCTAAAATTGCATTAGATGACTTAAGGGTCTTCAAAATATAAATTCTAAGTGAAAAAAGTAATTTTTTAGAGAATTTAAATTGTTTTTTACTACCTCCCAACTCCTTATTTATTTTTGTACCTATTTGGAAATTTTCAAGGCCATTTCAAGTCATTTAGAGTGGTGGACAAGAGTTTGGGAGCAAAAAGATGCATTTTAGAGCCTTTTAGAGCTTTAATTGAATAGGTTTTTGAAGGTTTTGATTAATAAAAGGATTAAATTATCATATTAATTCACCCATGGTGTTCCTAATATCCTCTCATAATCCTCTAAAATTAGATTCAATTACAATAACAAGTAGAGGTAAGGAAAACATATTAGCTATAAACTAGGCATGAAATAGGTTTTCTGCCATTAATGGAGGTCCATGCATTTAATAAGTTTTATATAAGGTATTAAATATAATTTTAATCATAAAAAATATTTCCCACATGTTATATTTAATATTTATGCTTTTGGTTCTTCATGCTAATAAAAAACCATTTTGGGCAGTCTTAGACAACTTTAAGAGAGCCTCAAGTTTTCACTCGGTATGGTCAAGAGAGAGAGATTTGGGATATAATATTTTATTTATTAATAATAACCATAGTTTCCTTTAAATTTATGTCATTGGTGATATATTTAATCTCCTCATATTTATTAAAAATCACTAACAATGCAGGGGTGTCTAAATGGCCTATTCATCCAAACAGGGTCTAGGTTTTCTTATGTTTCTTTACTTCAAAAAATGATGGGGAAGAATTATTTTGAGTATGTTTTATAAAATTATTTAATATCAATTAATTTTTGGTTTCATTGGATAATTAATCTCTATTAATAATTTTTACTTGAAAGGAGAAGGTCTTAGTGTACAGGTTGCTTCGATGGATACTATTAGAAATCTTGTTTTCTCTTTATGATTGTCATTATCAAAAGTTTCCAATCTTCCATAAATCATATAAGATCCTATAAATTCATGGAATTCATATTTTTTCTTAGAATAACTACCCTTGAGCTATTTAAATTCAATATGTAGTGAAAAATATGATCCAAAATGGCATTTTGAGTAAATTTTTTGGAGTGTGAAAAGAAGTTTTAGGTTTACAAATCCACCTAACATGGATTTGGAGATCCAAATACATGTTTATAATGTATTTAAATAAATTATAGGGTAAATTTATTCATCCAATCTCATTATCTCACTAAAAATCATGGGAGATCATCAAGATCTTCACTCTCAACATATGATCAGGTACAATTCGTATATTTTCATTACATAAGAGGATAGATGTGAAGAGAGCCAACAAGGTTTGATGATTGGTCTCATGTTTATATAAGTTCATTGTATTTCAAGTCAATTACTTCAAGTTTCTTTAGAATTTATAAAGGGAAGAGATAATGAGTTATTCTCAAATGTTGTCAATGAGCCAAATAAGCACTTACAACTATTCAAGCTTCATATCAAGATGCAAATGATCTTGATTGATCATGTGAATCCACCTCAAGGAGGTTAAATGATCTTAATTTAAATAATATTCAATATTTCAATAAGGACTAATATCATCTTAGTGCAAACTTAGTCTTGGGAGGCAGGTTGAGAGAGATAAAACATCTTGGTTTCCTCTTGTTAGCATTAGTTAAGGTTATTTTGTGAAGATTAAGGTAATTGAAGTTTCTTAGTTTATTCTCCACTCAATCACTCTACTAACCTAATTCAATAAATTTAAAGAAAATTAGAGTAAATAATTTTCATTTTATCTTTAATACATGTTCAAGTCAAAGACCAACCTCATAAATCCTCAATTCATACAATGGTCAAAATCATCACCTACAGTTGAGTGTAGAAAATGCTTTTGAGGATGACCATGGAAAAGTGATATTTTGACAATCAAAGTCTTATTCTTAGGATAAGATAAATTATTATAAGGGTTTAAAAATTAATGGTGGAATCTCCAAGTTTGATAAATTTCTAACCCTCTCTAATTATCCATTTAACCTAAAATAATATTTAAGTCAAAATATGCACCTATAGTTATTTGCTTGGCTTAGACAGTGGCATGAAGTGGAAGGAGGTATGAGTTGTTGTGAAGAGGTTGATGGGATTTATAAGCATTAAAATATATGATTTGACATTAATATTTAAATATAATCTAATAATTATGATGATAAATCATTTTAAAATAAGGGACAAATCTCACACACAGTCATTTACCTTAGGAATGTCCACCTACAACGTTTTTTAAAAGGACAAACTTATCTCCAAGCATGAAAAACATTGAAGCATAGATGTATATGATAGGGTCTCATATGTAATGGAATATTCATGAGTATAATGGAGTTTAATAAGAATAAATATCGTGAATAATGTGCCAAATGCATGCCTACAGCAAAAACTTAGTCTAAAATGCACCTACAGCGATCTTTTTTGCTTGGATAGTAGTATGAGGTTAAATATGGATTCAAGGTGTATAAGAATAATAATTTTATAATAAAGGGTAAAAATCATGTGATAATTCTTATATAACATCAAAAAATCCTTTTCATCACTCTCATGCCATTATGACAAGGTGAAATAGTACAAGCTCAGTCATGAGCCTAAGAAGCATAAAAAACTAGGCAGCCAACTAGCTAGTTTTAGGAAAAATGTGTTTTGGGGAATCTATATGTACAATAAAGTTATGAAATTTGGTAAAGTTGGTTATAATTATTATTTTTAAATATATATCATATTTTTTTATAAAAAAAATAGTGGAAGTACCCTCTATTTTTACACAGTCTTATGTTTATCCGTTGAGGAGAATATGGAGCTAAACAAGCTTCTTGAGGGGTTTTAACATATGATGTATGGTTTTAACATCATGTGAGTGTTTATATATAATTTTATGGTGATTTTAATTATTTAAAAACCTATTTATAGTGATAAAATTCAAAATTTCAAGATAAAATGAGGAAAAGTGCAAGTTGGCCAAATTCAGGATTTTGGCATGCAAATGTAAATAGTTGGAAAATGAGTTTTTGAGGAATTTAAATGGTTTGATGATAAAATATAATTATTATAATAGTTTTTGGATATATTATAGGTTATAATTAAAATATAATTATGTTTTTATACCCCATAAATCTCAATATACACTTATTTCTCTCCCCCTAGGTCTCGCAGTTCTCATTTTCTGAGTGTATCAAACCTAGATTGTTGATTCTTGATGTTTTTATTGATTTATAATGGAAAAAAAATTATTGTATTATTTTTGTAAGTAAAAATAGGTCATAATTAAAATTTAATTAGGTATTTTTACCTCATAAAACTTAATAAATAGATGTTATGCCTTGCATGTTCTAACACAATCTTGTAGAGTTTAGAACTCTGTGTTTTAAATTGTTTCAAATGTTTTAATTATTGAAAAATTATTATAAAATATTTTTAAATTTTATGAGGTCAATAAAAACATGTATATGTTATTTTTTTCCATTTAAACCTCTTCAAGATCAATATATGGATTTTAGAGTGTTCTCAGCCTCTACAGGCAGCCACCTAGGCTTTCGAACTAAAAAAACCCATATCTCAAGTTTTAACAAGTGAAAAATCCTAAAAACTTGTAATAAAGTATTTTTTATCATATAAAAAGAGAATAAAAAGGTTTTATTTTGATTTTATATAATATATTATAGATTTTAGGTCTAAGGTGTGTGATAGGGCTTAAGAGGCTTAATTGGAAGCATGCTAACAAAGGAAGTACCTTCTAAGCTTGGAGTTAGAACTTGAAACTTTGTGAAACGTTGTAAGTAGATATAAGGTGGTAAAATAATGTCTTATTTAGAAAATAATGTTTTCAAAGTGGTCAATCAAAGACAAAAACGGATACTAGCAAGGCCATAAGGTTTAGTGAAGAGAAGGTTTGTTTTCATAAAGATGATGGTATGGTGTGAAAGAAGATAGTTTTCAAAAATTAAATTCATATAATTTTTAGCATAGGAATATACCTCAATGATCCAAGCTCAGTTAAACATTACTTTTCAAAAACTACCACCTACAACTGGTTCCAAGCACTCATCAAGCATGTTGACAGTCTAAAACAAAGTAATGAGGTCTTACATATTCTCAAAGTTCTTGGGGTCTTGTCATGATTGAAGAATGATTTAAAATGATGAAATGAGTTTTTTCAAGTATTAAATATCAAGTTAAATCATATACAACCAAGATAAACTATCAATATTTACCTATAACCATGCTTAAAAGCCAAGCCTATTTCCAAGTGTAAGCATTTTTCAAAGCAAAGTGGCCTAGAAGAGAATCTCATGTTCAGGTGAAGGTTTAAAGTAGAGTAATGAACAGATGAATGGGATAAAAACATGGTGAAGGGTATCTTGACCAACTTCCATTTCAAGTTCACTTTGAAACACTACCTGTAACCATACAATTGAGACTTCTCATTGACACAATCACCTATTGGCAAAATGTGAATTCAATGACCATTCAAATCAAGAGTTGGACAAATGAAGATATATCATGAAAACCAAGAGACTATTTGTTATCTTCAAAACCTTTATCATGTTTTAAAACACTACCAACCCAATGACATGAAGGTACTACAACAGGCTTGTGTAGAGATGATAGTGTTAAGGCTTAAAAGCATTGTTTGAGGGTTAATATTCCATAAAGAGCATGTGAGAGTGGTTTCAAGTGATGTTAATAGTCTCTAATCACTAATAATTATATCTTAATCACAAAATATCTCCAAATATCATCAAATAACCTATAGTACTAATTGTACATAGTCATTTATGAGGTTCTTGAAGGAGTTAGGGTCCTACATGAGTTGCATAAGGTTTAATATTGAACAATGAAGGGTGGAATATTTTCAAGGATGAATGTAATTATTTTTTAAAGTAACATTCACCATGCTAAATCTAAATCCAATGTGGGAAAGGTTAAAAACACAATCATAGGCCTGGTGAGACTAGACCAAGCAAGCAACTCAAACTAGCTTTTAGTAAAAAGAGCCTACAGGACAAAATATGCATCCAAAAGGCATGAAATTTGGTAGGATTGGTCATCATGACTTGATAAACCCATAAAAAATATTTTTGGGATCAAATTATGAGCGTAATTTCTCTTTGTTTTTTGACATAGCTAAGGCACTCTCATAGCCTACACACAGTCAGCATTATGAGGCTTTTTGAGAGAATTTTGAGGTTTTAGGCATCTACAGATGGAATAAAGACCTAAAACTTGGTAAACATAATAATTATGAATTTATAAATAATAAAATTCCATCCTCAAGGTCATAAAAAAGGTCTAAATGCTCACTATTTTTACACAATCCTCCCATAATCAATTGACAGTTTAAGAATAAGTAAGGAGACTTCTTGAGGGTTTTAAGGTTGTAAGAGGGTTAGAACCACATAAGAGGTTTGAAAAGAATAATAATGTAGTAAAAAACCTTAAAAATACTATTTAGAGGTAACAACACTCTTTTTCTATGCAAACCATGCCCTTGAAGACTAATGCAAGTAAACAACTCATGGTAAAGTTTGGTAAAAGGGGTCTACAGGACAAAATATGCATGATCTAGTCTTGAAAATTGGTATAAATAATAATAATGACCTAATATACCTATCCAACATATTTTTTAGGTATTTTTAGGAGTGGAAGTATACACTATTTTTACACAGTCCCTTTCATGTCTCATGACAGTTACGATTGGAGTAAGCATTATTCTTGAAGAGTCTTAAGGTGTGGAAAGAGAGTTTAAACTTCTTTAAAGTGTTTAAAATGAATAGGAGGATTAGTTTTAGTCTATAAAACACATTTTAAGAGTGTTCACACTCAAAACTCCATGCAAACCATGCCCTTAAGGGCTAAAATAAGCCTTTAAGACCTACACCACCTCAAGGCATTTTCAAACACTACAATATAAAATGACAGCATAGGATGGTATGATGATATGTTTCATGTTACACGAATATTATTATGATTATATATAATAAATAAAAGTTCAAATTGGTCCTTTGGAGGAATTCAAGCTTTTCATGCCCAAAACACCCAGTTTGAGCCCCTCTTCAGATGCTCTTATCTTTCATACCATGAGGATTTGGTCCAAATTCTTTTAGTGTGTTTTGATTACTCATATTTAATTGAAATTTATTATAGATATAAGTTGTTTAAGTTTATAAATTTTATGAATAATCAATAAGACCATAAGCATGTCTAGAATACTTGTAAACCCTACAGACAACTTTCTTTACATATGTATATTTGGATACCTTCCACATGGGAGCCCAAAATTTTCAAGGATGTTGAATTAGTATATGGTATAAATACACATGGATATAAGTTCTAGAATATAGGTCTAAATTTTATGAACAATCATTAAGAAGTTGAGCTTGTCTGAGCTGCCAAAGGAGCCTTTTTGACTAGTTTTGGGTCTTTGGACTCATAGGACCATGAAATGGCCTAGAATCACTTGGAAACAATTGGTAACATGTAGAGTACTCCCTACATATTATGTAAAACCTATTTTGTAAAAAAAATTGGCATGTTTGGGTGCCTAAGAGGCCCAAAATATGCCAAAAATGCCTAATTTTATAGGTCTTCAAAGACATAAACAATATAAATGCATGTAAGATGCCTAATGGGACCTAAATAATCATTATATGGTACTTTAAGCTCTTCAAAAGGGTTTATAGGGTGCCTTACTAAGTTAAAAGTTTAAAAACCCAAGTTTTTTTATAATTTGTGAAATGTTATAGGTTTAATGGTGATTTCCACCATTGTTGTAGGTCTTAAAGGTGGCATGAAACTTTGTTTTATCCATCATATGCATGTTATATATGTATATAACTCTTATATAGGTCTAGAAGTGGTTCTCATGGTGCCAAATGGCCTTGGGAGTAGGTTTCAGAGTAGTTGGTTGAAGGTAGCTCAAGGTTGAGACCTCCATCAATGGAGTCTATGAAATTTTCAAGTTTTATGGAGTTTATTTCAGATTAGAGGAGTAAAAAGGAGTTTAAAATAAAATAAAACACCAAAAATTGAACTCAAAAACTTAGCCTCTATGGTTAGTTAAGCATGAAATTCAAAGTCAACTAACCATATGCCAAGCATCTTTTAGAAATGCAAGTGGATGGGGGTGTAGAAGTCCAAGATGGAGAGTTTTGGAGGTTTGGAGTCAAGTTGGAGAATTAATTGTGTTTTCCAAGTCTTTTAAGACTTTTCTCATGTGATTGGGATATGACATCATCATCCTTAAATGTTTTCATCTTCTAGTGTCATTCCAAGCCAATGAGAAGGCTTGAAGACCTTTTAGACTAATGAAGGTTAGTTTGTTGAGAAGAGATTAGTGATAATTGATCCAAATATGGTTGATACTCCATAGAAGGTGGTTGTATCTCATTTATTGATTTTTGAGTGCTTGTTTCTCCTCTTTCTCTTCCCTTTTCTCGTATATCTCCCATTTCTTCCCCATTTTATAAGATATACTCACATTTGACAAGGTAAAGCCTTGTCAAAATTTGTAAAAACTACATTTTGAAGTAAATAATATTATTTTTAACCCATATCTTTCCTTTAACTTGTGTTTAACAAGATTGTGTATGATGGCTTTGTGAAGAAGTGTTCTTCCATGTTCATTGTCCTTTTTTATTGCCTCTTTTTAGGTGTTTTCAAAATATTTTTGGGTCTAAACTTGAGATTTTTCTACCAGTAATGGATGCTTAGTGTGAATTTTGAAACCCCTCTTTGCTTCATCTATTGCTTAGTGAGCCTAGTTTAAGAAAAACTGATGCAAATTGGCTAGTTTGTGAGATTATGTGAGAAAAGATGGTCTTTATGTTGAATTAGTGTTTATTTTAAGCTTATTTGAGTGTAATTTAATTTGTTTCATCACCAATTTAATCCTATTATCCATATCGTACCCCATTTATATCCCTTTTCCAAGCATAAATATTAGTTTAGTAGATCTACCAAGAGGAAGTTGACCTTCTCTAGAGGTTCAACCTCATTATAGGATACCCAAAACCTGATGTTGTTCCAATATTGTAGATGGGAGTGAGAGAGCCTAAAAAATCTCCCATAAGGGTGAAATTCTATGCTATAATAGTTTCTAGCACACCTGATAGGACCCATATTATTCACTGAGTAAAGAGTTTTGGTGTTCTCTTCATCCAATCAGCCTTTGGAGGCAAGTGTGTAAACACCAATGGTGACTCTAATTATTTATTAGTTGGTATAATCAACCCAAGTGCCTAATCATATTTATTTGGTATGTATTATCACTCACTTTATCAAAATTCATGTTCCTTTATCCCTTATCTTTTATATCATATTAGTAATGTTTATGGCTTCCCCCCAAGTGGCTCTTAATCTTTAGTGTATCAGCCTTGTTAGAGTTTGTCTCTCTTTAGTCAACCAGTTTAGAGTCTTAGAGATATAAGACTTAATTTTGAAAAATAATTGAGAGAGAGTGATAGGGTGGAAGAGTGATATAGGCAACAAGAGAATATTGAACACTAAGCTTTTATTTAGGATCAAGAGTTGAGGTTTCAAGAAGAGTGTTAGGCTAGGCAAGACCAAGCCAAGAAAAAAATTATTATCAGTTATTCTTAAGAATGAGATCAACCAATCCTAGACCCCAATTTCCCTCTCCTACCCCTATTTATGCTCAAATATAGCCCCTTAGTCAACCTTTCCAAAGCTCATTTTTGTCAAGAGTCAAACAAATCATTATAAACCATGGGAGATCGATCATGAAAGTGAATATAGAGGTATCCCTTGGCAAAGAGTTCCCCATCCATGCCATGAATAGGAAAAGGGACTTATTGTAAGAGTTTTGGAGTATGTGGGCATCCATTAAGGAGGGAGATTATCCAGACTTTGAGAAGAACCAAGTAAAGTAAAAGATACTCTTGATAGAAGAGATGTTGACTCATTAAGAAGATGAGTATGTCAAACCCAAACTAATTAGCTTGTCCTCTCCTACACCTATGCCCATTCCCACTCAATATTTTAAAACCATCTCAACTTGGACACCCCCTACATGTTAGACCCTAACTATGTTAGGCCCTCTCTTGTGAAACCACCCTATCCTATACCCATTAAAGAAGAAGAGAATGTGATTGTACCCTATACATTCCCCTCATGGAAATCAATCAATAAGAGCACTGAGAAGAAAAAGGAGGTGCTAGTTGAGGTAGTCCAAGAAATAGTCTTAGAGGAGGAGGAGTTAGTTGGTCAAAAATTAAATCAAGTAACCATAGCTCAACTCAATGAGCTCACTTTACAAGATTCTTAAGACTCTCTCTCCCTTCCCCAAGAACCACCTAAAAGAGCCTTCAAAGTCCCTAGTTGAAAGGATACTCTCCTAATTTTCAAGTAGGGTGAAATTTTTCACCCTCCCACCATCTCCCTCTTAAAGAAGGGACCTGTTATTCCAAATAATGGTGAAGATTAGAGGCTTGATGAGTTTGAAATGATATAGCCACAATCAGGCCCTCAGGATGCTACTATGAATGAAGAAATGGAAGACCAAAATGAGTTTGTAGAGGTTGACCAATCACAAGAGGTAAAGTTAATTGAGGGTAGTAATGATGCTTTTATACTTGAACAAATGTATATTTAGGTTATATAAAAGATCAAAAGATATTTTATTTTTTTCAAGATCTTTCATTTGGTATGGTTAAAGATGAAGATGAGCAAGGTGCAGAAATTGATATGGTTTCAGTAGTCAATCAGTTAGTTGATCATGTCAAAGAGGTCATAAATAAGCAAGAGAAAGAGATAGAGGAGTTCTTAGAACATCTTGGTGAGGTTGAGGAGCTTCATGTAGTATAATTACAACTAGATGTCCTCAATGATGCTTCAAAATGTGTAAGAAATAGTTAAATAAAATAACTATGAAGACTTGTTTGAAGTGTTGGAAGTAAGCTATATGTTGTTGTTAGGTAATTATGAGTTATAATAAGGTAATTGGAGTTAGTCTTGGTGACCCAATTAGTGAGCTATAAGTGGTGTATTAACAAGTGAAAACTCCACAAGAGGATACTGAGAGCCAAATATACCACTTCAATCAGCCAGGGGTGAATAAATTTGCATTAGTTGATCAATCATGAGATGAAGTGTCACTTGAAGGAAATATTGATGGTTTTAGGTTTGAATAAGATTGGTCAAATCAAGATCCTCAAATAACTACCCCTCCTAAAATTTACCAAGAGGAAGCTACCTTTTGGGATGAATTAGAAATCTTTTGCCTAAGCCTAGATAGTCAACCTTCACATTCAAAAGAGCCATCAAGTGATAAGATTACAATCAAGTCCAACATGAAGTAAGCTTTGAATACTTGCACCAATATATTTACATTGGAGACATGGTTGTCCCTTTTCATCCACTTGATAGCATGTCAAGAAGATTTATAATCAAGTAGTCCAATGTAAGATTAGCACCAAGCAAATTGTTATCTAAGCATGATCTCTCACACCATGACCCTTATCATGAAGGAAGTGATCTAAAATATTTTCCATTTGATCTAGGTGGAAGGTACTGGTGATTTTGCACCCTTGTGTATATTATATTAGATGTGTCCTTACTCGTGTTTTATTTTTACTTTAATCCAAGTACCTTATACACATTTTCTTTTTAGTTGTATGTTTCCCTTCCCTAAATGCCTTAGGCACAGTGTTGGTTTTGTTTCTTGTTGTCCTTGTTGCTTTAAGAGGAATTTTTCATAATTAGACATCCTTATACCAATCTCATATTAGTTGGGAAAGAGAGTCTTGTGACCCCATAAGCCCAATGGATAGGATTTATGCCACTAATTTGCTGCTTAACAAGCATGCAATCCAAGGAGTTCACTAGAAATACTGGCCAAAATTTGCCTACATATAAAAATTTTGCCTAGATGGATCAAGCCATTTTCTTGGACCATTCAGTAACCTTCTACCCCCTTGACTAGTCTCTTTATAGTCCTAACTTGATGATGTAATGTAGTATCTTGGAAGGTCCTAGTGTGGTGTGAGGAGCTAAGTACAGTTATTCTCAATTAGATGATCCAATGGTGGAAAGATAAAACAAACCTCATGATCATACCTCATGTCTCTTGTAAGATTTTGAAAAATTTTAATCAAGTTTTAAGGTGAATTTGGATATTTTGAGGGAAAGGCCTAGAAATACGTCTTAAACTGCAAGTGAAGGATTTAACTAGTTTCCAAGGTGCTTGAGCATTCATAGGTATGAATTAGGTTTACACAAAGTGTCAGAGATTCTAATGAGTCAAAAATGGTGTCTAGAGAAGCTAATTTCCCCAAAATACCCCCAAAAGTGCATTAGATGACTTAAGGGTCTTCAAAATAGAAATTCTAAGTAAAAAATTAACTTTTTTGATCATTCAAATTGGTTTTGACATCATCCTACCTCCTTATGGTGTGTTATACCTATTTGGGCATGTTTAAGGCCATTTCAAGACATTTGGAGTGGTGGAGAGGATTTTGGGAGCAAATTGATGTATTTTGGAGCCCTTTAGAGCTTTGGTTGAATAGGTTTTTGAAGGTTTTACTTAATATAGGGATTCAATTATCATATGCAGGCATCCATGGTGTCCCTAATATCCTCTAATAGGCTTCTAAAATCATATTCAAGCATAATAATTAGCAGAGGTAAGGAAAACCTATTAGATGCAAACTAGGCATTAAATAGGTTTTCTGCCATTAATGGAGGTCCAAGCATTTCAAAAAATTTACATAAGGAATGAAAGGTCATTTACATCATAAAAATTATTTCCCATGTGTTGGATCATATAGGCAAGATTTTGGTTCTTCATGCTAAGAAAAAATTATTGTCACTTGAAATTTCACCCCTTGAGGATATGACAAGTCTCTCCTCATTTAAGTGGAATAATAGAACCACCTCAGGGTTGTGGGTGACCCAACTTTGAGGTGGATCTCTATATTTGGGGCTAGTTCCCCTTGATGTACCACTTTGATCAATCTTACTACTAAAACTTGGGGGGATGAAAAGGGATAAGAATAAATGAAAGTAAATCTAATCTAGGGGAGGTGATACACCAAATAATTTGTCTACTCACACCATCTAACATGCACTTGGAACTAAGAAAAAGTTTACACATACACTTCATCCAATGACAATCTTCCCTTTCACATCAATGTTTTAAGCATGGGGTCTTAAATAGAGCCTAATTTAAAATTAATTAGATAATAGGCATTATAAGAAACACTATTGAGTAGACTACTCACTATACCTGTAATCCAATTAGACACATCTTGCTAACCTACAAAAGAGAGATTCCAAAACACACAAGGCACTAGGAAGAGTAACATGTGAAGGTAAGCCAAAATACACTTGCACAAGATCAAAAACCATTGTATACACTTATTTAAATCTTGAATGAGGTGAAAACAACTATCTTTATTATCTCAAGGTAAAAATTTGGTAGAGATTTGCCATACCCAGGTGGAGAGATCCGTATAATAGCCAAAAAGGCTAAAATTTATAGAAATTATGAGAGGAGAGAGATAAAGAGAAGCTCAAGGGTCATAAAGACACTTTTCAAATGAGGATAAGGAGTTATGACACCCATATAATCATGTATGAGATAGGTCCTAAAGGGAATCAAGGACAAATGTCCCTCAAACTTGTTCAACTCCTCCACATGTGGCATAGATGCTCTTATGCTTACTTAAGAAACTACCTTAGTCATTTGCCTTCAAAAAAATACCTCATCCCTACATAGGTTTAGGTCTAATGATTAATATAAAAGGGAGGGGTTACAAACAATCCCTCACATGCATTAGATTAGTCCCTGATCATTCCTATTCCTCAGGCCATACACAATCATCTCAAACAGTTACAAAAAGCTCTTTCCCATGCAACTCTCACACTTTGCACCCAAAACCTTTCCAATTATATAATCTGATCCATGAAAAAGGAGTTATGACACTTTTCAATAGTTTCTATATCATTATTTTCATCAAATAGGCCTTAAAAAGCTTCCCTAATGGAGTTTCACCATTTTTTCCTAAGTATTCACTATCTGCCCACTGGACTGGCTAAAATGAGAGAGGTAGAAGATAGACTTAGGATCTTATATACTTCATCAAATGACCATATAGACTTATAAAAATTCTCAATCTACCTCCCAAATGTGATTTGATCTTTTGAAACCTTATCACACCTTCAAAACACACCAAAATGTCAAATAAATCCCTATTATGCATTATCTATACAAGTGTAGTACACCCCAATCACATGTGTCAGGTCCTTGGAGAGTCTTTTACATCTTCAAGTTGGTTTCATGGCATTTCCATTTCATTTGGATGCTCCAATCAGGTCTGTAGTGAGGGTTTACAAGGGTTTTAGAGTGGTTTCAGGTCTTAACATTTGTTCATAAATAAAATATGTTAGAACTCTAAGAAAATTCCATTGAGGGATTCTTAAGGACCTTTACTAACATCCCCAAACACCTCAGGGTCCCATGCAAATGATCATAGAAGATATAAGCATCTGAAGTTGACTTTTCAAGCCCTTTCCATGCATTCCATAGGGTCTAAGTTCATTCCAAGTCAAATTGGCTTCTTGATGAGTTTTTCCTAAAAATTTATGGTCTAGACAGCTCTGTATATTTCCTATACACATGCTTCAATCATTTTAATATCTCATCAAGAGATATAAATAAGAATGATCATCCTTTAGGAACTAGATCTAGATCTTATTCAAAGGGTCTACCTACAACCTTAGGCTTAGTATGATATTGTGATGTTTTCCTTGCATATATGTAGCTAGTACACATCCATTGTACCTTTTAAATCATTAATAAAATCATTTAAATGCTTTCCAAGGACTAGAAATGGAAATGACCTATTTGGCCCCTTGGCTTCAATTTTGCCTATTGGGTTTGACTGTAACCCTTGTTGCTCAGGCCATCTTATTTAGCTTTAGATCTCCTATTAATTTTTCCCATGTTTTAAAATATAGTTTATAGCTTCTCAAACCTTATGGGAAGTTATTTTCTCCTTCAGGTCCACCATTTTATCCCATCTTCCAAAACTTGTAGGGTTTAGGCATAGAGAGAGTACACTACATCTGAGACAAAATAGAGGTATATTGTGCTATTTTACCCATAAAACCAACCATTATTAGTTGTTCCAAAAGTGTGAATGGTACTCTGTACCAATTTTTGACCTTTGACTCTAAGATTTGACCATCCAAAACTACAAATTTCCCAAGTAGACTTTTCTAGGAATAGACTGTCTGTAGGCAAGGTATGCGGACTATGCTTGATGAAATTGGGAGCCTTTTGCTTATTTTATTCTTCATTTATGAGATTTAATTTGTTCCTTGACATCCTTTAATTAATTTCTTCAATCCATTTCATCACACATCTTCTATATGCTACCTTATACATTCTCACACCAAGCAAACTGCTCATGTATGTCTCAGTTCTCCATTAGCTGACTATGTGAGGGATTTATAGGTCCTTTTAGGCTTGATTTGAATTAATTAGGTAGTTGTAATTGTGTTTAAATTTTTCAAACCTCCATTAGGATAATCAACATTACTTCATACTTCCTAGACCCATGACTATTTCTTCACCTCTTATGACTACGATAGTCTTCTCATTGACACCCTATTATACCTTCCCTTATAGGTGTGAATGGTTTGGTTTAGATATTATGAAGCTCATTACCTTAATAGAGAGGTTTTATAGTTTATATGTTTTATTTCACTCTTCTAAGTACCTAAAAATGCATCTTTAACCTATAGACTAGGTCCTTTCTTGAATGACTGAGTAACTTTGTTACACCTTATTGCTTGTAGGTGTCAATGCTCTTAATGAGTTTGTTTATAATGTTAAAATACTCCTATTAAATATATTAATATTAACCAAACATTTTTATCCTTGTGTAATCAATTCATGTGCTTTATAAACATAAACATACATCAAGCTAACCTACTACCTACTTGATTGAGACAACTTTGTTAACCCTGCCTGTAGATGAACATGATTAGACATCAATGGTGATGTTCATAGTATCCTTAGTCTCCTCAATATTCATGCTTTTGATTTATACTCACTTATTTTCAAGTCTAGGACCCAAATCTCTCTCTATGTCCAAGGTAGACCAGATAGATAAGGACTATGCAGGATACATGGTAAGGGACTATGTTTCCTTATTTGAAAAGATACATGTAGGTGTTATTGAGTGTTTTAGGTCTATAAAGACCTCACTTAGCTTCAAAAATTAATCTAAAAATTATACAAGATATTTATTATTAGATTTGTACCTCTTAACATCAAGAGTGCCATGTTCCCAACTCACTACCTATGTCATATGTTGTAGATCACCATTTCTTATGTCTGTGTACGGACTTTCAAAAATGTAGGAGAGATAAACAATAATTCATTCCCTTCTATAATGATATTTAGGATAAAAAGGTTCTTTCAATCATTAATATTCACTAGCCATAGAAACAAGGTCTAGATTATGCCTCTTTTAACTAAAGTATAATTTGAGCTCTTTCATGTAGGTCTTTACTGTTTGCTTTCAATGGTCCAAGAGGGGTCTTTGATCCTTCAAAATACCATTTTCCACTTCTTTTTATCCTTTAAAACTTGGCATGGACATTATATATGGATATTTATATAACATCAAGCTATCATCATGCATCATAAGCTCTTGTACCTTTATCATGAAAATTCCTAAAAACCTTGAGGAGCATTATTTTACCATCTTAGGGAAAATGGTCTCAGTCTCAATTTTGTCATCTTTAAAGATGACCTTCATTCTCAACTTGGAAATTCACCCTTAAAAATTTATCTACCATTCCATTCCATCATATCAAGCTAAAATAAACTATTTCTAAGTGTCTCAATATCACTAAATATCCCTCATACACTCTACTCAGGCCACTTGGAAGTATACATTTGACTGTAGAAGTATAGAGATTTGAGCATGGTTTTGACATTTTATGAGATCAATACTTGTCCCAAAACCTTTAGATTTATCTTCCTAATTCAAACATCTAAATTAACCTTCATGCTTTCATCTTAACATAAAAAATCTCCTTCATGGCAACTAAGATAATTGTAAGTGTGAAAGTACTAGTTTAAAAGCACAATAAGCCTAGAAGAGGTTTTCTTAAGCATTTAGGATCTCCAAAGCCAAAAGGAGAATGGATAACCTATGGAAATTTCTTAAAAGACATGTAAAAACATCTTAAAATAACCAACTTGTCAAAACCAAGTAGAAAAATTAGAATCTAGCTCAAAACATAGACCCCTCATGAATGGAAGTGCATAAAAAGCTATCTGGGGTTTAAGTGATGGTTCATAAAGGATAAGTTGTGAAATCCAAACTTATTATCATGTAAATTAATCTAACTTAGATTACCTTCACCCACCAAGATAATTCCTATCAACTCCAATTGTACGGCTCACACCAAGCAATTGTAATTGACCTTTCTTGGCTTACAAGGACAAGAAGGAAGAATTAGAAGTTTAAACTAAACTTTCTAATAAAATATCCACACAAAAGGCATGGAAAAGAGTTTAGGGATGTGAATAGACACTTTTCCCATGTTATAATCTAGAAATGAACTTCCCAAGTCTCTACAAGTGCCAATAAAGGCATAAAATAAATGGAAATTTGCCTTCTTCTGCATATAACTGCCTCTTGGACTAAAATCTGACTGCTCCTAATATATTATAACCTATTCCATGTTGAAATATCTCTTTGTGACAAGAAATATTCCTTGAAAGTCTTTACAAGTCATTTATTATGCTATAAATATGCCAAAATGACTCTTTTTGCACATAAGACATGGTAAAGGATAAATTAATGACTTGAAGACAACTTAAAACATATCAAAGACCATTTAGGACATATCCAACATAATTTAAACCTTTGACCAAGTTTGACTAGAGTTGACAAGGATTGACCTTAGTTGACTAGACTATTACAAGGAAGATGGACTTAAACTAAGGTTAGAAAAGGATAACTAAGATGATAGACCAACATGACACACCCATAGGACATATAGAAACCTTTACAAAGTTTATAAATGTAGGGGTTGACCCAATTTGACTAAAATTCAAATTTTTTCAACACTTTTGGCAATTCCTAGGGGTAACATGCTTGCCTATGTTAAGGACCAGTAGCCTTATCCCATTCATTAGGCAAAGGGAGTCAAAATACACTTGGAAATAGAAAGACTAGACCTTAAATTGACTAATAAATATCTGATTTACCTTTAGACACATAAAATAAATATAACACACAATAAGACCAAAGCAAAGACACACCTGTACTACTAAGCACTTAGGGAAAATAAGACACAACAGAAAAGAAACTAATTATGTATATTCAACTTAAACATACCTCCCTTCCTAGATCAAAAGGGAAGTACCTTGAATCTCCTTCCTCACTAGATGAATTAGGATGCCAAGCATGCTTCCTTTTGGATGTGGTGATAGATAACTCATGTTTCCTTTTTGCTCTTTGGCTTATATGTCATCTAATAGATTCATCTCCCACAAGTCTCCAAGGTATATGAAGTCCTCTTGAACCTATAAACGTGCCTCATACTGCTATCATTTTATCTCCTCATGATAGATTTGTCTATCTATGAATGGGACAGCTTGATGTAAACCTATGTTTTCTTGAAGGATCCCATTGTACTTCTCATTTATTACATCCTCTTCAAAGTATTTAAGAAGTGTTGTGTCATAGCTTTATAGTAGTGTTTCTTGCTCAAACTCCTCCTTGATGTTGGTGGGAGTAACATCATAGGTGGTTCTAGGATCAAGTTTTGAACCATCCTCAAAAGGCTCAAGATCATCATAAATTGCTCCATCTTGGGCTTGTCTCATTATGAGTTTTGTCTTCTCACATTATTCATACTCTTTGAACATTTGCATATAGGTTTATCACATGTCTTCCTTTTGAGACACAACATCTTGCTTATCATGGCTTGTAGCTAGCTCCAAAGGACTTATAGGCCCCTTGAGGCCTTCAACTTCATTTCATATTTCCTCAAATCTCTATAAAAGGTCATCATCCTTTAATTGGTTAGCATCATGAAGAGGAACAACAAGAGATTCTCCTTCATTTTCTCCTTTGGGTTCCAAAATAACCTCTTCTAAGACTTCTTCTTCAACACAAGGAGGATCCTTTTCCTCATCATCATAATATGATGTCTCCTCACTAGTATTCAGATCCTTTTCATCTTCAATCCAATCTAAAATCTCAAATTCATCCTCCTTCTTAGTAGTTCCAATATTAGGCATCTCAAAACTAGGAATATTAGCCCAAGAAGGCTCCCAAGGAGTAATGCAATATTCAACATTAGAAGGGAAAAATGGATCAACTAGAAAAGGTAGAAAGATGGGTTCAATGGCTTCTTGAGGAGGGGTGGGAAGGAATTTATTAGTTTCAATTTTCTCTCCACTTTCAACTTCTCCACTTAAACATCTCTTGTTCTTCTCTTCACAAGTTTCCACTACCTTTTTCCATCTTTAGAAGTTATGCCTAGAAGATTCTTCATGACGCTGAGATACAAATGAAGAGGTGAATGATAGTTTTAGGAAACTTAGGGTTTCCTTGGGCTTGTCATCTTGATTCTAAATTGGAAAAGTAGGATTAGAGATTTTATTTTCTACTTCTATGATGGATTAACTTAAAATGTGATTGGCCAATTCAATCTCCTTGTCAAGATGAGTCTCAAAACTCAATCTTCCTTTCTCAAAATCTTCTCCAAATAAGTCAACCTACTCAACAGTGATATCCTCCTTCCTTTGACTACTCTCTTAGATTCAATTCCAATAAATTAAACTTTGGGTAATGCATGAAATACTTGGGGTATTTTTAAACATGGTTGGATTAGTATACTGGAAAGGAATAGTTGACACACTTAAAGGTTGATGTGGGATATATTGGGGTTGTCAAGGTTGAGCTATTTCATGAGCTCTAAACATTTCTTCTAGGTGTAAAATTAGGCCACAAACATAAATCATCTCATTATAAATACCTTTCCAATTATCTCTCTCTATAGGCATCGATTCTTCCTTAACTTTCTCTAAAGCATTTCTCACACTCTTGATATAATCACTAGGGATAACTTGACCACAACCATTTCTAGTATCAAGGTCTAACATATAGTCTTTTTAGCCAATGAGAGTATTCTTGAAAATTAAAATGGAATAACTTGGATGGGAACTAGGTGGACTATGTGAATCACAAGCTTGATAGGGCTGATTATAGGCAACATAGGATTGATAGGGATTATGACCAGTTTGGAAAAGTACTTGTTCATATTGAGGAGGAATAGGCAAAGAAGGATATGTCTCCCAACTTATGTTAAGAAAAAATAAAAATAAAAATTATCCATGAATCACTCATTATAATACCATTTAATAATAAAACAAATTCAATTATAGTGCCTGGATTACTTAACCAATAGATTAAGTTTGACTAGAGTTGACCAGGGTTGACCTTGGTTGACTAGACTAGTACAAGGAAGTTGGACTTAAACCAAGGTAGAGAAAGTATAATTAAGACTATAAATTAAAATAACACACCTATAGGACATATGGAAACCTCTAAAAAGTTTATAAATGTAGGGGTTGACCCAATTTGATTAAAAGTCAAATTTGGTCGATAAAAACCATTTTGGGTAGTCTTGGATAGCTCTAGGAGAGCCTCAGGTTTTCACTCACTACAATAAAGAGAGAGAGAGATTTGGGTTGTAATATTTTTGGAAGTGATATTTACCCTATTTTCCTTCCAATTTATATAATTTTTGGTCTAGTTCGTCTCCCTGTCTTTATGAATAATCATGTAGGAAGTCTAGATGGCCTCTTCATCCAAACAAGGTCCAGGGTTTCTTCTATTTCTTTGATTTAGAAAATGGTATGGAAGAATTATTTTTATGATGTTCTATAAAATTATTTTATCTCCCTTTCATGTTGGTTTAATTATCTAATTCATCTTCATGAGGAATTTTCACTTAAAAAAAGAAGGTCTTAATGTATAGGTTGCTTTGATGGATTATGTTGTAAATATTATTTTCTCTTCATGATGTTCATTATCAAAAGTTTAAAACCTTTAATAAATCATATATGATCCTCCAAGGTCATGTATTTCATATTTTTTATTATAATAACCAACCTTGAGCTATTGAGAGTCAAGATGTAGTGAAAAACATGACCAAAAATGGCATTTTGAGCAAGTTTTTTGGGGTGTGAAAAGAAGTTTCAAGTTTGAAAATCCACCTAACATAGCTTGGGAGATCCAAATACATTTTGATCATGTATTACATCATTTATATTGTAAATAGAGTCATACAATCTCATGATCTCACCAAAAATCATGGGAGATCATTAAGATCTTCACTCTCAACACATGATCAGGGACAGTCTATGCATTTTTTATACATAAGAGGACAGGTGTGAAGAGAGACAATAAGGTTTGATGATTGGTCTCATGTTTATATAGGTTTATTTAATTCAAAATAAATTATTGAAAGTTTATTGAGAAGTGATAAGGGTAAGAGACAATGAGTTGTTCTTAAATGTTGTCAATGAGCCAAATAAGCACTTACAGCAGTTCAAGCTACATATCAAGATGCAAATGATCTTGATTGATCATTTTAATCCACCTCAAATAGGTTAAATTATCATAATTTAAGGAATATTCAATAGGTAAAAAAGGACTAATACCTTCCTAGTGAAAACTTAATCTTGGGAGGTAGGTTGAGAGAGATAAAACATCTTGGTTTCTTCTTGTTAGCATTAGTTAAGGTTATTTTGTGAAGATTAAGGAAATTGAATTTTCTTGGTTTCTTCTCTACTCAATCACTCTAGTAACCCAATTCAATAATTTAAAATAAAATTATAGTAAATAAGGTTCATTTTATCTTTAATACATGTTCAATTCAATGACCAATCTCCTAACTCTTCCTCATTTCATATAATGGTCAAAATCATCACCTACAGCTAAGTGTAGAAGATGCTCTTGAGGATGACTATGGCAAAGTGATCTTTTGAAAATCAAGGTCTTTTCCTTAGGAGAAGATCAAGTAGTAGAAGGGTTTTAAACTGAATGGTGGAATATTCAAGGTTGATAAATTAATAACTCTCCCCAATTCTCCATTTAGACTACAATCATATTCAAGTCAAAATATGCACCTACAACTATCTTTTTGTCTTAGATAGTGGCATGAAGTAGAAGGAGGTCTGAGTTGTTGTGAAGAGGTTGATGGGAGTGATAATCAAGAATATATATGATTTTACATTAATATATATCTATCATCTACTAATCAAGATGATAAAGCATTTTCAAACAAGGGACAAATCTCACACACAGTCATTTACCTTAGGAATGTCTACCTACAGCCTTCTTTAGAAGGACAAACTTATCTCCAAGCATGAAGAAGATTTAAGCATAGATTTATATGATATGGTATCATATGTAATGGAATATTCATGAGGATAATTTAGTTTTATATGAATAAATATAATTAATAAGGTCACCAAATGCATGCTTCCAGTAAAAACTTGGTCTAAAATGCACTTACAGCCATATTTTTGGCTTGGACAATGGTATGAGGTTGAAGATGGATTCAAGGTGTATAATAATGAGAAGTGTATAATAAAGGGTAAATATAATATGAAAAGGCTTCTATAACATCACCAATTCCTTGTCATCACTCTCATACCATTATGATAAGGTGAAATAAGACAAGCTCAGTCATGAGCCTAAAAAGAATAAAAAACTAGGTAGCCAACTAGCTAATTTTAGGGAAAATATGTTTTGGGACATCCATAGGTACAATAAAGTTATGAAATTTGGTAATTTTTTTTATCATTAGTGGTTTTAACTATATATTTCATCTTTTTTTGGACAAAAAAAGAGTGTAAGTATCCATTGCTTTTACACAGTCCTATGTTTGTCCATTGAGGAGAATATGGAGCTAGGGGTTTTAACATATGATGGATGGTTTGAACCTAATGTGAGTGTTTGTGGATAATTTTGGGGTGATTTTAATTCTTTAAAAACCAATTTATAGTTATCATATTTAAAATTTCAAGCTAAAATGAGGAAAAGTGTAAGTTGGCCAATTTCAGGATTTTGGCATGCAAATGTAGACAATCAGAAAAGGAGTTTTTTAGGAATTTAAAGGGTTGTATGATGAAATATAATGATTTTAATAGTTTTATATCTCTTAAAGGTTATAATTCAAAAATAATTAAGTATTTAGATATCATAAATATCAAAACACACCTATTTTTCTCTCCCTATGTCTCGTAGTTCTCATTTTTTGAGTGTGTATCAAACCTAGATTGTTGATTCTAGATGTTTTTATTGATTAAGAATGGGAAAAAAATGATTTTATTAGTTTTTTGGGTCATTATAGGTCCTAATTAAAAATTAATGATGTATTTATACCTCATAAAACTCAATAAATGGATCTTAAGCCTTGCATGTTCTAACACAATCTTGTAAAAAGAGTTTAGAACTCTGTGTTTTGAGTTGATTCAAGTGTTTAAAGGGTTTACCAATGCTTATAAAATATTTTTAAATATTATAGAGGTCAATACAGACATATATATGGTATTTTTTCCATTTAAACCTCCTTAATCTCAATATATGGGTTTTAGAGTGCTCTCAGCCTCTATAGGCAGCCACCCAGGATTTCGAACCAAAAAATTCCATATCTCAAGTTTTAATTGGCAAAAAATCCTAAAAAATTGTAATAAGGTATTTTTATCATAAAAAAAAGTGAATAATAATGTTTTATTTTTATTCTATATGGTATAGTATGGATTTGAGGTCTAAGGTGTGTGATAGGGCTTAAGAAGCGTAATTGGAACCTTGCTAACAAAGGAAGTACCTTCTAAGCTTGGAGTTAGACCTTGATACTTTGTGTAAGGTTGTAAGTAGATATAATTTGGTTAAACAAGGTATTATTTATCAAATAAGTTTTGAAAAGTGGTCAATAAAATATAAAATGTGGTAAAAAAGGGTTACTAGAAAGGCCTTAAGGTCTGGTGAAGAGAAGGTTTGTTTTCATAATGATGATGGTATGGTGTGAAAGAAGATAGTTTTATAAAATAAAATACATATAATTTATATAAAAATAAGATACCTAAATTATCCAAGATTATTTTAACATTCCTTTTCAAAAACTACCACCTACAACTGGTTTTAAGCACTCATTAAGCATGTTGATAGTCCAAAACAAAGCAATGAGGTCTTACATATTCTCAAAGTTCTTGGGGTCTTGTCATGATTGAAGAATAATTTAAAATTATGAAATGATTTTTTTTTAATTATTAAGGAACAATTTATACATCATATACAACCAAGATCAACTACCAATATCTACCTAAAGCCATGCTTAAAGGTCAAGCCTATCTCCAAGTGTAAGGGTTTTCAAGTAAAGTGGCCTAGAGGAGAGTCTCGTGTTCAAGTGAAGGTTTCAAGAAGATTAATAAATATATTAATGGCATCCAAAAATATTTAAGGGTGTCTTGACCAAGTTTCATTTCAATTTCACTTCAAAACACCACCTATAACCATACAATTGAGCCTTCTCATTGACACAGTCACATATTGGTAAAATGTGAACTCAATGACCTTTCAAGTCAAGAGATGGACATATGAAGATATATAATTAAAAAAAAGATAATTTTTTTTATTTTCAAAACCTTTTTCATGTTTTAAAACATTGCCAACCCAATGACATGAAGGTACTACAACAGGCTTGTACGGAGATGAGAGTGTTAAGTCTTAAAAGCATTGTTTGAGGATCAATATGCCATCAATATCATGTTAGAGTGGTTTAAATTTATTTTAAGAGTCTATAATAACCAATAATTATATATTTATCACAAAATATCTCCATATATCATCAAACCACCTACAATATTGATTGTACACAGTCATTTCTAAGGTTCTTGAAGGAGTTAGGGTCATACATGAGTTGCATAAGGTTTAAAGTTGAACAATAAAGGGTGGAATATTTTCAAGGAGAATTTTAATGAAATTTTAAAGGCACATTAACCATTTTTAATCTCAATCCAAGGTTTAAAAGGGGAAAAACACAGTCATAGGCCTAGTGAGACTAGACCAAGCAGGCAGCTCAAACTAGCTTTTAGTAAAAAGAGCCTATAGGATAAAATATGCATCTAAATGGCATGAAATTTGGTAGGATTGGTAATCATGACTTTATCTACACATAAAAATATATTTTATCTAAAATTATGAGTACAATTTCTCATTATTTTTTTATATACATGAGGGACTATCATAGCCTACATACAGTAAGCGTTATGAGGCTTTTTGAGAGAATTTTGAGCTTTTTAGGCATCTATAGGTGGAATAAAGACCTAAAAATTGGTAAAAATAATAATTATGACTTAAAAAATCATAAAATTTCATATTAAAGGTCATAAAAAAAAATTTAAACTCTCATTTTTTTAACACAGTCCTCCCCTAGTCAGTTGACAGTTCAAGAACAAGTAAGGAGACTTCTTGAGGGTTTTAAGGTTTTAAGAGGGTAAAAACCACATAAGATGGTTTGATAAGAATAATAAGGTATTAATAAACCTTAAAAATCCTATTTATAGGTGACCAAACTCTTTTTATATGCAAACCATGCCCTTAAGAGCTAATGCAAGCAAACATCTCAGGGTAAAGTTTGGTAAAAAGGGTCGACAAGCCAAAATATGCATGATCTAGCCCTGAAAATTGGTGGAGATACTCATAATAACCTAATATAACTATCAAAAATATTTTTTAGGTATTATTTTTAGTTTAATTATCCACTATTTTTACACATTCCCCTTCATGTCTCATAACAGTCACCATTAGAGCAGGTATAGTTCTTGAAGAGTCTTAAGGTGTGGCAAGAGGGTTTTTAACTTATTTAAAGTGTTTGAAAAGAATAAGAATATTTTTTTAGTATCTAAAACACATTTAAATAGTGTTCACACTCAAAAATCCATGTAAACCATGTCGTTGAGGGCTAAAATAAGCCTTTAAGACCTACACCACCTCAAGGCATTTTTAAACACTACAATGAAAAATGACAACATAGGATAGATATCTCATGTGACATGAAGATTATTATGATTATATATAATCATTATAAGTTCAAATTGGTCCCTTGGAGGAATTTGAGATTTTTAGGCCTAAGACACCCAATATGAGCCCCTCTTTAGATGCTCATACCTTTCATACCGTGAGGAGTTGAACCAAATGATTTTACTATGTTTTTAGTACCCATATGTAATTTAAATTAATTATGTATTGAATTTTTTTAAGGTTATAAGTTTTATGAACAATCTCTAAGAGCATAAGCATGTCTAGAATACTTGCAAACCCTATAATCAAATTTCTTTATGTATGTATCTTTGCATACCTTCTACATGGGAACCCATTTTTTAGGGATGTTTAAGGGTTATATGGACTAAATATCAATGGAAATAAGTTATAGAATATAGGTCTAAATTTTATGAACAATCATCAAGAAGGTGAGCCTGTCTGAGCTGCCAAAGGAGCCTTTTTGACCAATTTTGGGTTTTTGGACTCATAAGTCCATAAAATGGAAAATAATAACTTTTAAACCATCATTAATGTGTATATGACTCCATAAATATCATTTAAAACCTATTTTGTATAATAATAAAGCATGTTTAGGTGCCTAAGAGGCCCAAAATGGCCCAAAAATGCCTATTTTGTAGGTCTTCGAAGAGAAAAGTGATCTAAATGCATGGAATAGGCTTAATGGGACCTAAATCATCATTTTATTACACTTAGATCTATTCACAAGGGTTTATAGGGTGTGTTCCTAAGCTGAAGGGTTAAAAACCCAAGTTTTTTGATAATTTGTGAAATGTTGCAAGTTTAATGGTGATTTCCACTATTGTTGCAAGTCTTGGCATTAAACTTTGTTTTATACCTCATATGCATTATATGGATGTTTGGAAGTCTTATACAGGTCCAAAAGTGGTTCTTATGGTGCCAAATGGCCTTGGGAGTAGGTTTTAGAGTAGCTAGTTGAAGGTGGCTCAAGCTTGAGACCTCCATCAATAGAGTCTATGAAATTTGTAGGTTTCATGGAGTTTATTTTAAGTTGGAGGATCAAAAAGGGGTTGAAAGTAAAATTAAATACAATAAAGTGGAGTTTATTTCATATCTAATGCTAACCACACTTGGGACCATCTAGAACACATAAAACTTATAGTTTTTAGGCAAACCCCACTTGTCGTGGAAATATTGTCAATGCAGGGCAAGTAGACCAAAGTTCCATGTAATTATATGAGAGAAGAGGGGGCCTAAAAACCTAAATTTTCATGCACATCTAAATTTTTGGAATATCAAATTATTTCTTCTCAAGGAGTATATAGATGAAATTTGACAATACAAAGAAATCTTGTTAGTTTTTAGGAGTAGGATGATACACTTAGGTTATTTTGTGTCTTTTACTTGCATTATTTTGATTTAAAAACTATATTTGTTTATGAAAACCATGTATAAATTTAGTCATGTAAATCACATGTTTATACACCCCTCTTAGCCTAAAGAGGTGTTATGTCATTTGTTTAATGCCACACTTTGCCTTAGTAATTTTTCAAACTTTGCGTGTGTGTGTTTCACTTATTTTAAAGGGGAATCATTATGTTGCCTATTTCATTCCATGTTTTTGCCTTAGATTTTTTGAAACAAACTATTTTTCATACCTTTTAAGTGAGATAGTGTCGTTACATTTCTCACATTATTTCAAAGACCTTTTACCTTGGGTCAAATTGAGTTTAAAACCACATATGCCTTTTGGTCTATGTTTGGTTTCCTTATAACACCCATTTTGGACTAGAATATTGTTTACTAATAAATCAAGTCTTTTAAACTAGGTTCAAAATTAGTCTTATAAAGTTTAGATTCAAATCTTGATTGGTTTATACCTATGCATGTCTTAATTTTGGCTTTAGACGTTCACATCTCACTTTTGTATTATGCAATTTGGACTAATTCCTTGCTTGATTTTAAGATATTTTGTGCCTATATTTTATAAGTAGTGTATTTTATATGTGCCTTGCATCTCTTTTATCACTTATAACTAAGGTCAAAACTCCCTCTCCAAGTACAACTTAAGCATGATTAGTTTACATTTGAGTCTTGCTCATCACTTGGGCTTGAATGTTTTACTCCTTATCCTTATTTTTACTTACTTGGAATTGATTTTCCCAGTTATTTTTATGCATATGCCTAAATTCCAATGCCTTTTACCAATGGTCAAGTTTGTGTTTGAATTGTATGCCTAGTTTGAGTCTAAGTGTTTCAAATTGTTAGATTAATAGTCTTATCATTTTTACCTTGACATAGTATGTTTTCAAGTCTATATTTTGTGTTGTGTTTCCAAAATACATGGCATTTTGCCTTTCATTCTTCGACCTAGTGTGTTTTCAAGTCTAGCTTTTGTGTCATGTTTCTAAAATACCTAGAATTTTTCCTTTTTAGAACTAGTTTGTTCCTAGTCTATCTTTGTGTTATGTTTCCAAAGACCTAACATTTTTCCTTTTTAGACCTAATTTTTTCCAAGTCTATCTTTGTGTCATGTTTCCAAAGACCTACCATTTTACCTTTCATTTTAGACCTAGTTTATTTTAGTCTAGATTTGTGCCTTGTTCCCAAAGACCTAATAACCTTTTCTATTTTTAGACCTAGATTAGAGTTGTTTGAAATACTTTTTACCAAAATTGGCATTTAGATTTGTATTTCACTTGACCATTTATGTGAAAAACCTTAGACATTAGGGATATTTAAGACCAAGCTTAACCTTGATGATTTTTTAGAAGAGATCCATTATTGGCCAAGTTCAGACCATTTTCAACAATAGACTGAGTACCTATTCCTAGACCAATGCCACTTTCAAACCTAGACCTAGACCCATACCATTTTCATAGACCAAGACCACCCTCTTTGGGCTAATTACTAGACCTATCCATGTTGATTATCATATGCTGAGATTTCCCTTCTTTGGGCCCATTAAAGTATGATGTTCACCCTTTTAATGCTAATGGTACCTGATCCCCTATTTATACCATTAACCCTCCTTTAGTCTACGTGACCTACCAAGCTTCAAAATGCCAAATGAATACTATTTTAAGCCCTCTTCATTTGGTCTATATAAACAACCAAGCTTTAAAACACCCAAGGATAACCATTTCAGTCCCTCACCCTTTGGTCTGCATTAACAACCAAGCTTTACAATGCCTAAGGATCACCATTCTAGTCCATCATCATTCAACATGCATTGACAACCAAGCTCTACAACACCTTTTCATTTCCATTTCAAGACCTCATCCTTTAGCTTGAATTAGAAACCAAGCTTATAGTTCCCTTTGATTACCATTCCAAGCCCTTCCAAATGTGGTAGCTCCTTATTCTAACAAAGTTGTGCAATCATGACTAGACAGGTCATAATTACCATCCTAGACCTATAGCTAGACTTTGTTAAGCCCATATTAGATTAGCCTATTTAAAAAGAGATAATTATTAAACCATAAACCATTTTTCATCCATTACCAACCTTCCCCCACTTTATAAAATCTAATTCAGTCATCGAGTTGTAATAGAGCCAATCATTACCTCTCTAAGAGTTGTCTTTTAAAGACCAAAATGTGTTCAAAACTGATATTTTGCACCCAATTTTAAACCAAGTCCAAGACAACCAACCAATCCATTATTTTTTTTTAAACAACTATTTGTGATAATTAACCTATGTTTAATCACCCTTTGACCATTACCCTATTTTTAAGGAGCCTCACTTTAACAAGTCAGTCTATGTGGAGTTGCCTATTGACCCTTTCCCTTTTAGTTAAGGATTCTCACTTTGAAAATCTAGTCTTTATTGAGGCACCACCTACTGATTATAACCACCATTGATCAAATCATTATTTTGACCATTGCCCTATTTTTGAGAAGCCTCACTTTGATGAGTTATCCTTGGTGGAGTCTTTAACTAAGCCTATTTTTGAAGAACCCATTATTCAACACCATGCCATTACTCATCCAATACCAAGCATTCAACATATAATATTTACTACAACACTAAATGAAGAATCAAGATTTAAGTTAGGTTATATTATTGAACCAATATCAAATTTAACATTAGAAGGAAAATCAACGTTAGTCTCAACATTGGATTTAGAGTCCCTTGAGTTAGATTCAACTTCAGAATCAGAATACATTTATGTATGTTAAGGCACTGGTTACACATGCCTTGTAGATAAATTTGAATACATTTGTGATCCTTCCATAGTTTTTAAGGATGATTAATTTAACATAGACATAAGTTCTCCTAGTATCTTCTATGAGGATTTTATTGCCTCTTCACATTCCATTACCACTCCACATGCCATTAACACCACCCAACCTAGCCATTATATTGGCATTCCACCTCCCAAAAGTGTAGATTAGGATCAACATAATCACATCTTTTTGAAATGCATCCATGGTGACATATCACTTAAATAATATCAGGGGGACCAAGACCACATTCATGCAAAAGAAGAACAATATCCTAGTGAAATATTTCTAGAGGTGCTAGGAGGAAATCAAATTCCAAACTCAGCATCTTCTAGTGAAACCTTATTTGAGGTGATAGAAGAAAATCAAAGTCAAAATTCAATTTTCTTTAGTGAAACCTTCTCAGAGGCACTATGGGACAATCAAGACAATTTTATTAGTGAAAACCCTTTGAAGCACCAATAAGAGAGCATAATAGTTCTTTAATGCTTGATGAAGACATTATCAAAGATAACATCAGTATAACTTCCATTCTACAACATAATCATATGGAAACTACTCTCAGGCATAAATAATAGAAAAAATTAATGGTCCTATTGAGAACATATTCAAAATTCTTTGGCCCCACAACAACCAAAATAATTTTGAATCTAAAATCAATGACATTGTGTGTGATGAGCCCCAGAAATTTCATGTTTTTGTCCTCATTTGTCACACTCATCCTTCTTGTTTACCATGCTTTTGAGTTACTTTCCCATAAATTTTCCATCCTCGAATAACCATAATCTTATAAATAACATTATGCTCCCATACTCTTTGAATAGTTAGAAATGTGTATTGAAATCAAGTATATAATAGTTATCTTCTACTATAGGATGCTTTTTCTATAATGTGTTTTAAATATGTTTTAAAGTAATAGGTATATATCTTTCAGTAAAGGAATCTCATCATGCAAACACATCCTATAGCCACTGCATGATTAAAGCCGTGGATGAACAAAATTTGATTCTCAGTTCAACCAACTCATAGAAATGACTATAACCTCCAAGGAGCACAATAAAGATGTGGTTGAAAACTAAAATATTTTTGTTTATCCTAAGGCAATATTACAAGATTCACATGAATGGTGACCTTAGCAGAAGGAGCCAATTTTTTTTATCTTAAGTCAAATGTCTTTTAGATTAGAATATATATTGTTTTGTTTAAAAAAATCTTACCTACTCTATATATAGGTAATAACAAGGTTAACATAAAAGTAGATATCAATTAGAGAAATATCAAAAGTACATTTTTTTAAGTAGTTGTTTATTATAATTTCCTTACAGCAATTCATTTTTACATTTTGATTAATATGACTAATCATTATGAGTCCATTTCATTATTGTAAGAGGAAAGATTGAAGTTGTATTTTCAAGGAAGGGTGTCACACACTTATAATTTTAAATATTTTTATCAATTATTTCTAGATGTTTATTGTTTTTATTTATAGAGTTTTTTATTATTTAGATTAAATATTTCTTGCTTTTATAGTTTAAATTTCCTTTTTTACAAGTAGGATAGTGGAAATTTTCAAAACCCCCATATTACTAATCTTGTGTAGGGAGGGTGGGCAAAAATTTTAAAAAAAGAGATATAAAAATGGTTGATGTACATGTAAAGCAAAGGGGACTATGTAGAAATATTTTTGCCTAAATCATCAACCATTGCTACAAGATCAGAAATTCATCCTATAGTAGTTGAGGAGCATGAAGAAATTCCTGAAGATTACTCATAGTTATCAATAAAAGAGGTAGAAAAGGAAGAATTTTTGGCTAGATTGGTAGCACAATTTGAAGACCTTAAAGATTTTCATACCCCTATAAGAGACCCACATGTACCACCCTTGAGAATTTCCACCTTATCACCTCATACTTAAGAATCCAAAGTTCACTTCCCTTCGTCACCCAAATTTCCTACTAAGGAGGAATTCAAGGTTATTCTTACTCCTAAAAGAAATATCAAGCCAATAAAATATTCCAATTTAGAAAGAATCTTTGTTGAGACACAAGGTGAATATTTTGAAACCTCTACACATTCCCCATTGTATAGAAAGTCATATATTCCTAAGAATAAATATAAAGTCTCCATCTTCTATAGCCCATGAAATAGAAGATGGTGACAATAACTTCCAATCTACCAACATAAAGAATATTCATAGAGGATCCTCAGAAAGAAAACACTACCAATGAGTCTACCACATTCAAATTTCCTATGCTTACTCCTAATAGAAATGCACCCATGAAGAATATTCCTCACTCTACCCTCCCTACCTCTAGGGGAAAAGCATCTGAGGATCCAGACACATTTTTTTTTGAGTTCAAAATATTATGGCATAGTTATGATTATAATCAAGATGCTCAAAAACTTAAATTATTTCTAGCAACACTCAAAGATGCAACACTTAGATAGTTCATGAGACTTGGAAAGGATGCCAATTCTACTTGGGAAGAAATGAAGGAGAGGTTTTTGATGAAATACCAAGACTATTGTAGGGGCAAAAACTATAGGGTAGATGACATATTTTGAAAGAAATAAGTTTATGATGAGTCATTAGAACAATATATGGAAAGATTTTTGTTCAATTTGCAAAATTTCAAATAGACTACAATGGAGAAATAATCGGTCAAGCTGATATTCCTAAAAATAATTAGAAATGATTGTCTGGAGGCACTAGATTTAATATATGGTGGTGATGTTTCTACATTTCCCTTTAACTAACTAATAGTTCTATGTAAAAACTTCTCTAGATCAACCATCAACAAAAGTAGGGGCATAACCCCTCCTATAGCATCTGCATCAATACTGTTTAAAGGTAAAGTGAACAACTTACTCTAGAACATGAATTAAGACATTATTAGCCACCTAGCTACTCAGCTTAATATATTACATACATGGAAGAAGCAAGAAGAAACTAAAAAAACCTTAGCCACCTATTGCCTTGAATGTATAAAAAAGAAGGTAGATTGCACTTTCCATTCTATGAAAGCTTGAGTATGCAGTTTAACTAAGGAGAATCTTGAAATAGTAGAGCTACATGCCATAAGAGAAGATGAGAATTAAGTGTTTTTCATGGCTCAATAGAAACTATGAGTATAAAGATTAGGTATGCCATCAAACTCTATGTTTTTAAAATTATTACTTCTTAAATAATCCTCAATATGGCTCTTAGATGAATATACCCAACAAAAATTGGCCCCAAAAAAATTAATAGCTACCTTAGAATCAATTATGGATGCAACAGAATGGACAATAACCTTAACTTGGACAATTCTAAAACTAGCAATAGATCTTTCCCTCTAATCCATGGTAATAGAAATGGAGATGTAGTCAAGGCTTTCCCCCAAAAAATACAACAAAAACAATAGGCCTTAATTCCAAACACTTAGCAACCTATTAGAACCACTCAATTACCCACCCAACCCATCCCTAATCATGCCAATAAGTTGGTTCAACCAACACAATCCATCAAAATAATGTAATTTCCAACATACACCTTAGATATCAATCAAGTCCAACTTTATTTAGGATGCATTCTTCTACAACCCACTTCACCCATAATCATAGAACACTTTGAAGAATTGGTTCCACTCCATACTAATCCATAACCACCCATGTCCAATCTTGAACCAAGTCCACTATAAAATCAAAAAGAATCTAAAAATCCTCTTTTTCTAGAGAGATTGAACATATCACATCCTAAACCAGAGCCTAAATTCAATATCTTAGGATAACTCAAGAATGTGTGCATAAAAATCCCACTCTTTCAAGTAGTAAAGGATGTTACTATCTATAACAAGGCTATTAGAGAGCTATATTTGAAAAAAAAAGAAGAAAGAAGAAGGATCCTATAACAGTCCAAGTTATTGGCCAACTAATGGATATTATGTTGGGAAATATAGTTCCCCTCAAATATTTTGATCCTAAAAGTCTTGTAGTTAATGTTAGCATCCATGGCCAACTCATCTCTAATACTTTAATTGACTTGGGTGCATTCATCAACGTGATGACCATGGAGACCATGCAGCAACTAAAACTTACAACTCTTAGTCTAACACCCACCATCCTCTAAATGGCTGACAGGTCAACTATTAAGCTTAAAGGGATTGTTGAAGACTTGGTTATCACTGTGGATTCCTAAAAATATCCAGCAAACTTTATTATCCTATAGCCAAAAATCAATTTGAGAGGTTATCCTCTCATATTTAGCCACCAATGGTTGGCCACCACTGATACGTTTAATGGCTATAGGTCAAGAAAAATGTTAATTTTCAATGGAAATGACACCAAGAAACTAGTTTTTTATCCACCAGCCCAACCTTCCTAGAACGATGGCCCAACACCTTGGATTGATGACTTTGAGGAAGCTATCTCCTTGTAAACTCTTTGTATAATTGACCCAAGTCTAGCTTTGTAGGCATAAGAAGAAGACACTGTCCTTACTGATATCCTACAAAATACCTATCGATAGGATCTTATAGCTACAAACATGTTGGAATGTACACCATGCCCCCTTCAGAATATATTTCCTAAGAATGATATTTTTAAAACTAAAAGAGACATTTGGACATCATCAATTGATTCCCCATCAATGCAATTATGTTTTTTAATTGCCAACATAGAAACCATGATTTATTTAACAAACTAATTAAACATTCTACCAAATAAACCTATCAACATCATTACCTCCTTAACACCCCAGCAAGAAAGTTAGTTACTTAAAATGATGAGAAAACACACAACACCATTTGCCTAGGATTACCATGACATGAGAGGAATTCCCCTAGATTTATGCATGCATCACATTTACAATAAATAAAAATGCAAACCTATTCACCAACCCTAATGATAAATGAATCTTGTAGTTAAATACATTGTCAAAACTAAGTTGTAAAAACTCTTGGATGTAGGAGTTATTTATCCTATTTCAGATAGCCAGTGGGTCTCTTTCCTAGTTATTATCTTAAAAATGGGGCAAATTGTGTATTTGTGTTGACTACTAATAGTTGAATGCTACTACTAGGAAAGATCACTTTCCACTTCTATTTATTGATCAAGTGTTGGATACATTAGCAAGGAAAAATTATTTTTTCTTCCTAGATAGATATAGTGGCTATAATTAGATACAAATTACTCCATACGACCAAGATAAAACCACTTTGACTTACTCATGGGGAACCTATGCCTATGTCATCTTTCATTTGGTATTTGCAATGCCCCAGCTACTTTTTAAAGGGTTTTTTTAGCATATTTTCTAATCTCTCCCATGACTATGTTGAAATATACACGGATGATTTCACTATCTATGGGAAGACATTTGAATAAATGTTTACCAACCTAGAGAAAGTTCTTCAATGCTGCCAAGACCATCAATTGTCTTTGATTAATGAAAAGTGTTATATGCTTATGACTGAAGGAATTATGTTGGGGCATCACATATCCCTTGTTGGAATTCAAGTTAACCTAGCAAAGATAAGTATCATTAAGGATTTACCCACACCAAAGAAGCAAAAATATTTTAGAAGATTTTTAAGACATGTTGGTTATTATAGATGATTCATCAAAGACTTTAGTAAAATTGCCACCCCATTATTTGGATTTCTTACTAAGGATGTTAAATTTACATGGACTAATGATTGTCAAACTACCTTTTAGCAAATCTAAGACCTTCTCATAAAAACTCCTATTCTGAGAGGGGCTAATTAGAAGAAGCCTTTTCACATCCACATAGATGCATCTGACACCACTTTAAGAGTTGTCCTTGTCTAAAAATATGAGTTATGCAATCTATTTTATTAGCAAAAATCTTCAAGGGGATAAACTCAACTACACTATAATAGAAAAGGAATTTCTTGCCATCATCAAATTTTGACACTACATTATAGGCTACCAAGTATTCATCCACACAAATCATGTAGTAATTAGGTATTTAATGAACAAACCTATTATAATAGGTAGGATAATTCGATGATTATTTTTACTACAAGAATTTAATATTATCATTATGGAAAGACTAGGTAAGGATAATGTAATAGCATATTTTCTATCTCGATTGTAAAATGATGAGCATAATCTTATTATTGATGATTCTTTTCTTGATGAGAATTTATTTGTAATAACTATTCAATCTCTTTGGTTTGTAGATATTGATAACTATTTTACTACAAGATCACTACCACAACATTTCTCACCTAGGGAAAATAGCATCTAATAAAAAAGAGTAGACATTATTCTTGGATTGTAGGATATATCTTTATCATTGGACCAAATTTAGTTATGAAAAAATGTATCTAAGAAGATGAAGCTTATGACATTCTTAGACCCTATCATGGTGAACTCGATGGGGGTTATTTTTTTGTCAAACAGACTGTTATGAAATTAATTGCTATCAAATATTATTAGCCTTCTTTGCATAATGATTCTATGATGTATACTTGTATATGTGATCAATGTCAGCATATGGGGAAACCCACTTACTCTGATGAAATGCCATTATAACCATAACTAGTTTTGGAACCTTTTGATAAATGGGGACTAGATTTTGTGCATCCCATTGATCATAAATCCAAAAACAAAGAATATATATTGGTGTGCATTTATTATGTCACAAAATGGGTCAATTACAAGGCCTTAACCCATGTTGAGATGAGAAATTAGCTGAGTTCTTATATGAAGAAATAGCCCATAGTTCATATCAGACCTCACAGTTGCCTTGGTAAAAGAATATGAAATTAGACATAAAAATTCTACCCCTTACCATCCTCAGTCAAATGGTTAGGTAGAAATTACAAATTGAGAATTTTAAAATATCTTCACTAAGACTATCAACCTGTATAGAAAATAATGGTCAACTCATCTTTTGAAAGCAATCTGGGATTATAGAATCACCTAGAAAACCACAACTATTTTCACTCCATATGAACTAGTTTATGGTAAGAATCATGTTCTACCCATTGAGTTTGATCATAAAACATTAAGGAAAACACTTGATTCGGGCTTGGATCTTTCCCAATCTCAACAAGATAGGATCATGCAATTGAATGCACTTGATGAACTAAGAAAGGAAGCACTTCATCACACTAAAATAGCGTAAATCCAACATGTGGGTTGGCATGACAAGAACATCAAGACTAATAATTTTCAACTTGGTGACTAGCCACTCCTTTTTTACTCTAAATACAAGGATCATAAAAAAAGTTATAGTTCATATGGATTGGGCTTTATGAGATTGAGCAAGTTTTTTACAATGGAGTTGTAACACTCATGACCATTGACTCTGTTTGGTTCTGACTACTTGTTAATGGCCATAAGCTCAGTATGTATAAGAAACCATTTTCCAAGGAAACTCTCACTCACCAAATTCTTGAATAATAACATCTGTCTCTTTCTCATGAAGCAAATCAACCTGTTCCTATAGCTGAAGGGCATTTTTTTCAACCCTTCTCTAATATTTTCTAATATCAATAAAAGTTACTACAACCAAGAACAAGCCATTCATAATGGCTTGGCTTAGGATGAATAAAATTATACCTCTTGGATTTCTATAATTATAGTTGAATTTGGACCAAAAAAATTTAAAAAATTTAGAAAAATTAGTAGTGAAAACCTTTGGGAATTGTTAATCAATGTTGTATTAAAAAACTAGGTCACTAGTTGATCAACATTCATTAAAAAAACACTATAGCAATCAAATTTTTTATTTCATCTATTTTTGCTTGCAGATTCATTCCCTTGGAGCATAAATACACTTTCCTCTTTGCTACAGGATGGAATTCTTGTTGCTAAAAGATATTTATTATTATTGTAGGACACTTTTTGTTGTTGTAAAAAACATTTCTCGCTACTAGATGAATTCTTATCACCCTATCATACATTACATCCTTGCAAATCATTTTTGCTCCCAATCAAATGACATCACATGCCAATACACCTCACTATGCCACTTCAACTCATCATTTATACATAATAAAAGGTATTCCTACAAGCACTAAGGTAATTATTTTATATTTATTCCATGTCATAAGTATTAATTATTACTAAGATGATGGGTCTTAATGTTATTAAATCACCATCATATCTTCTCTGTATCATGCCATCTCAAGATATGTTCTCCTCCACTGATTGACATGACCATTAAAATGTTGCTATCACCACCCCTTATTATTACCATGATCCATTTATGCATGTCAGCATCCCTCTTTGGGGACAATTGACAATTTAAGTTAGGGGCATTTTTCATAATTTAAATGAGTTATCTCACTCCCAAAGCAAAAATCATAAACATTATACCCAAAGCTACAAAACCCTTACTATAAGAGCACAGACACTACAATTAAAATTCCACCCTATGATATGGAATAGGACTTGCTTAAACATGAGCTATTTTATATCTCTCCTTTGACAAATAGCCCAAACATCCTAGTCCTATTTTATAATGTTGGATGGGCATAATATTTTTAAAGGATACATTCTCTAGACCAAGGCATTGTAGAAGAGTTCATTGGCTCATTATATATCAACTTGTAAATAATAAGAGGAATGGAAATAAATCTAACAAAAACCATCATCGTTAGAGTAATTGGATTGCCAAGAATAGGGTAAGCATGGTAAGAAAAGTTTGATGCCAAGGTAAAGAGGCAAAAATTCATTAGATGAAATGAAAGCTTAGAGACTTCAAAACAAGGAACTACATGATTATCTTTACTAATAAGATGAGATAGAGTTTTTGAATTCATCTATAGATATTTCACTTGTGAAGGTACATATTCCATGTTGCATGGCATTCACTTCAAATTCATGAGTCATTTACGGCATGGTGTTGAGATAAATGTCCCCAACTTCTTGTTTAACATAATCACAAAAATGGTAGAGGCATTTCAAAGAGGTAATCCCAAATCTATTTCTCATCATTGTTTAATCTAATTGATTATTCAAGACTATTTACAAAGGACTAAACATAATATAAGTTGGGAAGATTTTATCCAAACACCTAGAAATGCATAAAGTGATAGTGAGGGAAATGAAGTAGAAGAGGAAATGGAGGTAGAAGAATAGATGATATAATAAGACCTTATTGTAGCTCCATAAGAACCTATAGAAGAAGACCTTCTTATATCCACATAAGAACCTATAGAAGAAGATCTCCCTATAGCCACACAAGAACCTTCAGCAAGGATAAATCCTGAAGAAGGGGCTTCCACAAGCAAGGAATCTAGAAGAAAATCATTCTCCAGCCTGATTTAAAGGAATATGAAGAAGAAATCCTACCTTCCCCTAAAAATACTAAGGTCACATCTACTCCTTGTAAATCCCATAGATTAATAAGGAAGATAAAAGTTAAACCAAGAACTAAACCTTCTTTTATTATATAAATTAATGAGGAACCTGGATAAAAACAAACTACTAGTAGTAATAAATCACTAGAGGCATTTAGTTTCAATAATAACAAGGAAGAATGTTCTTAAGAAGATAATAAGGAGGTAAAGTAAGTAGAACATAATATTGAATAATTACAATAAGAACCAATGCAAGAAGTAGAAAAAATGAATCAACCCACCATACAAGTGGAATTTTCTACTCTAGAGTAAGCCCTACAAGAAATAGAGTGACTAAGGAAGAAGCTACAAGATCAGTTAGGAGGAGGACTAGATGCGTTTGCTATAGCATCTTATCAGTTATAACCCTCTATTGAAAACCATATTATATTCATTATTTCATAACCTTATGTAGTATAAAATCAATAGTAAAAACCTAAAACTACCCAAGAATTCCTCATATGTGGTGTCTTCTAAATTGATGAAATGGGTAAGTAGTCTAAAAGTCTTAAGGCATTAAAAAAAGAGAACAAGAAATTGAAAGAAGAGGTCAAGTTGAAAGACAAAATAATCTCTAAACTACAACATAAATTTGAATATATGCCTTGTCTTACTCAAGAACTCATTGACTACAGGCCTCCTACAAGGGTATATTCAATTTATCTTGAAGAACAATGGCATAAGTTTAAATTCATGAGAATTTACTGTGACATGACTTATGAAGTAATCGATCCCCTCTCCTTTTTTCAAATATATAAAGAGAGATCACAAGAATAACAAGCACAATTTTTTGAGTTATATCTTCATAACCATGTTGTGCCTTATGACAGGGAATGGAATCCTAACCTGTATGTTGAAGATGTCCTTGTAAAGGCATTTTCATCATATCTTTTGAATGAACAAAGAAGAGGAAGAGAGATGATTGAATATAGGAAAAAGGAAAGGAAAATTTAATTGCTTATTAGAAGAGAGTCAATTGCACTTGATATTGTGTTGACAGAATGGGATAACATCATGCTATGAAAGGAAGTCAGAATTTGGTTTGCTAAAAATTATGATGAAGCCCAACATTTCTACTTGGGATTGAAAACTTTTGCTAGACCCATATCAAAATAATCTTGCATTTAAAGATGGAATGATCTCACTCTCGAGCTAAGGAAAGAGTCATATTCCCCTTTTAAATTAAAGGTAGCATTTAATAGAATTATAAGATATATTTGCTTACAGGTGAAATGGGATCTCAATTATTGAGCATCAAATTCTAGCCCCCTCTATTTTTGTATCCTATTCTAGATTGGTAGGATAAAACTCCATTAGATGAAGCCAGAGAGGTCAAAAATTAGCAGTTGTTTGTATAACGATATGGATTTTATGCTCACCTTAAAAGTGGTGCCATAGACCCTATGGATTTCAAAACTATTTGTGAAATTAAAATGAACAAGTTTGTTTCTTGTGGATGAGTAAGGTCTTAAGTTGGGGGTGTGATGAGCCCCAAAAATTTCATGTTTTTGTCATCATCTGTCACACTCATCCTTCTTGTTTAACATGATTTTGAGTTGTTTTCCCATAAATTTTCCATTTAATAACCATAATCATGTAAATAGAATTATGTTCCCATACTCTTTGAATAGTTAGAACTATGTATTTAAATCAAGTATATAATAGTTATCTTCTACTATAAGATGTTTTTTATATAATGTGTTTTAAATATATTTTGAAGTAATAGGTATATAACATAGAACATCATGTAGCAAAGGAATCTCATCATGCAAACACATCCTATAGCCACTACATGACCAAATTCATGGATGAACATAATTTAATTCCTAGTTCAACTGACTCATAGAAATGACTATAACCTCTATGAAGCATAATAAAGATGTAGTTAAAGATTGAAACAACTTTGTTTGTCCTAAGGCAATATTATAGGATTTAAATGAATGGTGACCTTAGCAAAAGGAGCCAATTTCTATTATCTTAAGTCAAATGTTTCTTATATTAAAATATATAAAGTTTTGTATAAAACAATCTACCATGTTGTATATATATAGGTAACAGCAAGGTTGACAAAAAAGTAGATATCAATGAGAGAAATATCAAAAGTACATTTTGTAAGGTAGTTTTTTATTGTGATTTCCCTATAGTAATTCATTACTGTATTTTGATTAATATGAACAATCATTTCTAAGTCCATTTCATTGTTTCAAGAGGAAGGATTAAAGTTGGAGTCATAAGGAGGAAGGGCCCCCTTCAGAAGTCTTGTAGCAACAATCCATCCTGTTAAATAGCTAAGCATGTTATGTGTTTTGTTTTTGAATCATGTGATTTATAATCTTGCATAGAATTGTTTAAGGAATCCTCCAATATTTTAAACATTTAATTCACATTATTATGTTCATGTTCAATTCCAATATTCCATTTACTACATGGCTTTATCATCTTAGATTAAAATTAGCAGAAGGTTAAATTATAAGATTGAGTGTGTACATATAGTGATATCATCTTATCAAGTTTAAAATCTTCGGTTTATATTTAAATGAAGTAGAAGATATAGGTTTGTGGTAATTCTCTTGGTTCATTTTTGACCAAGAGAAGTATGTCTGATTGTGAATCAATTGATAGTCAATGTGTACCTAAAAATCCCCATCATCATTTGTTTCCCAACCATCATACATTTTATTATGATATATTTATTCATTCCAGACCTATATTAAATTTCCAAATTAGACCTATCAACTAATATTTATACTTTTTACCATCCATGTCTATAGTTTCCTTTATAGAGGCTACAAAGACATCTTGTCTCAAAGATTAGAGGAAACAAAATAAACAACCAACAAAAATCACAATAAAATTATTACAATACAAATCAATAGTATATTCTTGACAGAATAACTATTCATAAGGGGTGTGGGTTATTAATTTACATAATTGACTATTCTAGTTCTCTCATATGTTGATCATGACGTGCATCTCCACATTAGAAAAAATAATAAAATCATTTACCTTTCCATTTTAAAATCACCTTATTGTTATTTTATACATTTCCATTTGCTTTGACATTCACCTTAACATTATTTCATACCATGCCATTTACCTTACCTTGTCACTTAGGGGTAACCCTATTACCATTATAACCAATTATCATAACTATTGACCAAATTTGACTTTTAGGTCAAATTGGGGCACCCCTAGGTAAAAACATGACTTTTAGGTGTTTTATAGGTCTAATACATATGTCACAAGGTGTTTTATAGGTTAATTAATGCCATTTAATGTTGTACTAACCTTGGTCTTTAGTCATTTTAGTCCTTTTAGTCATTTTGGGTCATTTTGAGGTCAAAAAAGGTGCATTTAATGACTTACATAGATTTATTGGGAAGTGTGAGGGTCCCAAAATATGATGTCATATCCCATATGTCCTAAGAGGTCTTAAGTAACTAAAACCAACTAAAAAGTGGTAGGTTACTTAGAAAAAGGGTAGTTTCCTTAAGGAAAAGAAGAAGTTTGACACTTTTACAAATCCATAGGAAGTGTGCCACATGGGAAAGGGTTGTGTTATGTCTCTTAAACTTTCTGAACCTTATTTCCATATTTTAAGTGCTTTGGAAGTGCCATTTTTGTCCCAAAACTATTATTCTCCTCTTTCAGTCTTTTTGGCAAGCAGAAGTGACCTTTAGGTTTGTGCTTAGTATGGACAACTTAGGGTCAAATTTCTTGGAGTCATTAAATTAAACTTAGATACCTTCATTCCATAAAATTATTTTGAATAATGGTGGCATGTTCTTCATGAACCATCCTCATGAAGTTGACTATGTCTTTCTCCTTACAAATTTGTGTACCCTATAGGTTTTACTCCATTTTGGTCAAATTCATATGAACCAATTTTTTATGTTGTCTCCAAAGAATTTTTTATACCTTCTCATATGATTCCCATGATTTTTTTCACATTTAAATATGTTTGGATGAGTCAAGTAACTCAAATTTGCAAGAGGATACACCTTTTTGAGTAACAGGCAGTTTTCACCATCTCTAGATCTTCATGTTTTTCATATTTATTTAGAGGGTTATGATAGGTATATTTTAATGTTTATAAAGTTATATTTATCTCACTTCACCTTAAAATCTCATTTTCCAAGCAAATTTTCTATGAATTATAGTCACAAAGTATTATTCAATCAGTTGGCCCTATGACTGTCATACACAACCAATTCGGTAAGCTGAGTGGAGATCTATAACATGTCTATGATGTTATATTTATGGTATTGAGAGGTTAAATACACTTACATATCTATGGAATTAAATTAAATATATTTCATTTAGTTAATGAAGGACTGCCCCAGTTAACATAGTCACCCACACACAATTTTGTCATTAGCATACACCTGTAGGGTCCTCAGAGAGACCAATCACATTAAAGGGGAAGTTTCTAAGCTAAGTAATATTTTTGATAGTGATGAAGGATATTTTAAAATTGTTAAAAAATACAAACTACATTGTAAACTACAAATATTTATATGTTTCACAAGTTTATATTGTCTGCTCAGTTAGATGTTCACCTACAGGTGGTGTAAATAGTAGACTGAGGTATCATATAAAGAGGTGGGAGCAATGGTGAAAATTTTTTAGGATTTTTAGCATTAGAGTGGAAATTTTAGAACTTTATTGAGGTTTCTTGTGTAAAAATAGGATTATTCTTCACCTTCAAGTACAATGACTATGAACTTTGGGATCAAATCTCCAAAAGGGAAAAATAGAGGTCCAACCATGTTTTGAGATTATCATATAATAAGGCTACAATAAATTTTGAGGCATATAAATGGTTATGTTTTGTAGTCTCTATAATAATCAAGTACTATAAAATTTTATGAGGGTATATAGTATAAGATAGTCATTATAAATCCTTCAGATGCTCCTTAAACCACTATTCTCAAGCAGTGATTACCTACAAGATTTGGGACTAGGGAGACTTTTCACCTAAAGTTATAGTCTTGAATATTGTTCTTATGATTGGGAAGTTATAAATAGTTGGATGTAGAAATTTTTACCTTAGTATCATTTCAAGGAGTGATTTTTAGTGATTTATGACCTATAAACACCTCAGGGGCCTCTTCACCTAATAACATCCACCTATAGCCAACTATGTAGGACTGTGTTAACAGAGAGCAAGTCATTTGGGTTCCTTAAGGTGCTTGTAGCTAAAATAGGTAAACACTAGGCCCAATCAGATGCTATAAAATATTTGAAGGTTTTAAAAAGGTTATTCATTTTTTTCAAAGTTTAATCAACCCTAAATGATCTACAAGTATTTTCCTAAAGGCCAATATAGTCAAAAAACATGTGTATACAATCTGGACTAGACAGTGAGCTCACATAGGAGGTTTTAGTGGTGTTTTAACCCATCCAAGGTAAATTATGCTATGATAAAGTATTAGGTGACTATAAAACTCCATGGAATCTCTCCTTACATCATGACCAAAGTTCAAATGGGTTAATGTATATCTACAGGTGTTACTTTTAGAGCAAAACATAGTTTTGATAAGAACTTAGTTTTTAATAAGTTCAAAGTGATTTAAAATGATTGATAAAGGTGAAAAAGTGAATTAAAAAGGGTATAAAATTATTCCAAGACACTATAAATGGGTTATAAACATTGTCTTAGGTCTAATCATATTAAGTCACCTACAGTCACCCTCCTAAACAAGAAATGCAGTTAAGTAAGATAACACAGTCTTGTGAATATAAGAGTATGAAGGGTGCATCAGAGGTAAAAGTGTTAAAATATTGATTGATTAAACTCTATCATTACTATTAAAACATATATATGCATCTTACAATGGATATGGAATAAAGGAAGTGGCTCATACAAGTAAGACACAGTTAGTTTGTGACTGTCAAGTACATAGTCAGTTTTTACAAGTTCAATCTTGGAATTTAAATGAGTTAAGAGATATATTATACCTATTAAATATATAAAAAATTTTACAAAGATCCTTTGGGACTTGGATAACCTCATAAAACATTTTTTTTGTTTGAAGAGGTAGGGGAGTGCCCTTTGTTTTATTTTAAATAGGGAGCACTCCCTTTGTACATGAAACCTGCAACCTTGAGGAAAGAAGATGAAGGAGTGGACATGGAGTTTTTCAAACATTTTATGAAGTTTGTAAATTTATAACACATCTATTACAACATGATAAATCAATATTTAAATGTATAAACTAAATAGGGTACCCTACACTCTTAGAGTTGCAATCATGACTCTTGAGCAAGATTTTAGCCTCCAGCCCAAACAATAGGTCATTCTCATTTCTAACTATTAGAAATATTTTTATAATATTTTAGCATGTATATGGGATTAATACCTATTTTTTTCAACTATTAGGATGTATGGAAAACCATCAAAGGTCATTTTGAGCTCTAAGTTACAGTTAGGCTTAAAGGCAAGGTTTTGACATAGAACCCAAATGAATGGTCACCTTCACTTTCCACATGAGGTGATAATTTAAAATTTTTGTAAAATGTGTATGGTTAAAATATATAGGTGACCAAGCTTTTGGAAAGTATATAAAACATAAAGAAGCCACTTTTTGGACCTTAGACAACTCAGACATGTAGGAAAAGAGGAAAACAAGCTCAATAGGAGAGGTTCAAGTGCTCATATATTTCATGAGGAATTTTATGGAGACTAAAGGGGTTTGGTAAAGTTATTATAGGTACTCAACACCACATTAGTGTAATTTATATACAACTCCAATGTCAAAACTTTATGAACAAACCTTAAGAGTTCAAATAGGTTTAAAATCCTTCAAAACCCTTACAAGTGACCAATTTATGAAAATGGAGTTGGAAAGATAATATTGTGTCATATTTTTCTCATGAAAGTTGTTGGATATTGAATATGAATCACTCAATCTCAATCACATGCATTTTATCTATATAGACTTATACAGGTGGGGTGAGAAATAGGGTATTTTTAACATTTTTTATGTTATAAAAGGATTTTAAGGATTTAAAAACTTTAGGATGAATATTTATACTTATTATAACTCCAAATTTTAATTTAATACCTTATAAAAACTTTTAAGTGTGCAAACAATAGTTCTCATCTCAGCCAATCAAAATTGGCCTAGTGGACAAGCTAGTGAGAAGGGTGGAAAACTTCAAGTGGTGTGATTTTAAGGTGTGCCTAATGCTTATAAGGACATGGAGATTATTTAAAATTTTCATCCACTCCCTAAAATTTATTTTCATGTGAAAATGAATCCAAATTTGAGGCCAAGTGTGCAAGGTGCATGGAAGAAGAGTTTTTTGGACTACAGATGATGATATATCCTTTCTAGGTGATTCTAGATTACCAAGAATACAAAAAATTCATGTGTGGGAATGAATTAAATCCTTCCCATTTATTTCAATCATCATACCTATCCATAATCAGTTTTTTAATGTTTAAATAGGTCTAAATTATAAAGGCAGATTGTTGAGCCAGAATGAGGAGAGTCATGCCACTTTGCAAGAGTTTGATGACTTGGATGGACACTTAGACTTCCTAACATTGCATGTTTAATCCCATATCCTCTTATCATGCACAATTAATTTCTTCTCTCATCTTTAAAAGTGTCCTTGTGACCCTTGGACTTCTCTCTTCTCTTCTCTTTCTCAAGTTCTATAAGAACTAGCCATTTTGGCCATTATAATTTATGCTCCTCTTGAGTAATTTATTCTTTCTCAAGTTTTAACTACTGATTTTTACCTTTTAATTACTATTATTAGTGTTTTTTACTTGAAGTTTGGATCTTTATTAGTGAAGACTATGTATTCCTTGGCATGTTATCTCATTCTTGCATCCTATTTGTAGTTGGAAAGCTTCTTCTTGCAGGACATGTGAAGTGTTTTAGGAAATGTCAAATATTAAGTGAGTTATTATTTTAATTATTTATATTCAAGTCCTCTTTTCTAGTCCTCCTATATTTTTACACTCATCCATAACCTCACAATGTAACATTGATGTGAGAAGATGAAGTTGGAGAAGTGCATGTATAGTTTATCTCTTGATTTCATGTGTAACATGTTGTTGGTTGGAAGTCATCATTTATTTTTTTGTATCACCTCCCTTAGGTCAGTTTTATTTCACTTATATCTCTCCCTTTTCACCCCCAAAGTTAAGTGTAGTTTTTATCCAAAGTGGTACATCAAGGGAGCTAGCCCTATCTAGAGATTCACCTCTTCCTTAGGCTACCCATAAGCCTAGATGTGTTTCTATTATGCGACTTGGATGAGGAGATATTTTATATCTCCTCAAAGGGTGTAAATTAAAGTGAAAATATTTTTTGGCATGCCCAGTGAGTCTCTTGGTCCAATAAGTTGAGAGATTTTTGGTATTGTCTCTCAACAATTAATTTTTAGAGGCATCTATCAAAGCATCAATGGTGACTCCAAAGATACATCAGTTGGTCAAGTAGCCTAGGTTATCCTTTAAATATTGTTGGTAACATTTTCCTTTGTGTTCTTGATTTCAATAAAGTTTCATGGATAATTTTGGTGTTGAGCATTGTTTAATGCAAGTTGGTGAGACTTTTCTAGCTTGTGTCATTCCCTATCAATATGAACAAGTTCTTAATTAGCCTTGTCATGAAGTGTACTAGCCTTGTCATGAAGCATACTAGCCTTGTCATGAAGTGTATCATCCCATTCATGAATTGTATCAGTCTTATAGCCAGCCTTCTCAATGTCATGTTCCTCCTAGTCAACCTAGTCACTTCTTAAGTCCATCCATTTCCACCTTCAAACAAACACTTTTGGGCTATGAGAAGTACATCATGGAGCTTGAAACTCTAAGGGGATGTGGTCAAGAGGTCCCTAGTCATCTTATTCATATGGTGAGAGATGCATTATAGTTATTTAAGAGAGAGTGGGTACCTATTGAGAGAGCCAATTGGCAAAGGCTCACAAGTGAGATGCTTGATGTGAGTGGCCTAGTTTCCTCCTTAGAGGATAGGCTAAGAGTTCATGAAAGGTAACATTATCAAATCTATCAGCCTTCATATCCACTTCCCAAAGTTTCCTATCATCCATATTTGATCCTTACTCATGAGTCAAATCAAGGATATCAAAATCATCCTTCTCCCAATCAGTTGAAAGAGAGAGTTGAAACGAGAAACCTTGTGTTTGAAGCTAATCTTGATAGGCATATTGAGTTAGATAATATGCATATACAGTAGTCCATATTGGAAGAAAAGGAATTGGATTTCAATCCATCACTTCCCTCTCATATTGCAGCTCTACCACCTAAAAAAGAGACTTTTAATCCTAACATCCTAAGTTGGAATAAGATAGTGGAGTCATGGGTAAATAAAGAAGATAGAAGTTTAGTTGGTAAGGAGTATGAAATTATAAATGAATTTGATCCTTTGTAAGCTCCTCTCACCCTTCCTCAAGAAACCTCTTATCCTCCATATTAATCCCCTTGTATTCCTCATCCTCATGATGATGCATATCAACTTCAAGAGAGACTTTTCCAAGAGAACCTAGCTAAGAAAATTGAAGAGTTAGAGTCAAAAATGAAGCTACTAAGTCAAGGTGTGATGGAAGGTTTAGATGCGAAAAAAGATATTAAGATTTAAACACACCCCATCCATATTTCCTCAGGAGAGTCCTCAAGATAAATTAAATATTAATGAAGTGATTTTCAATTGGAAGGAAGAAAAATCAAGTTGTTTTAGCCTAAGGTCTACCTCCCCTTCCTCAAGAGCTTCCAAAAGAGCCCACTACATTTCACTCTCAATCTGATTTTGAGTTCTATGTCCCACCTCCGCCAACTAGATCATCTTGTCCTCACCCCATAACCTTTTTCCTTGATGTACCTGTGGTATGGGAACCTAAAGAGGAGTAGTTGGTTGATAAATAAAAATAACTCTTGCTTGAAGAAAACATACCTCCTTGGCAGCCTCATTGGCCTAGGTCACATAATTTTAAGATGCCTAATCTCGGCATCACCATGAAATAAAAAGAGATAAAAGATATTTCAGCTTTTGAAGAAGACTCTACATCTGATCAAAAGGTTTTGGATGATCACCTCCAACATGAATATGAATGTGTTATTATATATGGAGAATAATTTCAAGTCTTTCCCAAAGAGGTGGCAGTCCTAAAAGAATCTCTTGAGACCAAAGTGGAATTTTTTTCTCTTGAAGATGATCCAATACCTCAACCTAATCTTGAAATATTATTAGATGCATTGGAACTTTAATAGCACTATCTTTATGACATCATACATCAAGAAGAGAATATTGAAGAGGCTGTGGTTCAAGATGATAAAGAGGACAAGAATGATTGGCAGCTACAAATGACGTTATTTCAAGGGTTTGAAGAATTTTTCAAGTTGAGAATAAATTACATGGAAAGGTGAATAAGGAGGCTTCCATGGAGGATAATGACCAATATTGGGAAGAATATGAAAATCTCCTTGATGAGATAGAAGAACTTACAGCTGAGAGGAAGCCCAATCTTAATGAGAGCACTATGGAAGTCAAGAAGGAGGAAGCCTTCATTGGTTCTTTCATCACTTTGTAAGATGCCATGGATAGTTAAGGAAAAGTTCTTAATCAGCCTTTGCATGACTTGTTTAAAATCATTAGAGTAGGCTATACTCCCCTTCAAGGAGGTTATGATTTGGTCAAAGATGGATAAGGCAGCTTTGGCACTCAAGTAAGTATTGAAAGGAAAAGTAATCTTTCAAATTTGTCCTTTCAAGAAGAATATTAATTTCATGATGACATGTTTCAAGTTATCAATATGGTCTATCATCCTCTCAATTAGTTTGGAGAAACATATCAGCTCTTGAAGGATGGAACAAGCTCCTATTGGCCTCAATCTTCTAAGGAACAAGAAACCAATCCTCTTGAAGCCATGCCTATAAAGAAGATCCAAGTTGACCATGAGATGAAGAGTGTGAAATAGTATAAATTATGTGAACATGTTTAAGAGGAATATGTCTACATTGGAGACCTATATAAGGATGATCTACTTGAGATTAGATAAAGTAAAGTTCTAAAGAATAGGTCTAATCCATAAAGCATTCAATCCTAGGAGAGAGATGTTTGGAACTACGTTTCATCTCACCATGAAAATGATTCAAGAATATTTCATTTTGATCCTAAAAAGGAGGTATGCTTAGTCTCTAGTTATGCATAACAGTTTGTATTTAGATTCCCCTAAGTGCCTTGAGAACATGTGTGTGTGTCTTATTTTGTGTGTGTCCTTGCTTTGAGTGGTTGAGGTAATTAGTGGTATTGTCTTGATAAACTTATATGGACAAAGTCCTCTTGTTTTTTCTTAGACTTAATATGACTCCCTAAGCCCAATGGACTGATAAGGCAACTGGTCTAGTTAGTATAGCAGGCATACTACCCCTATGAGTCACCAATTTGTTGATCAAATTTGACTTTTAGGTCAAATTGGGGCACCCCTAGGTAAAAACTTGACTTTTAGGTATTTTAGGTGTCTAATACATATATCAAAAGGTGTTTAATAGGTTAATTAATGCCATTTAATGTTATACTAACCTTGGTATTTAGTCATTTTAGTTATTTTGGGTAATTTTGAGGTCAAAAAAGGTGAATTTAGTGACTTATATAGATTTTTTGGAAATTGTGAGGGTCCCAAAACATGATGTCACATACCATGTGTCTTAAGAGGTCTTAAGTAACTGAAACCAACTGAAAAGTGGTAGGTTCCTTAGAAAAAGCATAGTTTTCTTGAGGAAAAGAAGAAGTTTGTCACTTGTACAGCTCCTTGGGAAGTGTGACACATGGGAAAGGATCATGATATGTATTTTTATATTTACCAAGCTTAGTTACATGTTTTAAGTTCTTTAAAAGTGCCATTTTGGCCCAAAACCATTATGCTTCTTTTTCAGTCTTCTTGGAAAGTAAAAGTAACCTTCAAGTTTATATTTAGTATAGACGACTCAAAAGGTTTTAGCTCAAACACATTGGGGAGGTCAAATTAAACTCATACATATTAATTTACATATAAGTATTTTTAATAATGGTGGTATGTGCTTCATGAACCATCCTCATGAAGTTGACTTTGCCTTTCTCATTACAAATCTATGTACACTATAGGTTCTACTCCATTTTGGTCAAATTCATATGAACCAATTCATGATGTTGAATTAAAAATATGTTATATACCTTTTTATATTATTTTAATTATTTTTTTACATTAAAATATGTTTGGATGGTCAAGTAGCTTAAATTAGCAAGACGATACACCTTTTTGAGTAACAGGGAGTTTTCACCATTTCCATATCTTCATGACTTGAAAATGTCTTTAGAGGGTTTTGATAGGTCTCTTTTAATTTTTCCAAAGTTATATTTATCTCCCTTCACCTTCCAATCTCATTTTCTAATCAAATGTTCTATGAATTATAGTCACAAAGTACTATTCAGTTAGTTGGTCCTATGATTGTCATACACAGTCAATTTGGTAAGTTATGTGGAGATCTCTAACATGTCCATGATGATATATTTATGATATTTAGAGGTTAAATAAACTTAAATAATAAGGTAATTTAAGTAAAGGTCTTGCATTTAGTGAAATAAGGAATGTCCTAGTTAACATAGTCACCCACACACAATTTTGCCATTAACATACACCTGCAGGGTCCTCAAAGAGACCAATCACATTGAAGGGAAAGTTTATAAGATAATAAATATTTTTGATAGTGATTAATTTTATTTTAAACTTGTGAAAAGATAAAAACTATAATGGAAACTACAAATATATGTGTGTGTGTGTGTGTGTGTGTGTGTGTGTGTGTGTGTGTGTGTGTGTGTGTGTGTGTGTGTGTGTGTGTGTGTGTGTGTGTGTGTGTGTGTGTGTGTGTGTGTGTGTGTTTTCAAAAGGTTATATTGCGTGCTCATTTATATGTTCACATGTAGGTGGTGTAAATAGTAGACTAAGGTATCATATGAAGAGGTGGGAAAAATGGTGAAAAAAATTTAATATTTATAGAATTAAAGTGTAATATTTCATACCTTGTTGATGTATCTTATGTACAAATAGGAGTATGCTTCACCTTCGATCACAATGACTGTGAACTTTGGGATCAAATCTCCAAAAGGGAAAAATAGAGGTCCAAACATGTTTTGATATTATCATATAACAAGGTTACAATAAATTTTGAGGCATATACATGGTTGTGTTTTATATTATATATAATAATAAAGGACCATAAAAATTTGGAAGGGCAGAAATCTAGTAGAAGATAGTCATTAGAAAGCCTTCAAATGCTCCTTAAACCACTATTCTTAGGTAGTGATTACCTACAAGATTTGGGACTATGGAGACTTTTCACCTAAAGTTATAGTCTTGAATCTTATTTTCATGATTGGGAAGTTATAAATAGTTGGATTTATCAATTTTGACCTTAGTATCATTTCAAGGAGTGATGTTTAGTGTTTTAGGACCTATAAACACCTCAGGGGCCTCTTCACCTGAAAACATCCACCTACAGCAAACTGTGTAGGATTGTGTTGGTAGAGAACAAGTCATTTGGGTTCCTTATGGTATTTATAGATCAAATAGGTAAACACTAGGTCCAATAAAATTATATAAAATATTGTAATATTTATATAATTTTATGCATTATTTTCAAAGTTTAATCAACCCTAAGCTATCTATAGGTACCTTCTTACAGGCCAATACAGTAAAAAAACTTGTGTATACAGTCTAGACTAGACAATGAGCTCACATAGGAGGTTTTGGTGGTGTTCTAACCCATCCAAGGCAAATTATATTATGATAAATTATTAGGTGACTATCAAACTCCATGTAATGTCTCCCTACATCATGGCCAAATTTCAAATGGGTTAATGCATACCTACAAGTGCAACTTTTAGAACAAAACATAGTTCTGATAAGAACTTAGTTTTAATAAGTTAAAAGTGATTGAAAATGATTTATAAAGGTGAAAAAATGCATTAAAAAAGGTATAAAATGATTCCAAGACACTATAAATGGGTTATAAACATTATCTTAGGTCCAATCATATTAAGTCACCTACATGGACCCTCCTAAGTAGGAAATACAGTCAAGCAAGATAACAAAGTCTTGTGAATACAAGAGTATGAAGGGTGCATCAGAGGTAAAAGTGTTAGAATATTTATTTAATAAACTCTATCATGACTATTAAAACATACATATGCCTATTACAATGGATATGGAACAAAGGAAGTGGCTCAAACAAGCAAGACACAGTCAGTATTTCACTGTCAAGTACACAGTCAATTTTTACAAGTTTAATCTTGGAATTTAGATGAGTTAAGAGATATATTGACATATTAAAAAATATTAAAAAAAAATTATATATCCTTTTGGACTTGTATAACCTCATAAAAATATTCATTTTTGTCTAAGGAGGTAGAGGAGTGCCCTCTATTTTATTTCAGACAGGGGGCACTCCCTTTGTACCTGAAACCTACAACCTTGAGGAAAGAAGATGAAGGAGTGGACTTGGAGTTTTATAAACCTTTAAATAAGTTTTTTAATTTATAACACATATATTAAAACATTAGAAACCAATATTTCAAGGTAGAAACTAAACAGGGTACCCTACACTCTTAGAGTTGCAGTCATGACTCTTGAGCAAACTTTTGGCCTAGAGCCCAAACAATAGGTCATTCTCATTTATAACTATTGGAAAGATTTATATACTATTTTAAAATTTTTAAGGGATGAATATTTTTTTTTTGAGCTATCATAAGGTAGGGAAAATCATCAAAGGTCTTTTTAAGCTCTAAGTTGCAGTCAGGCTTAAAGGCAAGGTTTTGGCATAGACCCCAAATAGATGGTCACTTTCACTTTCCACATGAGGTGAGAATTTAAAAAAATTATATAATTTTTTTTGGGCCAATTTATAGGTTAAAAATATTTTTTAAAGTAGATAAAACATAAATAAGCCACTTTGTGGACCTTAGACAACTCAGGCATGCAAGAAAAGAGGAAAACAAGCTCAATAAGAGAGGTTCAAGTGCTCATATCTTTCATGAGGAATTAAATGGAGGCCATAGGAGTTTTTGAAAGTTATTAGAGGTCCTCAACACCAAATTTATGTAATTTTTTTCATCTCTAATTTCAAAACATTATGAACAAACCTTAAGAGGTCAAACAGGTGTAAAACCCTTGTAAGTTGCTAGTTTGTGAAAATGGAGTTGGAAAGCTAATATGGTGGAATATTTTTATCATGAAATTGGTTTAAAATTTCATAAGACTCACTCAATCTCCCTCACATTCTTTTTATTTGTACATACTTGTATAGATGGGGTGAGAAACATGGTATTTTTTACCATTTTTTGTGTTTTGTAGGTTCTAAAAGGAGTCTAAGGATGAAATAAACTTTATGAGTAATATTTTTACTTATTATAACTCCCCATTTTAATTTAATTCCTTATAAAAACTTATAAGTGTGTAAACAATAGCTCTCATCTCAGCCAGTCAAAATTGGCCTAGTGGACAAGCTAGTGAGAAGGGTGGAAAACTTCAATTAGGGAGATTTTAAGGTGTGTATAATTATTATCAATCCATTTAGGGTATTTAAAAATTTTATCCACTCCATTACACTTATTTTCATAGGAAATTTAAGCCAAATTTGAGGCCAAGTGTGTAGGGTGCATGGAAAAAGATTTTTTTGGACTGCAGATGATTATAGCTCCCTTCTAGGTGATTCCAAATGACTAGGCCTAAAACCAATTCATGAAGAGGCATGCCTAAAATCCTTCCAATTCATAATAATCATTATACATATCCATAATCAGTTTTGAGATGTTGAAATATGTGCAAATCATGAAGATAGCTTTCTGAGCCAGAATGAGGAGTTTCATGCCACTTTGCAAGAGTTTGATGACTTGGATGGACACTTGGAATTCCTAACCTTGAATGGTTCATCCCATATCCTATTTTAATTCAAAAATAATTTATTCTCTCATCTTTACAAGTGTCCTTGTGACCCTTTAACTTCTCTCTTTTCCTCTCTCTCTCAAGTTCTATAAGAACTAGCCATTTTGGCCATTATAACGTATGCTCCTCCTGAGTATGGAGAATCCCTGCTCATTTTCATACCATTTAATCAATAATAATATTTATATTTACCTATTCATGACTATTATATGTGTTTTTTACTTAAATTTTGGATCTTTCTTAGTGAAAACTATGGATTCTTTAGCATGTTGTCTCATTCTTACATCCTATTTGCAGTTGGAAAGCTTCTTCTTATAGGGCATGTGAAGTGTTTTAATAAATGTCAAGGAAATAGTTAGTATTTTAATTAATTTAATTCAAGGCCTATTTTATAATCCTCCTATATTTTCACATTCATCCATAACCTCACAATGTAACATTGATGTGAGAAGATGAAGATTAGAGAAGTATATGTCCAGTTTATTTCTTGATTTCCTGTGTAACATGGTGCTAGTCAAAAGTCATCATTTATTTTAGTGTATCACCTCCCTTAGGTTAGTTTTATTTCAATTATATATCTCCCTTTTCACCCCCAAAATTTAAGTGTAGTTGTGATCCAAAGTGGTACATCAAGGGAGATAGCCCTATTTAGAGATTCACCTCTTCCTTAGGCTACTCACAAGCCTAGATGTGTTTCCATTATGCCACTTGGATGAAGAGAGCTTTGACACCTCATAAAAGGGTTGAAATACAAGTGAAAAAAATAAAATCACCTTGCCTTTCCCTTTTCCTCACCTTACCATTCTTTTCATACATTTATTATCCACCAGCATTGTTTTTACCCTCCCAACCCACCCTTTTTTACCTTGGTTCTGATCCATTGGTTCTTAGATCACCTTCTACGAGGAGATTCAGATGCATTTTTAGAAATTTATTCAATATTCTAGATATAGTTAGTATCTTGGACTAATTTGGCAATGGTTTGGTAATTACAATCTTCATTTTTGTCATGTTCTACCTCATTTTCAAATGATACTAATTATAACCACCTTTGGGAAAATTAGTATCATTAACTCATGTCACCTATGGGAAAATTAGGAGAAACACATTTACAATGCCTTACCACATCACCTTTCTATTCTTATGCTATGTTGTTCCATTTTCCTAATTCATGAACTTGTTACCTAGTCATTTTCCTCCACTATAAGGCAGAACTATAGTGACTTGAGGTCCCATTTTCAGACTATGTAGGTAGCACTCGATTTATGTTGAGGTTAGAATAGTCACCCTTTTTCCCATGCTCTCACCATTTTGTGAGCATCCTAATCCATTATCTCACCATTTTTTGAGTTAGATTGTTTAGTCTCTCATAATTCTCACTTGATTTGAGACACTTAGAAAATTAGAAAAATAATAGTAAAAGATCTAGAAAATCATAAAAATCATAAAATCATGAAAAATGGCTTAGAATCTCCACATGAGATATAATGTTATCAAAAAAATTGAGATGGGACATATTGTTTGTTCAATTTATTTCTATACCACCTTAGTCTTATTTCCTCCCATTTCTGGGAGAATTACGTCAGCCTAAGGTCTGCATGCACTATGTAGGTAGCACTTGGATACATGGGGTATCTCAAGTTATCTCAACCACACCTTCCATTCTTTTTGACCAATTCTTTGCCTTAAGGATCCAAGGACTCATAGTTAGGTCATGAGTAACCACTTGTCCTTTAGTTTCCCCATATATATTGGTCTTATTCATACACTCTCACTATTTTGAGAATTCATATTATGAGCATTATGTATTTGACTTTGATACACTAATGACCACTTGGATTCATCTTACACTCTCACTATTTTGTGATTTATTTATGTTCTCACCATTTTGTGATCTCATTCTCATTCTCAGCCTTAGACGTAGTAAGCATTATAAACCAAGTTCATGTTTGAGTGCTTGTCTATTATCTTTTAGTGTGGTTTTAGCCTAAACCATACTTTCACACTTTTGCACTTTATTTATGTTGATGCTTTCATGATTGTAGAACATCCTCCCCTAATTTCTTACACTCTTGCCATTTTGTGAGAAACTATTTCTTATGCTCTCATCATTTTATGAGTCACCATTATGTGAATTATTCAATTGAATTAGATGCATTACTACACCCTTGGCTTTTCTTATGCTCTCATCATTTTTTAAGACCACTCCCATATTCCTGTACACATCAATCATGTTTCCTTTTCATCATTTTCTTATATCCCATATCCTGGGAAAACTATATTTGGCTTGAAGTTCATGTTGGACCTTGCATCCATGGAGCTATGTAAGTAGTGTCCACTTATCTAGTGCATCTGGAGTCAACTCAACTACCCCTTCCTTTTCTTCTATTCCCCTATTTGTTTTTGGTTTCTTTGTCTCCTATAACTTAGAGGTAATGTTTGTCACCATGTTTTTATTTTTGTTTCCTTATAGCCTAGGGGAAACCTTATGCCTTTTGTTCTTATGTTATTATACCTACATTGTTGTTATCTAGTTTAGGGGTCATCCTATTAGTAAGAGTAACACCTCTATTTACACATGCACAAACACTTTTTTTTTGGTTGCACTAACATTATGATTAACCATTGTTTGTGTTTGTTTATTTTTTGTTTTGACTATTTTATTCACTTTTTGTTTATTGGTGTTTTGTTGTGTTTCTATTTATTGATGTTTTGTTTTGATTTTATTATTGTTTATTTGCCTATTTATTTAATTTTCGTATTGTGCCTTGACTTAGTATCTCTATGTTCATTGGTTGATTCCATGCACATTATACTTAAATCCATGTATATTCATATATCCACGTTGCCATCATGGTTTTTATCATTGGTGCATTATTTTTACTTATTTATTGGATCGGGTGTCAGTCATTATGCATATTATGGATAGGTTAGCATGGTGCATACCATAAAATGTTATATTAACAATTATTTTAGTTGATCTTACAATAAATCATGTCATGATACTTCTCCTTGTTCGCCCAAAAAATTCCCAATTTATCCAAACACTACCCCAATACATAGTAATTAAATCATAAATGAATATTAATCCCTACTAGTAGGTAGCCCACATTCATGCCTATCCTCTCTACCAACTTACTCTTACTCTATGAATATATATTCAGCACATAATCCCCTTTTCTAGTTTTCCATATTGTCCCTAATCGTAGTGCCAATGATTATAACCACCTTTGGGCAAATCATTATGTTTCAATCTATCTACATGTTAATGATTATATCTAACTTTGGGAAAATCATTACCATTTTCCTACCCTATTGGGGCATGTTTTCATTGTGCTAATGATTACAATTTCCTTTGAGAAAATCATTATCTTTATCCACCCAACAGGGGCATTTTTATTTATGCTAATGATTATAACTACCTTTAGGCAAATAATTGTTTTCACTTTGCTAATTATTATAACCATATTTGGGAAAATCATCCCATTTTATCTACACAATGAGAGAATCTCACTATGCCATTGATTATAACCATATTTGGTAAAATTATTCCTTTCCACCCTCTTTACCTTTAGGTCCTATCATTTCCTTCTTTTTGAAGGAATGGTCGTCAACCTTATTTTTTGCATGCTCCCTCGACGGGCATTCAAGACTCATCTATCACCTTCTAAGGAATTAGGCATTAAAAAAAATTTAATTCTTTGAGAAGATGTCACTATGATTATATATTTCAATGCCTTCCCAAATAGGGTCAAACTATAAACATCCTAGTCTGGATACAACTGGCTTCCAATCAAACTTTGGATTGACTTCTACCAAATAATGCAAATTAAGCCTAAGAATCACTAAACATCCTAATTTCATCTACACATCAGACGTTAGTGTTCAAAATCATTTTTAAGAATTTCTATTTGGGGTATTATCTTGTATGCAATAGTAACCTCTCATTAATTCATCTCTAGTCACCTTTCAACCTAGTAACTGGCAGTTTGACCTTTGGACCCATTAAGTGGGGCACTTGAATAATTCCTAAAATGCTAAGGAGAATGAATCAACTCATTAAACCAAATTAAATGCTTAAGTGAATTTTCCATGTGCAATTAGTGAAAACAATTTTTTTAAAGGAAAATTCAATAAATATGAGGTCATGATGACATCATCATCCTCAAAGTCAAGGAATTTAAAATATCTCCAAAAATGCAATAAATTCAAAAATGGAGATCCATGCTTAATAAATGGGATCTCTATCCTAAATATTATTTACTTATCCCCTCCTTAACTCAACTAGGGTTAGTCTCAACTCACTTAGGGTCAGTTCAAACTCAATCGTGGTTCATTATAACCTAACTACACTTGGGTTAGAGTTAACTTTAGAGGCTATATATACAAGGCCTCACCCATTGATATTTAAGATTTTTATGTGCAATGTTATTATGCCAAAATGCTTCCAAAAACTTTCATTGTAGTGTTACCATGCCTATTTCATAAGCCAAGCTAATCTAAATCTAACCAACATTACAAAGGTGCCAAGGAGAAGTGGAGAAATTGAGATTTATTGACAAAGACTACTTGAGCACACAATTGAGCACATCATTCCATTGCCAACTCACAATAATTACTCTCATGGAAGGTAAAATTTCTTATTTTTGTTCATTTTGATTAAGTTATTTGTGTAGTCCTCTAGTTCCTTGAATGTCAAGGCTAGAGGTGTTAGTTTTTAGTGTGTTTGTTTTGATTTGATTTCTTGACTAAAACAATATTAATATCCCCTCTACATCAAATTCCTTTATCACAACACACACTCTTAGACTTAGGGCCATCAAATTTCAAATTCCACGAGTGATTTTTAGTTGTATATGTAGGATTCTAATAAATAGGTGATGTTGCTACCACATTGATCTCTCTACTTGTTTTCTCAACCTTTAATGGGCACACACTTGATTTTTCAATTGATAAGGACCTTTTGGTTAGATCTCCAATGGTAGAATTAGGTATAGAGCTGTATAGAATGGTTATTTTCTCATCTAAATAGTTTACATGTCCATTATTTTCACTTTGATCAGCCTGTTTCACATCCTCATACGCTATGGCATCACTATGGACTAAAGGTATCTCACATGTCAATAGGAAATCATCCTCATATATCTAATATAAATCCTCAAATTCATAATTTTCTTACACATATAACCTGTTAATGGAGAGTTTCTTTTGAGTTGCTGCCACTTTCTCAAGTGCATAGACCCCAAGTTAAGAATCTTCAAACAAAACTTCATTTGTTTTGTTATCCACTATGATCATGTGAGTCATTTTAGTCTCACACTTAATTCAGATCTAATTGGGTATGCCTTATCATGGAAGCCACATGTGAGAGAATTTAATTTCTATGTAACCATTTAATTTTTTTGACCAATCTTGACTCAGGAACATACCATAAGCATCAGGGATATCCACTACTTGAATGTCAATAAATTATTACACTCTAGGATCATAGGACAACTGCATCTGAATATGATTCAACTCACTAACAACCTTAATTTATAATTTTTCCAAATAATAAATTTCCTATTTGACTTTATAGGAGTTAGACCCAACTGATAACAAACTATATAAGGCATCACATTGCCAGAAACAGCTAAATCCACCAAATAATTATGTATAATCTTATTGAAAATATGGATTATTAGGAGAAAAGAATGGGTTTTGGTATTTTATTTATAAATCGAAACATGGAAATTAGCTATCCTATTGGCTTCTTTCCCTTTAGGAGCAGGTAATTCTTTCAATAACATGTCTTTCTGGTTAGAAAGTTGGAGCAATCAAACATTTTTCTATTGGCCTTAGTTTATTTTAGGTCATCTATAATGTTATTTCCTTTTTTGCTTGGTTCCATTAGTTTTTCATTTTGAAGGAGCATATATTTATTCTTGTGTTGATAAGATGTGGGTGTTCCCTTAGGTGAAAATACCTTGTTACTTGAGCTCTCATCTAGTGTAACTTGAGTTTTGTTTGGAGGAGTAGACATAGTTTATAGACCTTGATACTTACTCCTCAACTGATAGTTATTTCCCCTTTGGAATTTTTTGAATGCATGGAACTCATCTAAATCATATTAAGGCTCATTATCTCTCTTGAATATAAACTCATAATTTTCCAATACTAGAGCTATACTAGGGTTTCCTTTAACTTGGTTTGAGTTGTCTTTGTCATGTATAGGTACTTTATCGAAGTTATCCATATCCTTTTAGAAGATGTTTGAGGCTAGAGTGAATAGAGCACAATCTATTTTAGTGTGATCATCCATGTTTTGCAACCTACACCTAGTGAGAAATGTTAAATTAGCTAGGTAAACTAAGTTTGAGGCATTATTATTATTATTTTGGTTTACATTGTCAGACAAACTGGGCACTCCTCCATTACTGGACCTCATGTTCCATTACCTACTAGTTCTTTGGAAGTTGAAGTTAATATTTTGTATGGGGTTATTAATTTTTTGGTTAGTTTTTTGAGGCACTTTCCTACATAAATTAACCCTATCATTCATCAACCTTTAAACCATTTACTGCAAGTTTACTACTTTATAGTTCACACTAGCATTTGACTGACTTCTAATCTATGGTTGTGGGTTATCCATAGGTATAGTAGCATTTAAAAATTTAGGGGTAGAAGGATGTGTTTGGTTATTTTTATTGTTTATGGGCATCTAATTATTTATAAATGATGGGATATCTAATTGGTTGGTAGTGGAGGCAACATAACCACTCATGTTAGGCATGGTAACAATGTTGTTGTAGATGATAGAAATAAGTTGTTAATTATTTTCCTATGGAAAAAAATGATTTGGAGGCATATATGGTTGAATATTAGGCATTAGGTTGTATATTATATTTGGGCTTACATACATAGCACCTAATTTTTGGCTCATCAATGGAGTGTTGTGTTGAAGACCCTAGTTGAGCCTAGGTAAAGGACCAACACCATAGCCTTATGACACAATATGTTACTCAATATTAATATCTTCATTATAAACCAATGATAAGGATGTACGTGTTTCTATATTTATCCTAATAAACATGGAATTCATGGATTCCAAATCCCTTAAGTAGGTTTGGATGTCAGCACTTTCATCTACATGTAGGGGTATTTCAACCTTTGATATAAATTGTGTAAATGTGCATTAAAGACACTCATTATCTCATTTAATTCCCTAAGGGAAATAAAAAAATGATGATAAAATATATATGGATTAATGGGCAACCTAAAGTGATTGATAAACATTATTTCTAAATCAACATAAGAGGTGATAGACCCATTTGGAAATATAAGGTACTGTACATATGCAACCTCCCCTAAGGAGTAAGGGAAAAAGTGGAAATCAACATCCTCATATTGAATTTGAGTTTAGATAAGGTCATATTTGAATGTTTTTATGTGCTCTTCAAATATTTTAATCCACTTAGGTATTTACTTTGGGAAAAACTTATCGAGATTCTTAGGTAAGTCATGGGTAGATCCTAGAACATTCACATGGGATCCACCTCAACCAAGCCAAGCAAGGTTATCCACCATTGATTGGTTCTAAGAAGAAAAAAATAGATTTATAAAGGAAACTATATCCATAGGTGAGTTATTAGTTGAGTGGGTTTGTCTAATTTTGGGTTTTCCCTTGTTTGCTCTTGGTTTTCTATGTTTAATGAGCTCTAATAACTCAAAGTCAGCCCCAATAGACTTTGATCTAGTGGGTATTCTCCAAATTTCTAGTTTAAAATTTAAAATACCTAAGCTTGGGTAATGATCCTAAGTGTTCAAGTTTATATTTTTAGTTTAAAATAGTTTTAGGTATTGATGGCCCTCATTCTAGTGCTAAAATTATTGATATGTTGTTTGGCACAATAACACCAATGTTTGGATTTAGTGGTGATGAATCCCATTAAGCCTCTCCTAAAAGGAGCCCCATGTAGTTGGGTCTCCCTAAGTTCCATATTTATCAGGTCATGATGCACTAATCTTCACTTAGTCATACTTTTTGATGGTTTCAATCATGGGCCCTACTAGTGTGAAACTTAAAATTAAATTTTGATAGTGTTCTAATCCTTGAATAAATGGGATGATAATTATGGATACACATTATGTTAAATTGTGTCATGTAAACATCTCTCATCAAGAGATGGGTTTCAAAAATTATGAATCACCATTATGAAAAAGTGAGGTGGATTTATTACTTAAAGAGGGAGGTAATGGGCTTTCCAAGTATATTTTGAGTCGTTTAAACCAAGATTTTCTAGAACCTCCTAAATTTTTATCTCAAATCTACTGGTATAGATAAAATGGGGGGAGACAAGGATCATTTATAACCAACCTTTTATTTTGAAGTGTTGGGCTTAAAATATAGTTTGGAATAAGTTACAATGGGGGGGACTTAGAACTAACGTTGAGGATTATCAAGCATGATGTTGATGTTGTAAGGGATTTTATTATTGGTTGAATTAAGCATGTGGTGGAAATGAAAGGAATTAAAATCTAAGTCATGGAGGAATTTACAGGTGAAGCCATGTGCATGAAATGTGATGGGGTGAAGGCATACAAGGATTAATCTAAAAATCAATAACTCTTGTAGTGATTCTTCTACATAAATGAATTTATTAAAATGGATACGAAGGGGTTCCCCCATGATGATCTCCCATGGAAATGGCTTGAGGTGTGACTTCAAGTGATGAAATACCTGACACTCAAAGGTAATCATAATTTAATTTTCTCCCACCACTTTTTATTGTTAAACCATATCCAGGGATACAATATTAGTCTCTCATTCTATTTCTTAAAGTCTCTTGAGAGAATCGCTCTCACCCCACAAGTTAATGAATCTAACCCTATACTACACAAAGGTCTCATCTTATTGTTGCTAAATCATGGCCAAACCTTATGGGGTAGGTAACTTCCTCTGGGAGGTCCTTAGCTGAGGAAGACCCTACCTCAAGATCTTACCACCCTTCTGCCAATACTCCCCAAGATAGCCTATCCAAAACTTCCACTAATGACCTCTCACTAAATTTATTTATCCCTAAACCCAAAATAATTATTCTAGATGATGGCACCTCTAGGGAGGTTTCTAGGAAATGTAAACTCCTCCTATCTAAAGAAATGGAAAATAACAAAGAGCAGTTAGATATCTTTAACAACAAGCTGCATGAGGTTGGGATGAACCTGATGAGACTCATTCAAAAATGGAATGCCTTGAATAGGCAAGTGAACATGACTATCCAATATTTCATCCATAATAACAAGGTGAATAGGACTCCCATTAAACAACTCTTGAAGGTGATGGAAACCCCTCCACCTAAGATCTCCAGTATCACTCCCATAAAAAAACCCTCTATAGGAATAAGGATAGAAAAAGCCATGAAAGATCCTCCCCTGAGATGACACTGAAGGACTTAATAATAGGATGAGGGCCAAATCTTCCAAAAAAAAGTGGGGTATACCTAAGAAGATAATTGAATAAAATAAGGAACCATCAGAGGGTTTCCCCTCCTGATCTATTTATTTTGCTATGGTTTTTTGCCTCCTAAGGGTATAATTAGATAGTTTTTTGTTGTTTAAGCCTTTGGGGCCTGTTACTCTTTTATATAAAACTTTTTTATGGTTCTTTTTCCTTGTAAAACTAGGTTATTTACCTAATAAAAAAAATTATGTTTCAAGCATAAATTAAAAATAATAAAGTATACTCACACATTTGCCCAAATCAAAGTTGGGGTTTTTTGATAAAAATAGTTAAAAATACTAACTTTGATTATTTAGTGTAGATGATATTTTATGATTAATATATGTATCACCTCAATCTTGTACACTTGGAAAACTCAGACTTTGGTTGTTCGTCTTAGTTCTACACTCTCCTTACTTGTGTAAACCTTGCATCTTCTCTAACTTGTGCCCCTTGGCCTATCTCTTAGTCTAACTAGTCTTCTATTGATGACACAAGAATTATATCTATCCCAAAATACTTAAAATGTATTTATCTTACACCTCTAAAATTTTTGAGCTTGTACATATTTTATTACTCCCTAGACACTAATGTTTGAGACAGATAGCAACATCGATGTTAATGTCCTACCCTGACGTAACTATCTGGTGTTTTAAAGTTATCAAATTTTTAAATGAAATGTATTCCAATGGTTGACCTAAGTAATTTAATATGAGTTATTACTCAAAAGGTATTGATATAAATACAATATTAACCCTCATTCATTCTTTACTTAAGAAACTAGAAATTAAACCAAAAGAGCATTCAGTTGAGTAAAGCTTCCCTATTTATTCCTATTTCTAAACCATTCATAGTGATTACACATCTATAGGTCTGAATTACTAAAGGAGTAATACAAGAGCCTGATTTTCCAAGTTACAAGCTAGGTCACTATTGTACTTGATTTACACACATTACATGATTCACACATAAGCCAACACATAGGGGAGAACTACATTAGTCTAAGGCCCTATTTAGAGTATTGGTTATGTAAGTAGCATCCTTTAATAGTAGGGTCATTAGGGTCAGCTTGACACTATGTGCCCACTGACCCATTTTCCCCCAAGGTCACATTGAAGATGAAAATCTAAGGTTTTGCTATTTCACAAGGAGTGACTATCCATGACCCAGATATGAAAACACCAGAGTGAAGGCAAATCAAAACCCAAAAGCATCCAGGTGGTCACATCTTATTTCACCAAATATTGCATATAGGACACTATCATTGAACTTAGACAGTTGGGTAGATGCAACTATCTAGGGTTGATGTAATTGTCCAAATAGCTAGAGGCACCATATCTAGAATTTGATAATTGTTTTAAAACTATTTTCCTACCTGATTTCATCCAATTTCAAATATAAAACTACATTATCATTATAATAAGCTAAGTATTAGAGGATCCTCTTGAAATAAATTAATGAAATGCATGAAATAATAGATTTATTTAATTAAAAGGAATGAATTAACATATTTATATAATTAGAAAAAACACTGAAGAGATTATATTGATCATAGGCCACTTCAATGAGGCAACCTCCTTTGAGTAAAATCAATACAATAAATTCATGTATCCCTTCATTGGCCTCAACACTTACTTATATACTAAGTCTAATCTAAGAAACTACTACTTCCCATGAATGTGGGATAAAACAAAATGCTCACAAGATGACTTATAAAGCATATGCATCCATAGAAACTAATACACTAACAAAGTAAAAATAAGGGTAACATGTGTTCCTAACATCCCTTCCCTCTTATAAAATTTTTTATCTTCAAAGCTTCATATTTGGGAATTGGTGTTGAATCTAAAAGAGTGGTTCCCATGTTGAATCCTCTTGTTACATTCTATGCCACTAAATTAATACCTCTGTGATGAAGTGAGAGTGAAGTTGACATGTGCACCTATCTAGGATTGCCTCCAATGTAAGAAGGATGGATCCTTCATTCTCAAGTTTTGGTAAAATATTTTGCACTCTAATGTTTGTGCCAAGAAATTTCTTCAAACAAGAGACATGAAATATTGGATGAACTCAAGAAGAAGGTGGGAGCTCCAAATTATAATAAATTGACCCACTCTTTTGGAGAACCTTATATGGCCCATATAACTTGGGATCCAACTTATAATTTACTTTGATTTTTAGGGAGGATTATTTATATGACTATAGACAAAGAAAATCCATATCAACTACTTGGAAAGTGCACTCAAAATGGTGTTGATCATCCTATTGTTTCATTCTATTTAGTGCCATATGAAGATTGTCCTACAAAGTACTAAGGATCTAATCTTAGGTTTGGAAAATTGTGTTGACTACCTAAACTACTGAACTACTGGGGTGTATAAAAGGAGGACTAGTGGTGCTTAACCATAGACTGATTCATATGGAGTCATTTTCATTGAAGTGTGGTAGGAGGTATTGTACCACCATTCAGTGAGAGAGAGCCACTTTTCCGATTGATGTTGTTGTTCTGAGGTGAAGTAATGAAGGAAATTTTCCAAGCATTTGTTGATAATTTTTGTCTCACCATATGTTTGTGGAGGATAACCAAAACTCATCTTCAGTTGGGTCCCAGTGTGTCAAAATAGTTCTGTCTAAAAATGGCTGGTGAAGGTTACATCATGATCTAAGACAATAGAAAAAGGAATGCCATGAAGATAAAAAATCTGGTCCAAGAAAATTTGTGTGACTGTGGAAATGGTATACAGATGGTTGAGGGCACAAAAATGACTATATTTAGAGATGCGATCAACCACAACCAAGATCACTAGTTTCCCTCCATATTTAGGGAGCCCCTTAATGAAATCCATAGAAATATCTATCCAAATCTTATAGGGATGGTAAAGGGTTAGAATAACCTAGTAATGAGTGTTGTTTCACCCATATTGCATTGGTAGGTATCACATTCAGCCCCATATATTGAATTGATTTTCTCATTCCCTTAAAAAATAAGTTGTGTCATGCCCACTCATAAGTTTTGAGAAACCTTTCATAGAATACAACCTGCTAAAGATCTATGCTTTAGGGAAGCACCAAATGACCATTGTATTGTAGAGAAGCACCATCTCAAGAATAATGGGGTATGGAAAAGGGGTTAGTGGTCAACTATTAAATGATTTGAGATAATGAGGATTCATTAACATACCTTATTGTATAGAATCTAACCAATCTAGAATAAGCATGGAAATAGTTGAAAGGGAAGCTTGGTCTATAAATGTGTGAGATAGAGCATCAACCACAATATTATCCGTACCCTTCTTGTAAGTGATCTCATAGTCATAACCCATGAGTCTACTGACCCATTTTTCTTATTATGGGTGGAAACCCATTGTTCTAGAAAATATTTTAGACTCTGGTGATTAGTTTTGATACAAAAATGATTCCCTAGTAGGTATGGCTACCACTTTTGTACTGCATGCAACTTGGCCATCATTTCCTTCTCATAAGTAGAGAGTACTAAATATTTTCCAAAAAGGGATTTATTGGTGAACGCAATGGGGCATCCTTCTTAGAGGATAAAAACACCAAGTCTATTACCACAAGTACCACTCTTGATAGTGAAGGTTTTGGCAAAATCTAGCATAGCTAGAATAGGTGTAGTACACATAGCATGTTTTAATTATTTAAATGCACACTCATCAACTTATTTCCATGTAAAATTATCCTTTTTCAACATAATTATCAGTAGAGATACAATCTTCTCATAATATTTGACAAACTTGCAATAGTATCTACTTAGTCCCAAAAAACCATGAATATTATTGAGTGTCTAAGGATGAGGCCAATTTGTCATGGCAAATTTTTTTTTAGGATCCACTTGAACCCCTTGGGATGAAAAAATATACCTAATATACTCCACTTCATCCTATATAAAATCACATCTGGCCTATTTTGCATAGAGATGATGATCAGAGAGACGTTGTAGTGCTAGCTCTAGATGTTGGAGATGTTCAGACCATGTTTTATTATAGATGAGGACATTATTGAATAAGACCAGAATGAATTTCTATAGGTAGGGCCAAAATATTTTATTCATCAATCCCTAGAATATTGAAGGAGTATTAATAAGGCCAAAGGGTATGACGAAAAACTCATAGTGGCCATCATGCGTGCAAAAAGTTGTCTTAGGGATAACATCCTCATGAATTCAGATCTCATGATATCCAGAGTGGAGATCTAGCTTAGTAAAAAAATGAGCACCATAAATCTCATTAAGAATCTCATCAATAATAGGGATTGATAACTTATCCTTGATTGTGATATGATTAAGTGCTCAAAAGTTAATGCAGAGGCATTATGACCCATCTTTTTTTTTAATAAGGAGAACTGTAGAAGAATATGGGCTGGTACTAGGGTGAATAATGCCTTGCTTCAATAAGTCTCAAATGAGCATCTCAATCTAATTCTTTTGATAAAATAGGTATCAAAAGGGCCTAATGTTGGGAATAATGCTTCCAAGAAGGAATTGAATATGGTGGTCCTCTAGTCGTGAAGGTGGAAATCTGATTGGTTTAGTAAAGACACATGCATACCTATGTAGAATGGTTTGTTTATCAGAAGGAGTAGTGGATACCATTGATGGTTGCATTTGAATGGAATAGAGTTAGGAAATGATTCCATGTAAATTCTTCTTAAGAATATTATCTATGTGATGTGAGCTTATGATGTTGAGAGAACCCAAGTGTAAGCCTTTTAATATGTGTTTTTGTCCATTGTCTAAAAATTACATCCAAATTTTAGCAAAATCCCATAAGATGGGTCTAATTGTGAGTAACCATTAGGCTCCCAAAACAATATCACATCCCCCTAAGGTTAATTCAAACATTTTGGAACATAATTTATAATCTCCAATAAAGGCATGCACATTGTGACACTTATGTTTACAAAGTAGTGTGCCCCCATTGGTAATCATGACTTCAAATTTGGAGTAAGGATGGATAAAATAATCAATTTATTTGGTGATCTAAGGGTCAATAAATTTATGAGTGCTACCAAAATCAATGAGTATTGTGAGAGGGATCTTCTTGAAGTAACCCCTGACCATAGGGTTTTTGGGGTAGTGACTCATGTAAGTCATGGAGAGAGATATCTAGTTGGTCTTCCTGAGAAGAAAGTTCCATAATTGGTTGGCATTATGTTAAATCATCTACTGTATCTTTAGCATCTTCCCAAACTTTAGTTTTAGACAGAGAGTCCACATCTATTAGGTAGAGATTTTACTCAACACATCGATGTCCTCAAGTGAATTTCTCATCACAATTATAACATAGTCCTTTTTCTCTATGTACTTGCATCTATACTTCAATCAAATGCTTGATAGGAATGGTTCTGGGGGTTGGCATTATTTTAGATCATTGTGGAATTGTATTTCTAAATGGAACAAAATTAGATTTGAATCATCGTTAACTGTGATCTTATCCTCTCCCAACTTAGCCAACCCTAGGGCTTCCATCATCATGTTAGGATGGAACATTTTGACCTCAAATAAAATTGCATCCTTTAGTTCATTGATAAATCAACTCCTAAATAATTCATCAGACAATCCCTCTGTGTGATTGACTAGTTTTTCAAATTTTGTTTGATATTCGCTCATGGTTCCTATTTGGTGAAGTTTAGTGAGTGTTCTAGTGAAGTCATCAAAAGCACTAGGGCTAAACCATTACAAAATAAGGGTGTAAAAAATGGTCCATATTGGCTCATCATGAGCCTTGATATACTAATGATACCATTTAAGGGCTTCGTGTTCCAAGTGAAAGGATGAAAGTGAGACTTTGTTGGCATTAAAAGTATTATGCAGACTAAAATATTATTCTACCTGATTGATCCATCTAGTCAGATCTACACCATTGAATCGAGAAAAATAAAGCTTTGGCTCACAAAATTTATTAGAATAAAAAAACTTGGTGTCTAAAGAGGACTTTGAATGTCATCTAATATTCAAGGTAGTATGTTGAATATTGAGGCCGAGAATTTTGTAATCAAGATCTTTGATTTGGATCTTGAGGGCAGAAATTTCATCCTCAATGTTTTTTTCACTTGTTTAGGTTACTACCATGGCCAGAATAAGAGATTTTTTTTGGAAATGTGTATGAAAACTAGAGTTAAGACATGTTTAGTAACAATTGTTTTTAATTTGGGTGAAATCAGAAGGGGTAAGGGTACTTTTACTAAAAAATTTGGTATAGTGGGAGTATGATAAAGCAAGGGAAATTTCAGAAGTGAAAATGAAAAAATTATAAAAGAGGGGTAAAGGATAAAAAAAGGGATATGAACATTATGGAAAAATTTTGAGGCAAATGGACAAAAACAAAAGAATTAATGGCAAAACCCGAAAAAAGGGCAAATTGAGATTTGGGGGAATCAGGAGTGGAATCAGGATATGGGACCTCAAAAAAGAAAATATGGAGAATGGAATTTTAGGTTTATAAATAAATTTTGAGGATCAACAAGGATAAAAATAGAGAGATATGTCAAAAAAATGATTTTTATTCTGAAATTGATATGATAATTTTTTGATACTCAACTGGTGATATGTTGAAATTGGTATGACAAGTCTATTAATACTCTACTGGTAATATGCAAAGATATGATATGGCAAGTTTTTTTATACTCCATTGGTAATATTCTGAAACTGATAAAAATGGGCCCCAAGTTTCCATGACTGACTAAGGTTTTAAAGATATCTCTCTAGCCACCAATGTCATATGAGCGAGTACCACTCTCTAGAAAATTTTTGGCCATGGATTTACTTGGTTTTCCTCATAGGTGGGAACTAGTCAATCAATATGGGTTCATTGCCAATTTCACTAATAGACCCTCTCAATGGGCTAGCATGGTACTCCTCACAATGAGTTTTAGGACTTATGCCCAAGCACTTCCCATAATTATGCGGACAGGTATTTACCCTGATCTAAAATAGATTATTATGATACATAAAAATACTTAAATGAATTATGTAGTGAAACATAAAATCACTTATGAGAGAGAAAAAATTGGCCCTAGAAAGCACTTTAATACCAGATGAGAGGATCCTCCTAAAACAAATTAATGAAAATGCATGAAATAACAGAGTTATTTAATAAAAATACATGAATTAACATATTTATATAATTAGTAGAAACATCAAAGAGATTATATTGATCATAGGCTACTTTGAGGAAACTTCATTTGAGCAAGATTAATACAATAAATTTGTGGATGCCTTCATTGGACTCAACACTTAATCTAAGAGACTACTACTTCCCATGAATGTGGGATAAAACAAAATGCTCATAAGATGGCTTACAAGGCATATACGTCCATAGTAACTAATATACTAACAAAGTAAAAATAAGGGTAGTATGGGTTCCTAAAAAATTACTTATCTTCTTTATCATTTTTATATCTAGCTTGGTTGTGTTTTCCATATTTAGACTATCTCAGCATAATAAATTTAGTGTATGCTTATATCTGAGTTTGACATTTAATTGGTCTACTATAAATCTGATTATCAACCTTGTGTCATTTCATATTTATATTATTAACCCTAAGATTAAAGTAAAAACATACCTCCATGTTTCATTTTAGGGTTAAACATTCATTCTTATTACATCTTAATTGATAACGTGCGTCAATGATAAATTCTAACCCTGTACATCCTATTTCACTCATTGAAGACCTGGGTAAAACTGGTGTGCATTCTAAGACACCCCTAGTGTTAGTTATGGGTTAATAGCCCAATTTACACTAGGTTTTTATGAAATTACTCATTAAGTAGATAAATCATTTTCTCAACAAAAAATTAGAAGCTCAGGGCCCTTTTCACCTGTTTGAATGCTTAGACCACCTATCACTCTGGGGGGTATAACTTTCACCCTGGGATTCAATTTTCTAAATCATTTACACCACTAGAAAGCTTGTTTTGGCTCAATCACATTGGTCCCATAAAATTTTCCCAATTTAACCCAAGTTAAAATCTCCTTGTAACTAAGTTTTTCACTTTTATGAACCTGAATAGATCTTATACTTTCCTCTTTAGACCTACTAATAATTTTTTGGCCTTAACTTTGTCCTCATAAACTTTTTTCCAAAATCATTAGAGTAGTTAGAAAGCTAACTCCGATACGGACATTTCAATGCCTTCAATTTCCAAAAATTCCTCCCATGTAATGATATTTTTAATTTTTAATTTTATGAGTTGCCTGTGGAACTCTTAATTATAAAAGTAACTTGTTTTTTATATTTTTTCAAGTTAAAATGGAGTGAAAGGGAAATGTGGTGGGATTGGAAAAGTGAATGAGCATTTTAGTAGAGAATGAAATGATATAAAGTCTATAGATAGAATTAACCATGCCCATTATAAAGGGTTGGCTCTTTGTTACTCCAGAACACTTAGAGTTAACCAGTTTAATTTTATCATATCCCTCTTTTGTAACCCTATTGTTATGCTGGAAAAATTTTGTAAAATCAATTGTAATCACATTCAAACATTGTGCTATTTGAAAACATTATCATAATTAATGGAATCTATCGATATTTGTTAAGTATTACCTACACATGTGGATGGTGGTGGTGTTTTCTTATTTTCTCATTTTATCCTTCCTTAGACTCTTGCACTGACCCCTTAATGGTTGTGTATATGTTGGTTAGGTAAGGGTTCAATTTTTTGGATGTTTACAATCAAAATGGATAGATTTTACTTCATAATAATATGATTGATCTCTCTTTCTCCCTTATATTTTATATTTACTTATCAAGTTTTTCAAATTAAGGTTTGTTCAATAGTAATATATTTTTACTAATTTATCTTGATTGCTTGCTTTGTTTCATTTCCAATAAATTTTCATATTGTTGAATGATTAAATGCATGGGAATGAACAACCAAAGTAAGTATTTTTAATTATTTTTATCAAAAACCCTAACTTTGATTTGGGAAAATGTATGAGTATACTTTGTTATTTTCAATTTGTACTTGAAACCCAATTGAACACAATGTGTAGCCATAATTATCATCATGTTTATTTAAGGATTAGAACACTTTAAAATTTTATTTTTAAGTTTCACACCAGTAGACCTCTTTATTAGAACCATCACAATGCACAACTGAGTGAAGATTAGTGTGTCATGACCTAGTAGATATAGAACTTTGGGAGACTTGCCTATACGAGACTCCTTTCAGGAGAGGCTTAATGGGACTCATCATACCTAAATCCTAACATTGGTGTTTTCATGCCAAATGACATGTCAAAAAATACCATATTAAACCACAAACATTTCCTCTTCCACACCTGCCACCATTGGAGTTGGTTATTACTACACCCATTAACCATTATGTTACAAAGTTAGTTCCCACCCCTATTCAAGATAATTATATAAACTTAGTTACTACACCCATTCAATTTTATGTTATAAAGATAATCCCCAAGCTTATTTAGGATCATTTTATGTAGTTATTTATATAACCTACTTATTGGCAATTTGGTATGTCAAGGCCAAATGTTGAACCCTATACTAAAAAAAAATTCATGTCCCAGTTTTCCTTGGTCCTCAAATGATGTGCTTGATCATCATGGTGTTCATTGCATGTCAAGTCAAGGGATTGGTTTTCAATGTTTTGTCATGGTCATATCTCATATTCAACTTGTGATGAGTTTCCTCATGGTATATTCAGTATATTCAAGTTTTGGGGATGTCTATAAGTTTTTAAAGATGGTGAAGATACATAAAATCCTTATGGATAACTTTTAATAAGTTATAAGGTAATCTTTATGACATTCATTGACAAATCTCTTTTGAGAAACTATGTGTATTTTACCTAAAAGAGAGGTTGTTGGCCTTTAAATGTTAAATATGGAGTCAAAAAGCCACAAAATCATTTATATTACCTTTAAACACCTTCATATTCATGACTTTTCTTTATTCAAATGTGTCATACTTTAAAAATATCTCCTCATGTAAGTTAAAGCATCATTTTGCTCTCCAAGAGTTCCCACATGCCAAATTTCACCCCTTTTGATCTCAAAAGGACTTAATTCTTGTTTTAACATGTCTTTAAACTTGTATTATCCCTCATGTGCCCTAAATTAGAGATTTAAAGTTTTAGTTTGGATAATATGCAAGAGAAAGGCCATTTTTCATGTGTTTTCATGTAGAAGTACAGATTTGTATAACCTTTTCCATATAACAGGGACCATGAACTTGAAGGTGGATTTATCACAAGTGTTTAAAAATATATTCAAGGTAAAAGGATCAAAAATAGGCTCAAAACTAGTTCTCTTCATCCACCTAGCTCCTTTGTACATCAAGAGAGCCCTTCAGGTTTGTAGATAGTACAACCATGAGAGAGAAAATCAAGGTCTACAATTTTGGGCAAAGGAAGGGGTCTAAGAGAGATTCCAACTTTGGAAATTGGTTTTTAGTTTCCCTTTACAAGTCAAAGAATTCATTATGCCTTCTCCATTCAAGCAAGCAATTGGTTTTATGAGATTCTCCTCATCTGGGCATCATGGCATAAAAATGAAAGTTTGTGGAGCTTAATAGGAGTATGAGATACCTTTATATAATAGAATTCATATTATTTCCACATGTGTAAGGGTACATGGATCTCAATAAGATAAATGAATGCAAATTTGTAGTTTTTAGGTAGTTTTGAGAAGTTATATGATTCAGAGGTTGATCCATGGGTATCAAGACTCATCATGACATGGTTTTTAGGTATTTTTCATCTTCATGTGTTCCTATATCAATATTATAAAATATTTCTCAAGATACCATAGAAAAAAATTCATTAATTTTCTCTCAATATCTTCATGGAGTCTTAATTTAGCAGAGGTTAAAGAAAGTTAGCATTCTTTAAGGTATTTGATGATTCTTAGGTTTCCATTTCCAATAGTGTATGCTTGTCTAAGACCTCCAAAATGGTATAATTGGTTAATTAATATCCCTATGCTCCCCTAAGAACATTCATTATTTTTATTTATAGTGCATTCATGCTCTTTTCACCTCCATTTTATGTTATCCCATCTCACAGTCTTCTCATTGCCATTCACCATTGTAGAAGTTCCATCTCCTCCTCTATTCAATATTTCCCATCATCCATCACCTATCATCACCTTAAATAAACTTAAATCTCATGTGTCCATTTTAAAATGATATTCAAGGATGATAGTAATAATTTTGGTCTTGAAACTATGATTATGTTACCTTACACAGTGCTAAACAATGAAGAATATCCACCTACAACCAGGACAAATTCATTCAAGAATGTGCTTCATGAAGACGATGTTTTGAGAAGACTCAAAAACATGGGTATCTCAATGAAGTATGTTAAAATATATCCCCTAGTTTATTTTAATGAATTATAATTTCATATTCTATAATCCTTGACCTTCTTAAGACCTAAATTTGCCTCATTCCACACAAAACACAGTCAGGTCATCAATCTTCAAGAAAGTTCTGTGTTTTGGTTTTGAGAAAGATAATAAAGATGGATTTTGGGGTTTTTATCAAGGTAAAACAAAAAAATTATATATGGTGAACCAAAATTATATGGTCTATTATCAGTCATGTGATGAGATACATAGTCAACTCCCCATCTTCACCTACAGTTGAGGGCATGAGGATGCTTCAAGCTAGTTTTAAGAAGTTTCTTAGAGATCAAGAAAACTGAGAGATAGATAAGATTTTTATGATGAATGAGGTGAAATTAAATTTTTAAATGGACACCATGAAACCTCTTCAAAGCTCACTCACCATACACCATGATTGTTTTCTTTCCAACTTTTCATAAAAGTTGCATTGATCACCTATAGCCATGATAAAGGAGACAAGCCAAATGCACTATAAAAGGAACCTTGAGACCTTAATAGAGATATTGAAGTGAATATATCATTAAAAACCTAAATTGGAACTAGTATTACTCCAAGTTATTATCAACAGGATCATTAGGTTAATCTAGAATCTAGATCCTAATAAAGAGAGCTCATACAGTCATATCTTCAAGCATATTCAGTCATAAGCCCAAGAAGTGGGTAGTGCAATGAATGAGACTTTCAAGAGAGTTTGAATTTAAAATGAGGTTATGTAACTTATATAAATCATTGCATGAATTAATGATAGGTTCAAAATCTATAACCTAGACCCTCTTCTAGCATCCCATCTAACACAATCCATATAAAGGTTAAACTTAGATCACAGTCAAGTCTATGATGAAGAAAGGTCTATTTTTAAAAGGGTACGGTAATGAGTATGGATAATATATTGTAGTAAAGTGATTTATATGAGACTTGGATCAAATTTATACCATTAGTAAGAATCAAACTCATATTAGGACATGCTTTCATGTAAATTTCCACCTACAGTAGTGGTTGAATCCCTCTTGAAGTATGTCAATCCTTTACCAAGATCAAGACTACGAGGAAGGTATTGTCATGTTTAGGTTAAATGAAGGCTGATGCCTGGGTTTAATATTCACTTGGAATGGCATGGATATTTTTATCAAGCTATGATTTTCAATTTAAAAATATCATAGTCATTCACCTCAGTCAACTATCACCTACAGACTTTCCAAGACAAGACTACCTCTAAACATGAAGAAGATGAGAGAAGAATAGTCTATGGAGGATTTTCATGATTAAATGGAAGTTTCATAGAAAAATGGAAATTTTTAATAGGTTAGGTTATATAGGATATTTCCCCAATAAATATTCACTTCAAGGTTATCTTTTAAATGTCTACACACAACCATGCTAAGGGTCAATTGTATTGATATATCCATATACCCTAAAGGTGCCATTCAATATATATACAAATCAAGGATTAAAATTATGAATTAACCTATAAAATCAAATGAAAAATTTATATCTTCAAACCTTTATCAAATATCATGACCTCCACTGCAAACCCATGAAGGTACACAGGCATGTGTACAAAATCAAGACTGTGAGAGCTTGAGAACACTATTTGAAGAGCGAATATACTAAGGGAAGAATTAAAGAGAGGTTAAAAATTATTTGGGAGGTATAAATAGTGTTAAATCATGGTGAAATTTATATAAAACACTTATAATTCCCTAATCATCATCTACAGCATTGTTAGCAAGACAGTTACATTGAGGTCTTTGAAGAGATATGGTATGGTGATGGGTGGCATGATTCAAGAGGTGACTAATGGAGGATATGTATCATTTAAATAAAGTTTTTATATCCTAATAAATCCTTATAAATCATTCTCATGCATAAATAAAAATGTGAAAATAATCAAACTCAATCATGAACCTATGAAACATGAAAACATAGGCAGCCCACTAGTTAATTATGAGAACAATGAGTTTTAAGGCCTCTATAAGCATAATCTAGCTATGAAAATTGGTGGAGGTGGTGGTCATGAGTTTTTATAATTTAAAAATGTTTTTTTAATATAAAATTATTAGTTAAAACATCCATTATTTTTTCATAGACATATGTTTGTCTATTAACAGTCAACAATGGAGCTAAGAGGGCTTTTTGAGGAGTTACACGTATGACAGAGGGTTTTAACTCCATGAAAGGTTTTTTAAGGAATTAAATAATATTATGAGTCTTATCACATATTATGATATGGATAAAAATCAATTTTTCATACAAATATACCCTTAAGGGCTGGCTAAAGAAGAAAGATCCAAAATAGGCATGTGTGCATAATCTTAAGACCCTTTTCTTGTTTTGAGATTTGTTGAAGATGTATGCACTTTGAATATTGGTTTAAAATTTATGTCAATGTTTTATGATTTTTATAAACTTGTTATATAATATTTAATGATCAAACTCAGTTACTCAGGGGTTAAGAAAGTATGATTGCCAAGAAACCCTAGGTTAGAGGGATCAAGGCATACAAAACTTAAGGAGACCCTAAGAATTTGACCAAAGAGTATTATCACTCTAAGAAAATGTTGTAGAATTTTAAAAATTATTATACTCTATTTATGAAGGAGGAAGGAATTTCAGACCTCTGAATTCCATACACACACAGGTAGGTAGTGCAACCCTATAGGCAGTTATTAGAAAATGGAGCAAGGTTGAGGTTTTGAGTAGATGGAATAGTTGTAGAAGGTTGATAAGAGTTATAATTTGGATTATAATTATTATTTTACATCCCTAATATCACCTATAGTTTAATTTAACATCAAAACTCAGTATTAGGCCTTTTAGGCCTAAAGTTAGTCTTAAGACCAATAAACTCATACCACCATGAAGACACTTGCAGACCCTATCAAGAAAAGAAGACATCATGAAGATGTGTAAGGGAATTTTTTAGTTAGAATAAAAAAAATTAAATTATATAAGGATAATGGAAAGGTCAATTTTGTCCTTGGGAGCAAAAATTGAACCACACAATCTAGACACTCATTCGAACCACCTGTTTCAATGCTTGTATCTTTCACCATAGGAGGAGTTTGACAAAATGATTTTATTAATAGTTGTGCACCTTAGGTTACTTGAAATAAATGGAGTATTGAGTTTGATTTATGGGCTAATTTTTATTAAACATCACTAATACTATAAGCAAGTCTAGAATGCATGCAGAACACTACAAGTCAACTTTACTATGTATGTATCTTTGCACACTTTTTGCATGGGAACCCAAACTTATCAAGAAATTTTAAAGGGTATATGGATGAAAGATACATTTAAATAAGTTATGGTTTTGAGGTTCGTACTTTATGAACCATCGTTAAGAAGGTTCACCTCTAAAACCCTCCCTGAACCCTCCTACAAACTAGTTTTGAGAAAATTGAAGTTTCTTGCATCCAAACACCCATGAATCACCCAATAACCACTATAAACATGAATTAAAATTATAGAGGGTCTTGTAAATGGTAATTTGATGTATGTAACTATACAGACCTATAAAAAATAGGGTTATTTAAGGAAAAAATGAAGAAAAAGAGGTACAAGGTGGTTTAAGATGATTCCAATCATTGGATATGCTTATTTTTCACTTTTTATACCTAATAAAATCATAATAAGCTCAAAATTATACCTGTAAATTCCAGTGTGAATCTTTTCAAATCAGCCAGTTTGCAGATATGAAGGACAAGATGACCTAGTCAACTAGTTTAACCAATTTCTAGATGTTTCTTGTTCAAAAGGACCTATTTCATGATATGGAAGTTTTATTCAGGCCTAATAATAAATATTTCACATGTTATAAAATTTTAATACAAGGTTTTCATGGCTATCAAGTACTAAGAGTTAGGCTACTAGGCCTAATTAGCCTAATAGACCTACTTGGTCAATCAATCAAGTGAAGAATGGCATAGAAAATTGATAAAGTGAGTTAATACAGAGTGTCAAACCATATATAACTGATCCTCAAGAGTAATTACACCACATATTTGGTCTTCAAGTTGTGATTACATGCACAACTAGTCTTCAAGTGCTAATTCATGCATAATTAATCCTTATCATGAGTTAATTGATCTAAAGTGATATTTAATGCAAGTTATAAGTATTAATGAAATAATTATTTTATATTTAATTAATTATTATGATAAAAGTAAGGATAAGCAGTTATATGCCTATGATATCCCACCATCTTGTTTTCAATGCCAAATAGCTCATTCAGGAGCATGTAAGAACATCAAACGAGGAGAGATCTTTGGATGACTATTTACAACTAATTATAACTAAAGTTGTGCTTGAGTTGATTATTGGATAACCTATTCTTCTCTCCTATATGCCACATTCTCTTCTTATCTCCTCATGTTCTATATATTTAGGATTTTATACCTTATTTCAGAATCCCTCTCTTGGGCATGAGGAAAATCTGTCAAGATAAAACTTTTTAACCTCTTTAATTAATAAAGAAACTATTGGAGCAACACCATTACTATATTATATTTTCTTTATTCTTGTTAAAATGTGTATAATTGGTATAAATATTCACTTAACTTGTCCTTGTCACACCTATATGTTGATTAATTATATTATGTAGGTTGTATGAAGTGTCAAAAGTTTGATGATCATGCTTAAAGTGTTATTTGGTTCAACATGTTTTAAGAGAAGCCTCTCATCCTTCACCTCCAATTAATATTCATTCATTATTACCTTCATATGAAACATTATTTTTTATTATCTTTGGATATAATGTTTCAATCTATTTCTAGCTCATTAGTGTTGTTATGAGTACAAATTTGAGTGGATGAATAAATACATTAGGTGCATCAACATCACTAGTATAGGTTTTCCATTTTAGTTATCTTTATAACCCTTTTCACCCCCAAAGAAAAATATTTTTTAGGAATAAGATATAAATTAAATATATCAGATGACCTAGCCTCATAATCTAGAGGTTTGGTCTAAGTACAGGTGTCCCACAGCCTATAGACCAATCCAATGTTAGTCCGAGTTTGAAGGAGATCTAAGAAATATACTTCAAAAGGGAGAAAATTGGTTTGCTAACACTACTTAGGTTCATTTTACACATAATTTTTAAAGGAGATTACTTGAATTTCATAGATGGCCATTACTTCAATGTCCATTACATCAAAGAGTTATTCAGAACTCACGATAGCCAGTATATAATCCACATCCTAAATTACAATTATTGATAATTTAACATGTTCCATAGTGAATATATGCACATATTTATCCTACTAAATAATATATTTCATAAGATACATTGTACCCTTGAGTTACTTATCATACAAATGATACTATGAGTGATGATGATGGGGGTTATAGTATACCATGAGATAAAAATTTTAGATTCATATTAAAAATTAGTTACACTTACATATGGAACTTTTCACTCATAAAGGGTGACCATCACACCATATGATACATGCACTTCATGTGAGAATTCGATTGATTACATACTTGGTTAGCATTATCCAAACCCTATAAATTATAAAAATATATAAAAACATTCAAATATTATAAAAATAAAAAATTAGGATCTAAGCATGACATGATTATTAGTTACATTTTTCATGTATGTTATTTATAAAATGTTATTTAAATTACATATCACCATTCAATTACACATGCATTTCATATTATACAATAGTGACACATAGGACACATAGAGAAATATAATACATGGATACATAAATTGTGGACATTCTTATATCCAGGGGCCATGCTAAAGTTGGCATTTTATTCCACATGTCACATTATTGTAGGTTTTATCTTTATACAACCTCTCCATTTAACATGTTGAGATCTAATAATTTATTCCACGTGTCTTATTATTACTTATATTCTATATAGTGTTGTATTTTATGGATATATTACTTTACTATGTTGTGACATTAACATACATGGATAGTGTATACTAGCTTACTTGTTATAGGATTAATTGATGTTGTTTGTTTATTTTTAGATACTAAAATATGGTATTAAGTAATTGATAATGATAATCTTGACATTCATCTACCATGCATGACTTGAGCTCACACAAATGGTCATAATCCACCATTCTCTCACACCTAAATACTATATAATAAGTTTGACCCTTATGTTTTATTGTTAAAAACCTATATGAAACTCATTATATGTTTCTCACCTACTCACTTTCCTACACATACATCTCCAGACCTCCAATTTAATCCACCTACACATAGGTTAGTTTTGTCAATTTTAGTTAGTATCGTTAGTCAATACTTACCTGATATGGTTGGTACCAATCCTTTACCAATAACAACTACTTTCTAAAATCAAATCTATCCTTAGAGTCAACCCATCTACATAATGTGTAAGTGGCATGATAAATTACCTAATAAGACTCATTTATATATAAATCAAGTTCTCATTTGATGTGGGACTAGGTACTTATCTGGTACACATCTATACACTACTACAAATTGATCAAAATTTACCTATTCTTCCCAAATTGTGAATCTATCACTAGAAGCAGTCACAAGCCAAGTTTGAGGCATTTCAAATCCAAGTCAAATCAATCATTTTCAAGTATCAAAGCCAAGTCATTAACTACATACATATAGTGAATGAGCATAATTTCATATCACACTAAGTGGGAGAATTACCTATGGCTTGATTTTATTCCTTAGAGTATTAGATACATAGGCAATGGATAATCATCAAATGGGGGAGATTGGGGTTAGCATAGTCCTTTACACTTTCCCATTTTTTATAGGTTGCTAGACCTCACAAGCACACCTAACGTTTCAAGGTGAAGGAAGCCAATTTTATAGAGTTTTATGTATCATTAGGGTTCAACATCTCACATACAAAACTTTTAGAGATGGGTGAAGGTGACCATAAGGTCATAGTCCCTCATTTCTACATAGATTAGTATCAACTAGTACAAGTTATTATCGACAATCGATACTGACCTAAAAATGACATAACTCACTCTACATAGGTAGAAACATAGTTCCTAAACTAGATGAATTATAGGATTTCTTTAGTTTGATTTCCACCATCTAAACACAATCTCACTCAGATAGACAAATAAAAAAACTAAGTATGCATCCCTTTGTTTCACTTGTTATATTTATCATATGCCACTTGTTAAATCATTATAATCAATTTCAATATTTTAAATTCAGATGTATGCTTGAATGCCATTTTTTATAATATGAATTATTCTACTAGTTTCTATCTTATTAGGTTTTTTATAACCAAATTAGGGTAAAACATATTAGTTAACATGTACACTAATCAAAATTTATCAAACCTTAGGTTTCCCTTAGGGTTTCATCCTTCCATGGTTTTATATTTTTGTCATAGGGTTTCAAATCTAATCTATTATTTCCATATATAAAATACAATAAATATTTTCACCTTTGAACCTATCCTTCTACATACTCGCATGATTCAATCCTATGCCATCCAAGAGGTCTAATTCCCTTGTCCCTCTAATATATAGTGATACATTAAGTGGGACTCTATAGAGCATAATAAAATTATTTATACTTCATCTGAAATGGATACAATGAATGTTTCTTCTTCTCTCGATGATTAATCATTCATGAATATGCATAAACAGATAATCATGTCAATGTACCTCCATTAAAAAATTATAATCAAGATAATCATAATGAACATAATAATCATGATAATTATGAGGGCCTAGATATAATTGATCCCAAATAACTTAATGGGGTAGATCATAACCAAGTTAAATCCTTGCCCAATTTTTTTAAGGAATCCATCAATATCCTAAATATATGGGTAGAATTTTTAAATTTATCCTTGCATCTAAGGTCACACACCAAGCTAAGTTTGCTACATCTCAAAAAAAATAACAAGATACCTTTATCATTTTTAACCCATACTTCTAAGCTATTACTTCTAATTTTGGTGTTCAAACATATACTATAGGTATTAGTCCTACACATACACCTATATTGACATATTTGACATCCACCCAAGTTATGGGGGCAAAAAAAGGCTTACAATAGATTTTTATACTTATTCCTACACATAAAGCCTTTACCCCTCTTATGATGACTTCGTATGGTCCATTACCAACCTTGCCTACTGCATGTTCCCTTGAGCATATTATTACAAATATGATTGTGTAGACACTAAATCTAAATTATATAGCACCTCAGTATTTTATACTTGGAAAGTACTTCTCATGGTTGTACACTTTAGCTCTTAGACCTTCCTATTATTGAAAGGCTTGCATCTGCTATCTCTTGTGCCTGTTGTTTATATTTTAGTCTAACCATATATTATTCAAATGATTAGGACTTTATACTACTCAAAATTTTATAAACCTAATTATTATCATCCTATATAGGTGTTTGACCTATATCTATTTTCCATCTTCCTAGACACTTGCATCCCAACAAGATGCCTACAAAGATGCTAGTGTCTTATGCCAAACTATCTAGTGTCCTGAAGTCATTAAAAATGCAAATGAAACATATACTTATGGTTTCCTAAGTGTTTTAAATGTGATATATTTTTAAAAGGGGTTGGTATATATACAAGATCAATCCTCATGCATTCCTCACCTAGCATATAACTAGCAACTCAAAAATCAACTTACCAAAAGCACTCAATCAAGCATTCAAGTGAGAAAAACCTTCCCTATTATTTCCTATTTTAATATCAATCATAAGGATAGCCCATTTAAAGGTATGAAGCACTAAAGTAACATTTCATGAGTCATATTTTCCAAGTTAAAATATAGGTCACTTTGTACTTGATTATCACACATTGCATTCTTATGCGCACACAAGCCTACACGTAGAGGAGAACTACATAGGTCTGAGGCCCTCTTTGAATTATTGGATATGTAGGAAGTGTTGATTGATATAGGGGTCCTTGAGGTATCTCTACACCATGTGCCCACTAACCCATTTTCCCCATAGTCACTCCAAGGGTGAAAAAGCTAGGGTTAGATCATTTGACAAAGAACAATACCCTGAGCACGAGATCTGAACACACCAAAGAAAAAGAAATAAAAAACCTAGAAGGTTCTAGGTGGTCACATCCAAATCTAGTTAAAATTATGTACTGACACCTACATCTAACTCATACACCAGTGTTAATACAACTGTCTAAATCTGATGCAAGCATCTAAGGCCACAAAATGTAAATTTACAAAATTTGATGATTGATCCAAAATCTAGATCCAATTTATTTTTATCCTGTTTCATATTGGATTTGTATGTGCATAGTAAACCATCTAATTACTATTATTTTCTATTTATTGTAATGTCAATTAATAGTTGTACTTTATATTTTTATTATATCTTAGTATTATAAATTCAGGGTATTGTTTATCAAAGTTTGTAGTTAATTATCTTGTTTTAGATCTATTTATCACCCTTGTGCTTATTCATTTCTATATTATTAACCCTATACTATATTGACCCATCTCAATTTAGGGTAAAACATATAGTGAACTCGACATCTCTGGACTAAATCAATGCTCTTTGCCTTTTTCCCTAATATTTATTTATTCTATTTTCATCATCATGGATGACATAGATCATTTTGATGACTATGATTATGAAAATATTCAACTTTATATCAAGGAAGGAATAAAAATTGACTATCTTTGTCTATTTCCCAATGCACAAGCACTTTGTCTCAAATGTTTGAATGGTGGTAGCTATCATCCCTCTAACCAGGTCCATTCCACCACCATCTCAAGAGTTGATTGAACAATCTTAAGGAAGATAGACAACATTTTATATTACCTTCTATAACCAAATTAGCTACACATGAGAAAAATGTGCCTTCATTCAATCATGCTAAATTTTTCCAAATCCATAGGTATATCATGTCTAATTTATAAACTAGTTATAAGAAAAAATTTACTACAAAGACATTAATTCAAACTCTTATCATTCCAACATTTCCCAAAGAAATCCCTCTTGGTGAGGGTGACCATTCTCTTTTTCCTTCATTTCATATTGAATTTTTTTGAAAGGTAAATAAAGACATAATGGAATTTTTTCCCAATAAAATTAAGCCATAATGAAGAATAGTACATTACAAGACTAAAGTGGCAAAATCCCCCAATGTTCCAAAATAAGCTCCTTTACCAAACCTACCTCAAATTCCACTTACTATATCATTACCAAAAGTTTACAAACCTTCAAATAGTACGAAAATATCAAATATTCTAAAATTTACAAAATAAATACCTCCAAAATTTAATGATAATCAATGTGCACTTATTATTCATGGAAATGCTAATATGCCTATGTGTCATGTGGATGGAAATTTTCAACCTAACATAAAAAATTCAACCTCTGTGCCAACCTCTTTAAGTAATGTTTTATCAATGATGAATACCATAAATGATCTTCAACAACAAAAAATTACTATAATTAGAAATTTCCTCACATGAGGCTACCTTCCATTATAGTATCTTGGTGGACCAACCCCTTACCATAAATGTCTTTGAAAATCTATATTCTTCCAAATTTATTACACCTTTATTCTCTATCTTTGATGGTAAAGGAGATCCTGCAAATCATTTGAAAGAATATATACATTATTTTGTCCATTGGGTAAAGGATGGACGGTTATTATTAAAATATTTTCATATGAGATTAACTAAAGAAGCTATTGATTCATTCTATAGCCTCCTCGATGGGTCTTTACCATTATTCAAAAAACTTAAGGATGTATTTTTAATGCATTTTTGTAATCACAAGTTTCCTACGTTACCATTGGACCATTTGCAACCATTAGCTCAAAATGAATATGAACATATTCAAGACTATGTTATAAGATTCAAATATGTTTTGCATTCTTTAAATTACATCCCATTAGATTTAGAAATATAATTTATATTTAGTAGGGTTCTTCTTTCTCCAGTTAGAGAAAGAGCATTACATAATCCCTTTGTTTCTTTCAATTTATTATATTGGGATGTGTATAGATATGCATGTTCATTTAAAAATAACCATGATAACAATATTTCCAAGAAGAAGGAGGACCCTCAAACTAAACAAATTCAAAAGTATCTATGTCAGTAAGATCTAACAATCACATTATTCATGGGTGGTGCCTAATTTTGGTATATCCATGTCTATCCTACACAAGTAAAAATCACTTATAATGTAATATGATTACAACAACTCAGCTTTTATCTAAAAGATTTACAACATAAAGGAATTTGGAAAGACTCCTTGGGAAAAATAATAATTCCAATTGATTGTGGTCCTAAATTGATTCAAATAAGGGTTTGGGTTATGCCACAAAAATCTCAATAACATTCATAGTAGGAACCCTTTGGTTATATCAAATGGAAGCAAAAATTGACCAAAAATAGCAAGGTATCTATTTTTCTCATGAGGATAAATTGATCCATATTCCACATGATGGAAATTTCCCTTACACTTCATAATTAAATCTTGAGGAGGAATAGTCCATGCACCATTTTCACTTATCCAACCATGATCTAAATAACGTAAATGATCCAACATAAGGTTGAACACATACAATGTTCCAAAAATACCAAAAAAATAAAAATTTCAAAAATCCAAAAAAAAAGCAGCATTTACATGTTTTATTGGCTCCTTGGCATCTATGTTGTTAGTTCCATGTTGGTAGATATCATGTCATTCCTCCTATATACACATGTTTCATGTATCTTTTGAGTGTGATACAAACATACCTAGGCACATATTCTACACACTATTAAATGTTGGGCCTTCCCTCTACTCATGTCCTATGTACACTGGGGGCATCTACTTATTTGATCATGATAAATCCATATTATATCATTATATGATCATTTCACATTATCATGCTTGAACTTATATAATTACACATGCCTTTTATACATGCTTATATCTTTTGCAATGTACTTGATATTTTATGTACTTAACATTTTTTGCTAACACATATATCCAGGGACTAATATGATATGTTTATGTTGTTTACTTATATTCCATACTTTCCTTTTTACACTTCCATATGTGTCTTGCCTTACTTGTTTGAGAATTTGAATATACTCCATTTATTGTGGCCCCCATGCTTATTTTTCCTATTGTGACATTTTTATATGTCATATTTTATTATGTGTGGACATTTGAATGCCTTTTTATGATATGTGAACATTTAACTAAGTCACATCCCTTCAATTGTGTGACATTTTAACATGCCCCTTAATTGAGGTCTCCTTTGACCGTTATATTTTGATTTCATTTTTAGTCTCTTATGTGTGTACTTGATTGCTTATTGAGCTTGTATTATTACTATCTATATGTTGCCTTGGTTCACATCATGAATCTTAGGATTTGATGTGATCACATACTATATACCTCATTATTATATCTACCTAAACATGTTACTCCTATATGTTAAATGATCCATACACATATTATACAAATATATTATCCTTTTGAGGTAAGGTAACTACCAGTGTCTACTTCCCCTCATGTCAAAATAGAGACATATTAGTGGGGGCATGTTATAAAGGCATGGCTTTCACACCTTCACAGTTTCAAAATTTAATGGCAGCACGCAAAAAAGTCATGATCTCCACATTTATTTAGTACTCAAAAATTTTAGATTATAGTGGGGGCATGTTATGAGAACATGTTTTTTCACATACAAATTTAAAATTTGCTAAATTACACATTTATATGATTCAGATGCATATTTGTGGCATCATTCTATACATTGGTACCATTATTATACCTAGGTTTTAGCTTGAGACATATATGAGGTGTAGACACTAGAAAATTGTACATTATGGTTTTAGATGTTACACTGACCCTTAGACCACCCCTTAACCCCCTTAGGACCATTTCCTAATCATTTACCCCACCAGTCATTAGGAGAAATGGCTAAATTTAACAAAATTTGACTATGACTCTAACCGTTGATGGTTGACCCTTAATCACCAATGGTTAACCTCAACCACCAATGGTTTTCCCTTAACCACCTCAGGAGTTAAATTCAATTCAAACTCCAGCTTACATTTTTATTAATAGTTGTTTTATCTATGTTTTGCATAATCAATGCATGTTATGATAAAATTAGATAGCTTGTTAGACTTATTGTTTCACCAATCCCTTCCCTTTATATTAAGAAAGGAAGAAGAGGTGAAAGGGATCAAAACTTCTTGCTGTAAGAGATCAAAACTTCTTGGTGCAAGAGATTAGAGGTTCTTGTGTAGGTATTCTTCTTACTGCTAGTGAACTAGTGACCAGGATAGAGATCAAAAGGGTTGATGTAACTCATTATTTAATAACCAAGGTACTATCACTCTTGCTCCAAAATATACAACAAGATTTTAGCCAACATCAACATTCTTCAAACCAATAATAATAAATCTAAGTATTTATTCTTTATCAATATTTAGCAATTAGTTTCTTTGTTTCATTTCTTGTATCACCTTATTTTCCATCTCACTTTCATGTGTTAGAGTTATACAACTCCAAACACTTATTCTCTTTGCCAAGACCACCCATAGCCTCTTTCAATCATCTGAACACCCTTTACCTGAACTAGACACCTCTAAACATTACCCTCTATCTTCCAATGAACATCCAACCTAAACTCACCTTCTATAAATTTCCTACAACCTTCCCAACCAAACTTCTCTTCCTAAGCTAGATCCCACAATAACCATCGATGGTCACCTAACTGATGATGGTTTGACCCTAACTATCGATGGTCCCTAACCACCAATGGTTACTTAACTATCGATGGTTTTATCTCAATTACTAACGATCACTATTTGTCAATTTTCAATAGAAAGCTAATTCAACCTATCAAACCCTAACCAAATTCCACTTTCTAAGTTTTTGTTTTATCACATAGGATCACTCTATTTTTTGAATCATGTTTGATTTATCTAACATTTATATTTAATCATTTATTACTAAAATTAGTCAAATTCACCTATTTCCCATCAAGCACTTTTTGTATTTCATTTCAATATCTTATGTTATTTATGAAAGCAATTTCTCTTTCATTTTTAGAACTTAATTGTTTAAAAGTGTGGATTGATAGCCTCCAAGGAAGCTTGTGCTTCTTGGGTCTAGCTCATACGAGGCAATCCACCCTACTATCTAACTAATCAGTCATTTCTTTAGTTCTTTCTTATTTGCAGGTCATTCTTCTGCATACAAAGAGGAGTCTCCACAATCATCTGGATCAACGTGTGCATAACACATCAGGTTCTTCTACCATACCCTTTTTGAGTTTCTTTTCACTTTATTATATGAAAATAAAATGATATTTTAGTGAAACATTTTGGCATTCCTGATGGGACTATTGAGCTTTTTCTTGGGTTTTTATCTATAGGAAATTAAGATGCATTATATAATATTCATCCATTACATTATTTTCTAAAAATTACACATTCCTTATCTCCTTTCATTCTTTCCAAAATGTAAGTTCTAGTTTCTTTTATTTTCTTATAAAAAAGTAAACATTATCTTATTTTGATTTCACTTCTAAAAATCAAAAGTATCCATCTTGGGCTTAGGATTTTCATTATCATCATCATATCTATGTGTATCTTAGTTGTTTTGTATTCACTTGAAAAGACACCAAAATTTTCTTTTGGACTAAAATTAACTTTGCATCCATTATATGCTTGTATTGATTAGCTCACATAGCTTAATTTAGTCAAGTAAATTAATCATAGTCTCACTTCTCCCCCCACACACAAGACCAAACCACACATTCAATTAAACATCAAAACATTGACTCGACTATCCTACTTTCATTTTACCACCAAGGGGAGAACCAACTCTGTGTGCTAGCTAACTATAATATCTAGCAACTTGATATATTTTAGCTAAGCACCCAACACCCTTATCATTGTGGTGTGTGAAGTGAGGGGATAGGCTCCAATATCAAGCCATGTACTAAGTTCTAGTATAGATCTTGAAAGCCTTTAACTACTTGAAACCATCTTTATACAACTTATTTTAGTACCTATTCCACAAATCCAAAGTTGGTCCTTCATAACTTCTTTAAAATTGAGGCATAATCCTAAAGAGAGATAATAAAATATCATAGGATTTTAACGTACATTAGTTTATGCATTTTTTTCCTTGAGATATTTTTATTTTAATTGCTTCTCTTTTGAGTTCTAAGATCACTTATATCTTCTTCTTTCCCTTCCTTACATGGTTCTCACCAGACAACAACTAAGAAACCAAGAAAAATAGGATCCACCTCCCAACCACCCATCTTCTTCTTCATCTTCATCCATGGAGAACATCTCAGATGTAAAGAACTCTCCCCATCCCTCCAAAATTCCCAATATCCCTCAGATGGTTTCCTAAGGTGATACATGTTTTTCCACCTTTCTAGATAACAACCCCATAGCCCTCTAACATTACCTTACCACCATATCCCATTGTACCCCTACTTTGGTTCCACCTATTAACTCACCCTATGGTATGACATCCCACTTTATGGGAATCACCTCTATTTCCACCTAACCCTTAGTCACCCAAGCATCTTCTTTTACCAACAACCCCACCAATACCACCATCCAAAACCAACCCATCTAACCAACCAACACCCAAACGCCTTCTACCCCAACCAATAACCCTTCTATATAGGAGTGGCCTAACATTTGGGCACTTGCACTCTACTTACCATTGGATTACCCTCTACTATCATTTCCACCCTTCCTTTTATGTCCAATCCACCTACCTCCACTCCATTCTAAAGCTTAGTGGTTCTCATACCTTCTACACTTCCACCCATTAGTACCAAGGTTACCACCCATCCTCAACCTATCAACCCGACCATACCTCCAACCCAAACCATGTCAATTCTTCATCAAGTTATTATTGTACCCAACCCAAGATATATTCTAAACCCGCAAGGGTATATGGCTCCATCCTCTACCCAACCTCATATATCCACTTACCCATTCATGATGTCTTCTCAACCATCCATGTCCACATATAAATATGTGGCAACCTCCCAACCTTCCACCAGTTATCCTTATGTTGCACCTAACTAAACCCAATAGAATATACCCTATAACTATGGGGGTGCACAATAGCAAACATATTTCATTAAGATGTTAATGGACAAGATGACCACTTTGGAGTCATTTATCTCTAGTGCCCATAACTTCTTATCATATGATCAAATCTATAATGAACCAATTCATCCATTTTTCCCCATTTTACCTTATCCTCCTCAATGGGAGCTTCCTAAATTTTCAAAATTTTAGAACAAGGAAGATCTTCAGCAACATCTTAGACATTTTAGACACTCTTGATATTTGATTGATTATGATGATGCTCTCCTTCTCTACACATTTCCCATGTTGTTTATCTAGTCTGACATTATATTGGTATAGTTTTATTACCAAGCACTCCCTTTTTTATTTTTCCCAATTAGCTCAAACCTTCTTAGATCATTTTTCCATAAATATATCTAAGAAAGTTTCCATTACCGACCTCTACTCCATTCGATAATTTGAGGATGAGTCGATTGCCGATTTAGTGTCCTATTAGAGAGGTTTGATAAAATAACTCTCTTTCTCCTTGCCCTAACCTGAGATGATTGAAGTTTTCTCTTAGGCTTGTGTCAAACATATTTCCTCCACTCTGTAGGTTCATACTTTCAAAACCTTTGATGAAGCTTTCACTATGCCACAAAAATTGGAGATTAGAGCCATTGATGAGGGGAAGCTGAAATTGAGAAACAAAAACTCTAGTTTCAAATCAAGTAAAATTTCCTCCTCCATAACCACCAACCACTCCAATACTAACACCAAAACCAAGGGAACCATGAATTCAATTTTCCTTAAAACTGCCCCTCTTTCATTTGCTAACCAATCCAATTCTTCTAATTCTTCCACCCAGAATACCTAAAATCAAAACCATAAAAACCAAAATAAATATACTCTACTAGGGGAGTCATATTCTTAAGTATTAGAAAAAAAATTAAAATCAAACATCATACAACTTCCTCTAATTAAACCCCTACAACAATTTGACTCCTCTCATCCCACACATAGTTGGTATAAAGAGAACAAATTAGTGTCATTAGACATGATGTTAGTAGATGCAATACTTTAAATAGTATTGTCAGTGGGTTGATCGACAAGGGGGAATGCATGCTGGATAACCCCAATGCACCCCCAAATTAGTCACTTGACATATTTAGACAACCATACCCCTTTCATGAATAATGAAAATAAGAGTGCAGAATCCTCTCACAACCATGAGGTCCATATCATTAATGTGGTTCTTAGTGAACTCATTATTAAGGAAAAACCACCTTTTCTTCCCTTCCACTTATTGAGGTAGTGGATTCACCTTCTATTCCTGTAGAAACCAAAATAAAGGAAACAATTATTCCCCTCTCTCCACTTGTTGAGGTAGTGTAGCTACTAGCCTCTCCTTTGGAAGACATATCAAAAGAGGTAGCCATTACCACCATATCCTTCTCTTCTATCATATAGCAATCCACTCTTCCTTTGGAAAGCGTTCTTAAGGAAGAGGTCACTTTATCTACCTCTCCTATGGAAGACTCACCTTCACAAGCATTAGAGTCTTTGATTGAGAAAAAGGACAAGGTGATTTCTCCCCTCCTCAACTCATGGCTTTGTCCTTTAAGACCAATACCAAAAGGATCAAACCCATTTATAAGCCCTTATCTAGACTAGTTCAAAACTTGGAGTACTTATCCCAACCCAACATAGATCATGCCACATTGTGGCACTATCTCAAGCTTCCTTACCCAACCAATCAAGAGCCCTCAACCATGTCATTTTCAACCCAACCTTTCACTTCCACTATTGAACCCAACATCATCTCAACCAAACCATTAGAAATATCTACCCCACAAGTCATAGTTGAAACAACCAAACTGACTTTACCCAAAGTAGCCCAAGCACCTTCTACCATCCTAGCCAAGCCCATCAAAAACTTAGGTGTGATTATTACTTAGAGCCTTACTCACCCTCCATTAAAGTTGGATTTAGCACCACCTAGCCCACCAAAAAAACCCCAATTCAAGCCAACTAAGAAAGAGGATCCACCTAGGATCCCAAAAGCCAGAGCCTTGCCCTTTATTTCTACCTTGCCTTCCATTTTAGGACCATATCCTTCTTCCATCCTAGGACCTCATCCTTCCATTAAGAAAACATGTCTCTAAAATATAATACAAACCTAGCCTCCTCTTTTAGCTACACCCCTACCTATTATTTTCATACCCTCTACCTCCAAACCTTCCACTACCAAACATCCTACTTCTAACCCTTCTATTTTCAAACCACCCACTACCAAGCCTGTTATTTCTAAAACTTTTGCCTCCAAACCACCAACCACAAAGAATACTCCACCACCCAAAACTCCCACTATTAAGCCTACTCCTAAGAAGGCTTCCACCTTGAAAGTCAAAACCAAAACTTCAACATCCTTTTCACCTTTTCCCAAGTTTTAATGAACCATCTTGCAGAGATTATTGTAAGCTTCTTGCTTGAATTTACCTCCCATCAAACCATTTGAACCCCATAGTCTTAATCCATCCTGGTTTGATGATAATTTGATTTACTCATACCATAAAACTTTGGGACATGATATGAATAACCATAAATCTCTCTAAGTCCTATCCCATCAATTATGTGTTGATGATGACTTATTATCAGAATATCCACCCATAACCCCTCAACCACTCTAGGAATCACAAGCCACCACCCCAAACCTACCTACTCTCATGCTCTCATCTAAGACTGAGGAGGAACCAAATCAGTCCTCTAGCCTAACTCTTCCCCAAATCCATACCATCTATGTGGTCACATGATCACAAGCCCAACAAAAGGATAAGGGAAAGGGAATGGTGTCCATTCCATAGGCATACCCTTCTTCTACCACCCAATCACTTAACCAAACCCAAACACCTAAACCTTCTCCCAAACCCAAGATATTCATCTTAGGTACCTCTCAATCCAACCCTTCCGAGTCAATATAAAGAGTATTTATAAAGTAACTTCACTAAACACTAGTGAAGATGATTTTATTTGAACTAATTAATACTTTTCCCCATCACTACCAGACAATTATAGAAGCTTTGTAGTCCATAGAGGTCCAACTATAAGATCCACAACAACTAGCCATTTTTGTTAAAGCCCTCTAACTTTCCACCCTTGTTACCTTTAAAGATTTAGAAATACCCTCTGTTCATCCGCAATATCTGGATTTCCTCTCTTCATTATTGCATACATCAACCAAACCTACATTAAGAGGGTTATGATTGATGGAGGGGCTAGCATCAACATTATCTCCTCCCACGCATATGACCAGCTAAAATTTCCAAAGAATATTATGGTAGAAACCATTATGGTGATCCATTCTTTCAATGACACTATGGCAACAACTCTAGGAACCATCATCCTCCACATTTTTTTAAGACCTTGCACCCTTCCTAAACTCTTCCACATAGTAGAAGGTGAGTTTTAGAACAATGTTTTGCTTTAACACCCTTGGATCTATTCCATGAATTATGTACCATCTACCCTACATTATTACATCAAATTTGAACACTAGGGTCAATTAATTACCATACAAACTGACCCAAGCCCTTTCACATCATGCAACATGGCATACCAGTCGAATGATTTTCTCCTCCTTCCCTCCACAAAGTCTTCACCAACCAATGATGACTCTACTTCTTTTACCAACCTAGACTTGACTAGATCATCCATTATTTATACCCAAATCCCCATTAAGGACCCTTTAGAATCCACATTCCATCATATCTTGCTTAGGGAGTATCACCTCTTAGTCTTAGACACCTTCGCTACACCCCAAGAGTACAAGAACCTTAACTAGAACCCCAGTTATGACCCTAATACTAGAACCACTATTACTTTCAAACCTTTCCATCTCCAAATGAATCTTATCTATGGGGGACTTGATCAACCACTTTCTACTTCCTCGACCTCCTCTTCTCCTTGACCTTTAACCTCTAATTTTTCTTATCTAGATAAACTATAGTTTACCAATACATACCTCCATAGGTGTGCTTGGAAGGGATTCGATCTAGGATGATATGAACATGGACCACATGAGTTGCCTCTATGTAAGACTCAAAATCCTCATGAGATATTTGGTCTCAGTTTTTCTCCACCCAAAGATCCAATATACTCACCTCTCATTATCATCATTGATGAAAAAGTCCCATCCTCAACATCGACTCCACCATCAGCATCTGAGGATTTCAACATCATTCCCCCTAACTTTTTTTTGTTCATCAACATGATCAACCTTGGACCCCTGGCTTATCAAAAGGATGTGGAGACTATAACCATTCCTCTAACTCATCCTGATATGGTAGGAGATGACTCTTTTACCATTAATACCATTTGCTGTTAGGATGACAATTTCATTCTTGCCTATCTTGGTGTAGAAGATTCCTCTATCCATAAATCCCTTCCTCATGAAACTTCAACCATGTTAAACGAATCTACCATCGATATCAACTTGGGTACTCTATATAACCCATGCATTATCAAAATTGGCCAATCACTAAATTCTATGAAGCTTCAAGATTTCCCTCCCTTCCTACAAGACCATAGCATAGCATTTGCTTGGTCTTATAGTGACATGCCAGGAATCAACCCTTCCATCACCACCCATAACATAGTCACCAACCATGATGCCAAGATAGTTAGGCAAAAACTTTATTATATGCACCCTCACATAGCTCTTCTTATCAAAGAAGAACTTTAATTCCTCCTATCCATAAATTTTATTCAACCCATTGATTATCCCTAATGGGTCTCAAACATCATCCCTATCACCAAAGTAATAGGGGGACTTCACATTTGTGTAGACTTTCATGACCTTAACCTTACTTGCCCAAATGATGACTTTCCTTTGCCAAGTATTGACCAACTTGTTGATCTTAAAACCGACCATGAGATGTTATCTCTTATGGATGGGTTCTTAGGTTACAAACAAATCTTAATTGCCCCTGAAGATCAAATCAAAACTACCATTATCACCCCCTAGGGAGTTTTCTACTATAGTGTCATGCATTTTGGTCTAAATAATGCAAGTGCAACCTACCAATGTGTTATGACCTACATCTTCCATGAACTTATTCATAATATTATGGAAGACTACATTGATGACATTTTTGTGAAATCCAAAGGTCATAAAGATCATTTGACCATTCTTAATATTATCTTTGAATGCCTCATTCATAACCATTTTCACCTTAACCCCAAGAAGTTTATTTTTGGGGTCTTATCAAGAAATCTCTTTGGACTTATCATCTCCTTTCAAGGAATTGAAGTTGATCCTACCAAAATCAAAGAAATCCTTGACATGCCTCCTCCAACCCACCTTAAGCAACTATACAATTTTTAGGGGAAGCTCTAATCCATTCATCACTTTATCTCTTATCTCTCTAATTGATGCCAACCTTTCCACCACCTCCTAAAAAAAGATGTATCTTTTAAGTGTAATAAAGATTGTCAAAAGGTCTTTGATTCATTTAAAGATTACCTTATATTTCCACCCATCCTCATTCATCCCAAAGAAGATCAACCTTTTTAACTTTATATTTCAACCACAAACCACTTATTAGGAGCAATGTTGGTGCATCAAGATGAGAATCATAAATATCAAGTTATCTACTACATAAGTCATACACTTGTAGAGTATGAGACTCGATATACCCTACCAAAAAACTTTGCCTCACACTAGTCTTTATCACCTCTAAACTCTACCACTACCTTCTCAACCATAAGACCTATGTCATAACCAATACCGACCCACTCAAGTATATGCACTCCAATCCATACCAAAACTAGCATATGGCTAAGTGGCTCATGCTCTTATCTAGGTTTAACCTCGAGTTCCTCTATAAAATGTCAATAAAATGGAAATTCATCATTAATTAATTGGCCAAAGTGCTATTGTCAAATAACCAACCATCTCCCCTTGAATTTCCCAATGAGTCTATCATCACCCTTTTGCAAGAGGACATTACCTATCAAATGAACATGTTCTTTGATATTTCAAAATGTTAATGTGGTAGTGGAATTAGTATCATCTTTATTCCCCTCGATGCTAAACCTATTTTTTTATCATTCAAACTTGACTTTGATTATACCAATAACATGGCTGAGTATGAATCCCTAGTGATAGGAATCTAAACTAATTTAGCCTTGAGAGTTAAGATGATTAGTGTTTTTGGTGACTCCCAACTCATGGTCAACCAAACCAATGGCTCTTATCAATTTAAGAATGATGTTTTTCAAGAGTACAAGTAACTAGTTTATGTACTCTTAGCATCATTTGAACACTGTCATATCCAAATTATTCTGTGACTTATGAATAAGTTTACCAACATAATGGCTTCCCTTGCTTCCCAAATCCCATTTTCACATTATGACTCTAAGTTATTTATCACTATCCATCATCTTACCAAACCTTATTATACCAAGTCAAACCCTCTTTCCATATATAGTATGGAAGAAGCCCCATCCAATCTTTGGTATAAGTAAATATTTGACTATCTCTACCTTACCATCATCCCTTCTTATCTTTATAGGAATAGCCAAAGAGCATTCATTCAGATTACCTCACATTAAAACATACTAGGCGAAATCCTTTAAAGCATGGCTTTGATGACCTTATTTTTTGTTGCCTATGTAGCCATGAGATCTCTCATTCTATTAAGGAAATGCATGAAAGGATCTATGGGGGACACTTTAGTGGCCTAGCCATTGCTAAATTCATCCTTTGTCTTGGCTATTATTGGTCCACCCTCAATCTATACTATTGTGATTATGTGAAGAATTTTGTTAAATGTCAACAATATGCCAATTTACATCACACACCTACCCATAGTCTCCAAGTATCCAAGGATTTTTGGCCCTTCTCATAATGGGGTTTGGATCTTATTGGTGATATTAATCCCCATTCTTTGTATTGACATCATTTTATCATCACTATGATAGAATATTTGACCAAATGAGTGGAGGTTATTCTTCTCATTTCAACCATGGCAAAAAATATCATCGACTTTATTAACCATAACATTATCTATCATTTCGATGTTTTGCATAAAATAATCATCGATAATAGTAAATCTTTTAATAACAAGAAAATCCAAGGTCTTTATGATGCATTTGATATCAAGTTAAGTTTCTCATCGCTTTATCATCCACAAGATAATGGATAGGCTGAAGCTTCTAATAAAACTCTTAACAACATGCTAACTAAAATGGTTAATGCATCTGGTCAAGATTGGAATTTACACATCCCCTTCACCTTATGGGTATATCATAATAGCATTCAAACCCCTACAGGTGTTACCCCTTTCTCTCTTATTTTTAGAGCAAAGGCTACTTTGCCTCTCAAATTCCAAATTCCCTCTCTTGATATATCCCTACAGGATATCATGTTTGAAGATGATTATCATTAATAATGTTTAACCCAACTTGAGCTACTTGATGAACATTGTTTAGTCATGTTTACCCATCTTCATTTCTATCAATAATGAATCTAGTACATTTATAACAAGTACCTCAAAGTATGAGAATTCAATATCAGAGATCTCATCTTAAAGGAAAATCAACATGTAACTAATATGGAGAAAAGCAAGTAGGGAAAATTTTCTTTCAATTGGCTTGGACCTTATATCATAATACACAAGTATGGGTCAGGAGCTTACCGATTATCCTCTCTTGAAAGGAAACTAAAACCTGAGCCCCTCAATGCTTTGCATCTATGTCCTATCTTTTGTTGAACATGATCAAACTCACCTTTTGTCTAACTTAAGCTAGTCCCTTATTTTTAACCACATTCATCTCATTATTTTAAGGACAACCTATTAAAGTTGGATCATGTGATTATCTATCATGGCCTTAACCTAATCTTGAACATGGATACCATTGCTCTACTCATGGCATGATTTTCATGGTACTCTCTACACCTTTATAGGATGGGTTGCTATGGTCGTTGTCACTTACACCTCTTTTACCCATTATCAACCTTATTTTAATTTAGTCCTACCTTAATAAAGATGAACCTTTAAGCCTATATAATCAAATCCATGTTGACAAAAAAAAATCATATATTTTATGGGTCATTTCAAGCATTTACAGACTGCTCCATTGAAGGAAAGCTACCAAAACCAATAAAAATTACTTAATGTAAGGTAGATTTCTCCCTTGAAGAACATCTATCAAAATACTTAAACAAATCTCCAAACTTAGACCACTCCCTTAAAGGATGGTTGAGTAAATCATTTGTCAAAGCATAGCATTTTCTTGAAAGCTTCTCACATAGATCAACTTCCCTAGCTTCCTAATCAATAGCAAAATATCAAAATACCCATTATCAAAATTAGAGAAAGCAAAGATAATTTTGGAAGCCAGCATTAGCTTTCATAATTATAATTCTTGCATTAGTCATTCTATACCTTATGCTACATGAACTTGTTTATATTGGCTCTTTGGTAACCTATAAAAGAGGCATACTAGTCTCACAAGATGATTTTATTATCATCCATCTTCCCTTTATACTCTCTATAAATAAGGGATTTTCGAGCTTACTTGACATTATGTGATCAAGAAAATTTTTAACCACCTAACGATCGCTAATGCAAAGCATTCGAAGGGAATATGTTCATAAGTCGATCTAACTTTAGTTTGTTTTAGTCCTTACCAAAGAATAAGAATCATGCCTTCTTATTCTCTCATACTTACTTGTTGATGAATTCATTCATGTGTTGGTCTTTTGATGGTCTTATCTTTATTATCTATCCTCACATTTATTTATTTTATCTAACTTACTCTATGTGTTTTAAGATTAATTCACCTTCATCTAATCAAATGCAAAATTACCAATCTCATACATCAAACATTATTTCATCTTACTAACCAAACACATCAACTAATCATAACCTTTTAATCATTTCTTTTATACATCAGTGAGTCATCCACATATGTTATCCATCACATATCTATCTAGATAAGGAAGCATAGATTCATTAATTTAAAACATTCACATGTCCAACAATGAATAACATCACATCATAACAAGGCATAACATCACATCATAATAAACATAATCTAATCATAATAAACATAATCTACTCATCACAAATATAATATAATCATAACATCATCATAATCATAAGCAACCTCACATCATAAACAAACATCATCACATCATGAACATAAATAAAATAATCACATCCATAAGCAACATTCATAAACCATAACCACATCATGAGCTCATCAACAAAATAATCAACATATTTATGAATAATGCACATGTCTCTCAAAGGGATATATACATCTCACTTCATCAATTTGTAGGCTGGTATTAATATCATATCATACATCAAAATGCATACTCTCATGAGAATCTAGGGTGTTAGAGCACTACTACTCCCTGGATCCTATCCACCTGTAGGACCTCTCTACGCACCTATGAATGTTACCCACTAACTTGGTGTAGCAATTTTGGCTCCCCCACCCCCTCTTTATGTCACATACTCATAAAAGTATGGCTCATCTAGAAGGTGGGTAAATACTAGTGCCTTATAATATCAAAGCTCCTCTATTGTAGTAACGTATCTATACATTACAATCATCCTCGATGGTCTTACAAGTGCCAGTAACCATATTTCTCCCTATCTTAAGGTGTCCCTCTCTTATATGACCAAGGCTAGTTGTGCTTATACCTAGTCTATCTCCTATGTGAGGGTACCCACTTAGACATTTGTCATGTCTCTATCTAATGTCATTATTGCGAACACTACCTATGTTACCATTAATGTTGTCCTAGCATGATCCTTCTCTCTGATAAGTGTCTACCTATTAAGGGCATCCACATCTATCTGATCCTCACCCCCTCCTCCATATCAACATCTATGACTTGCTACCCAACCTATCCACCATCTGATTTGAACATCACTACATCATAGTGTGCTTGGAAACAAACAAATTACTCTTATGTAACCCTTGCATCATCAATATCTAGCCTTGATATTAGTTCCTCTTTATCAAACTCTATATCCTCTGGATCTAGATCCGATAGTGTAAACTCTAAATTTTCCCTCATATACCTTGGGAAAGCACCTAGAATACCTTATACTAACCCAAGCTAACTCCTCACCCTGTCAAAAGGAATCAACTCTACCTTAGGATCCCATCTACCCTCAATCCACTTATAAATATGCAATGACAAGATCTACCTCATAAGACCTACCCATGCTATAAATCTAACTTATGATCTCTAGATGACATCACCCTTAATCAATGCATCTAACCTATCTCAGTACTAATCCAAGCCCTACGTTCCTCCCCTTGGTGGTGTGAGGACATAATCATACCTCCAATGCATGAATCCAACTCTGTAGTCCATTTTTACCCATTCATGCCATGGCAATACACCTACTCAAAGGACCTTATTGTGCTCATATGCCTAACAGTGAAGAATAAACCCACTATTGATGCCATACCTCTTATATGACCTATATCCCTAAATCTCTTGATATATCTATACTAGTAATACTAGATCCCAAGCATACACTATATGGTCCATAATCATCCCTACTAAAATGCCTAATAATATATAAATAAATCTACCACTACTCGAGTCTAGTAGTGCATAATAGGTCATAACCATCATCATCATAACAACTTGTCTCACTCCCTATCCCTATGATATAAGGGTGAATAATGGAGGCCTCTTACATGCCACATCACATGTACCAAGTCCTCCTCATATATCACATCCATGAGCTTATCTCACTCTTCACCACTAATGTGCTCTATCAGCTCACCTCATATCACTAGCCTCATAATTTGGTGAATATCCTTTAATAGGATAGTCATCTCTCCAGTTGGTATCAAGAATGTGTTGGTGTTCAAGACCCATCTCTTGATGAGGGCCACTAATATAATTGTGTCTCTAGTAATACATTGATAGTATCTAATGCTTCTTAGGCCTATTGATGTCATGTGCTCCCACTCCTATTCTATCATCACCCTATGAACTTCATCCAAGAGTTGAGGTACTTGGTCCCATACCTACAACTACTCCCTCACCTGCACAGTTAGATGTATACCTTATTTTAACTTACCTATCACACATAGCCTATACATAACAACCCTATTTACCTCAACTTCACCAAACCCCTACCTTCACCTATTTCATTACCTCATTTACTTAAACCATTCCCTTCATCTATTAACCACACCCTTAAATCATCTTACCTAATACAAACCTTATCATTTAACTATTTTATATAATCCCATCTACCATCCCAACCAAACCACCTTCACTCCTATACCTACCCACCTCTTAACACATACCTAACACTAACCTTTTAACTAATTTTACACTAACTGTCAATGGTCGACTATCAACCAATGATGGTTCCTTTTATAACCATCTCGATCAACCTTCTACCATTGATAGTTCAATGGTAGACTATTGATGGTCCACACATTGACTTTGTGACAGTCACCTATCGATCAATGATGGTCGATAGCGATCTCCAACAATCATTGTACGGTAAGCATCGATGACCTAACCTTAACCAAACCCAACTAAAAATCAACAAAGCCTTTCATTTATACATAAATAACTACCCTACCCAATAAATTTTCACCCCCCTCTACGACTTTCACATCATAAATTATATTCCTAATTTCCTACATACAACCCACACGTACCCACAATAACAAACAAACAAACAACAATAACTTCAAGTAAAAAATAAAAAATTCAATTGCATCACTAACCTTATTATATGACCACCATCATGGAGGATCCCTCAAAACCATCATCACTTGGCCCCACACTCTACCTCAACCTCTCTGCATACTTTCTAAATCAACTATGCTTTGGCCCACCTTAGGTCAACCTCCACCACACTAGTCAAACACACAAATCTGATTCACTAATAACTCACTCAATTATCACCATTTTTTTCACTCGTGACAACTTAAAGCATTATAGGTTGATTTGTAAATGAGGAAATAAACCCTCATTTAACCTTTTATGGTCACTCTTTTAGGGCTTACATCTGATCGCTAATGGTCACTATGTGATTATCGACTATTAACCCTAACCATTGACGGTTGACCCAATTAGGTTTTTACCACTACAACCATAACTTTTTCAACACAATAAACCATTAGAGATCACCTTCTCTATCGATAAACTAACCACCCAATCACCCTAACTTGGTCATTTTGGCCAAACTTTTGCAATTTTTATGACAACCTTACCTTGGTCATTTTGACTGTAATGATTATTTTACCATATTTGCACAACTTAAACTTGTGATACTTTTATGTACCAATCATTTATGTCTTCCCAATATCACATCCTACCTTGGATACTAAAAAATACATTAACCTTGCATAGGAGACTTGTGTTTATGAGTGTAACCATAACCATCATGCCTAAATGTAATCACCTGGTCCACTTATCACTTGTCCTTCTAGTACCAACCATGATTTATAAACTACCTCAACTATGGCATCCTAGTATATGCATGATCTATGTTATTGTACTTAGTCACATTTTGTGTGCATGTTTGTGCTTCAATTCCCAACCTCTCACCAACTATATCACCCACTTACCCACTTATCAAACTTGCAACCAACTCTATTTTACCTCATCGCTTCTTAGTTTGAGGGGAACACCTCCTCCCATACTCGGGGCATCTGACCTTCTACCAACCTTCTATTTTGCATTTTATAGCTTGAAGATATTAAATGTATAATAAAAAGGGAGGAAATGTAGACACTAAAAAACTATACACTATGGTTTTAGATGTCTCACTGACCCTTCAACCACCCCTTGACCCCCTTGGGACCATTTCCTAATCATTTACCCCGCCAATTATTAGTAGAAATGGTTAAATTTAGCTAATTTTGACTATGACCCTAACTATTAATGGTTGACCCTTAACCACCAATGGTTAACCTTGTTAATTGATGGTTTTCCCTTAACCACCTTAGATGTTAACTTCAATTCAAACTCTAGATTTTTTTTTATTAATAGTTGTTTGATCCATCATTTACATAATCAATGCATGTTAGGCTAAAATTAGATATATTTTTAGACAAATTGTTACACTTATTATTTCACCACTCCCTTCCCTCTATATTAAGAAAAGAAATAGAGGTGAAAGGGATCAGAACTTCTTGGTGCAAGAGATCAGAACTTCTTGGTGTAAGAGATCAGAGCTTCTTGTGTAGGTATTCTTCTTAATTCCAACAAACTAACGACTAAGATAGAGATTAAAAATGTTGTTACAACTCATCAATCAATAGCCAAGGTACTATCACTCTTGCTCTAGAATCTACAACAAGATTTTATCCAACCTTAACATTCTTCAGACTATAAACAATAAAGCTAGGTATATGTTCCTTATCAAGGTTTAGCAATTAGTTTTTTTTATTTCATTCCTTGTATCACCTTCTCTTCCATACCACTTTCTTGTGTTGGAGATTTACAACTCAAGACACTTATTCTCTTCCCCAAGACCACCCATAGCCTGTTTAAATCATCCAAACACCCTCTACCTAAACCAAACACCTCTAAACATTACCTTCTATCTTACAACTAGCATCCAACCTAAACTCACCTTCCAAAACTTTCTTACAACCTTCCCAACTAAACTTCTCTTCCTAAGCCAGATTTCATAATAACTATCAATGATCACCTAACCTTCAATGGTTTGACCCTAGCCATCGATGGTCCCTAACCATTGATGGTCACTTAACCACAGATGGTTTGACCTTAACCATCAATGATCATTATTTTCCAATTTTTAATAATAAACTAATTACACCTATCAGACCCTAACCAAATTCCACTTTTTGAGTTTTTGTTTTATCAGAGAGGATCACTTTATTTTTTGAATCATGTTTAATTCATATAGTATTGATATTTAATCATTTATTTATAAAATTAGTCAAATTCATCTATCTCCCATCAAGAACTTCTTATATTTCCTTTTAGTATCTTCTGTTATTTATGCAAGTAATTTCTCTTTCATTGTCATAACTTAATTGTTTAAAAGTATAGATTAACAACCTCCAAGGAAGCTTGTGCTTCTTAGATCTAGCTCACACTATGCAATCCACAATATTATCCAACTAATCAACCATTTTTTTAGTGTTTTCTTAGCTACAGGTCATTCCTCCATAGACAAAGAGGAGTTTCCACAATCATCTAGATCAATGCATGCACAACACATCAAGTTCTTCTACCATACCCTATTTGAGTTTCTTATCACTTTCTTCTAATAAATAAAATGAAATTTTAGTGAAACTTGAGGTGCATATGCCATGTAAAATAACACCTAAAATTATAAAATCAAATCAAATTTTAGATTTCAAATACATCCATGGACCTTAGCATATACCAAGATGGACTTTTACAGACTATTATTAAGCCAATCTACTATAATAGTTGGTTTGATTTTGGTAAGGTTGAGGTGAGTAAATCACTCGATTTTATCAATTTAATAGGATATAGTGATTAAATCATCCACCCTTACCAGATTTATATTATGAGTTAACTTGGATCACTCACACTCACCAGGTTATAAGTATGATTGGGTTACACAATTGAGCTAAACTCATGCCATGTGGAAACTCACCTATTTCTCCAATATTAGTGGAAAATTTTCCTTTAATATATATATATATATGAGAACCTACAAGTGCATATATATATATATATATATATATATATATATATATGCACTTGTAGGTTTTCAAATTGTCCTAATCTTAGCTTCAATACTACATATTGAAGCATTTTTTCAAATCAAATTACCAAAAGGCAAGAGGGTTGCATTGATACACAGGTGTACTCCTAACCTTACTATTTTTTCTTTCAAGCATATAAAATTCTTTCAATTATAGATTATATGAATTGATTATATATTGTAACATACTCTTGGTTACAGGTCGATCATCAAAAAAACCCTCAAGTGGGACTCACGCAAAGATAAGGTGTGTTATACATACCCATATACACATTTATTTTCATTTAAACTAGCAATTTCATTACTAGATTAAAGGGGGAAATATAGACACTAAATCTGAATTATATAGCACTTTAGTATTGTATCCTTGGTAAGTACTTCTTTTGGTTGTACCTTTCAGATCCTAGACCTTCTTACTACAAAAAGGCTTGCATATGTTATGTCTTGTACCTATTACTTATCTCTTAGTCAAACCATATGTTATTCTGATGACCATGCCTTATATGTTTCTCAGAATGTTGTAAACCTACCTATTTATTATCTCTACAAGTTATGGAACTTTACGTATTTTTGTGTTATTGAAACACTTTCATCCCATCTAGATGTATATGTCAACGTAAGTGTCTTGTGCAAAACTAAGTATCTAGTGCACTAAAGTCATCAAATTTATAAATGAAACATATCCTTATGATAGACCTAAGTACTTTAAAGGTGAGATATTTCCAAAAGGGATTGGTATATATACAAGATCAATCCTCATTCATTTGATACCTAGCATAGACCTATCAACTAACAAGGTAACTTGCTAAAAACACTCAATCAAGCATTCAAATGAGCAAAATATTCTCTATTATTTCATATTTCAATATTAGTCATATGGAAAACCCATCTATAGGTCTAAAGTACTAAACTAGCATTCTATGAGCCATATTTTCCAAGTTACAAGCTAGGTCACTCTATATACTTGTTTATCACATTTTGCATCCTTATGAACACACAAGACAACATGTAGGGGATAAATACATAGGATTGAGGCCTTCTTCAGAGTATTGTCTATGTAGGTAGATCCCATTGATAAATGGGTCCTTGAGGTAGTTTGACACCATATGCCCACTAACCCATTTTTCCCATAGTCACTCTAAGGGTGAAAAAAATTAGGTTTTGATCATTTGACAAAGAGTGATAGTTTGTGCATGAGATGTGAACACCAGAGAAATTACAACCAAAAACCTAGAATATTTTATGTGGTCATATATAGATCTAGTCAATATTCCATATTGGACACCTACGTCTAATTTAGACACCATTATCGATGCAATTATTTAGATCTAATATAAGCGTGCAAGGCCACAAAATGTAAATTTTCATAAATTGGAGATTGATCTAGAATCTATATCCAATATATTTCCATCATGTTATATATAAAATCTACATATGTATAACAAACTAGCTGAGTACTCTTATTTTTCATTTATTTCAATATCAATCAATAGTTGTACTTTCTATTTTTTATCATATCTCAGTATTATAAATTTAGGATATTATTTATCTGAGTTTGTAATTAATTGGCCTTATATAGATCTATTTATCACCCTTGTGCTTATTTATTTATATATTCTTAACTCTATATTCTATTAACCCATCTCAATTTTGGGTTAAAGAACATGCTAAGGTGTTGTAACTAGAGCAAGGTGCATCTAGAGCTAGTCATTTCATGGATTAACATGTCTTGTTTCATAACCCCTTAGCCCCTAATATAGAAACTTATCCTTTACCAACAATATTTTTAGCTCCAAAGCTCCCACTATTTGAAGGTAAAGGTGATTTAGAGAAACACCTTAGATCATTCCATGTAACATGTTTGGATTATGCATATAATGGAAAATTACTAACAAATCTATTTCTAAGAAGCATTAAGGGCAATAATTTGTGATTGTTCTATGATCTTCCCCTCTAATTTGTAAGACTATTCAACAATTTAGTAAACCAATTTATAGCACATTTTTTCATCAACATTGATGAAAACCTATCTTATGCAAATATTACCAAACTCAAGTAAGGGTCAAACAAGCCAATCAATGATTATGTACTTTGATATAAGACTACACTATCCAAGATGACTAAGATTATGGTTTAAAATGAATTATAAGACATTCAATCAAATAATTCTTGCGCACTCCATGAGTAAATTATATTCAAGAGATTCAAATCCTTTAATGAACTATGCCATACAGTAAGGTACAAAGAAGTTAAACTCATAACTTTGAATAAACTCATATATACATTTATTCCTACAACTAATTCAACATAGAATTTTTAAAGCAAACTAGGCTACATGGTTATACCAATCGATAACAAGATTGAGGTAGATATTAATTTAATTAAGGACCTTATTTCTCTAAGTTATATAGAGTAAGGGTATGGCAAGTCGTCACCATATTTATATATTGCAACCAAAAAATCTATTATAATTAACAACTCTATTAAAGTGATAATTTCCAAGAATACCCTTAACTCATTGTTAATGTGGGATTTATACACACCCAATTAACCCCATGAGGTAGCCTTTAACATTTTAGGATTAGTGAAATATTTCACTCCAAGGCACGAGTTGTTGGGTATTTAATTTTATAACAACCTTTTGATGGAATAGAGGTAAAAGGTATAGATTGTTTACCATGGGTGAGTTGGATATGAATGGACCTAGATCTACTTAAAATGAGTGGAAAGATGATGGTTTTAACTATAGTGTGCAATATTTCCAAAATAAACTCAAAAAGGAAGGAAGGGTACGGCAGAAAAGAGGCATTTGGACTACATAAGATGAAAATCCTTCAAGACCAGCACTTGAACTAATGTAGGAAAAGAAATCAAAGGACAAATATTTGATGTAAGATAATTTATCATGCCAATAATCAAACATGATAAAGATTCAAAGGGATTCGAAACATAGTAGAATTAAACATGCATGAATTTAAGATTGACATGTTTGTTTATTATTATTGCACATCAGCAAGGGGGATTATAATTCACATAGAAAAGACATCCAAATTAATTTTAGCTTAAAATGAATAACTATATTAAATAATATAACTCATATTTAATCAATAATTAAAATACCAGAATGATAGCACATCCTATACAGTCCACAAAATTAGAGAAGATTCAAGATTTGCACATAAAGACCAAGTCAAATAAAACTTATTAGAGTTTATAATTAATATTAGTATCAAAAAATATCCTCCCTTTAGAATTGGGAGGATAAAAATATATATATCTTGGTATGGGGATGCCTCATCTCTTCAAGCTTCATATAAAAATACATGTTCAAAATTAGAACTATGCCTCTAAAATCATACAAAAGATGCATGCCTCGTGTACATATGTAGAATAGCCTCTTCAACTAAAAATTTAATTGACATGCATATTAAATGTATTGGTAACTAAATCTCCACTTTAGTAATAACATGCAAATACATGGCTATTTTTATATCAAGGCACTGATATGGCACTGTTAACTGAAGAGATTGGTGGGGTGAGTGTAGTTGCTATCGATGTAACTATTGGAGGTCCCTATGGAATCAAAATTGGACTTGTTGAAGTTTACATGACAACAAATCCAAGGAACTAAGATCTTTGTGATGATGGGGAGACACTAAAAATTGATTATGTATGTGAAACTAACCCTAAAGTTATTTCGTTAGCTCTCAACTCCTTGAATAATGCATAGGTTGGGTCAAACTCCTTATTTATAATATCAAAATTGAGTAATGAAAGCTTCAAAATCTTAATATCCTTAACCATAAATCTTTTTTTCTTAGTCTCTGAGCTTTTAAATTCAACTGCTAAAGCCTCTACCTTCATGACTATGTCCTTTACAAAACTAACTGTAAGTTTTCTTCATTAGTTCTAGTGCCCTCAACTTCTTGTTTGAATTTATTTACAACCGCCTGAAGAAGGTTTTCAAAATTAGGTTTATTGACCAATTTCCTATAGTGGTTATCACATTAGTAACCCTCATATCTACCAAAATTTGTAATGTTTCCCCTTCATGGGTGAGTAAATGCTCTAGTAAGGTCTTCATTTGCTTGTGTCATTTAAGAGAAGAATCCCTTTTTACCATTACATAATTTAAGCATCAAGAATAATCCATATGAGACATAAGATTTAATTTATTAAATTAATTATTCTTGGAGCATTGGACCAAAAAATTCAATCTCATTTCTAGTTATTTTATCTGGTTCCAAAATGTGATAATAACTACCTTGTTTGATTGGTTTCCTGCCCTAGAAACCCTAACTTTATACAAAATATTATACAACTTGGTTGTTGCACTCTATACATCAGTAATAATTTCTTGAGGTATTTGTATAATTTAGATCTATTTTAAACTTTTCAATGCATCTTATTTACTTTGAAACATTTCTTTCATTATTTCCCATGCAGAATCCATAAAATAACTGAAACTATCAATATACTCATGGGGTCATTTATTTTTTCTTACGTTTCTTTGCTAAAGGGAAAAGATTCACCCTTTATTTAAACTCCACCTCTTCCTTGGTTCTTTTTTTCATCACCTTCCCTTTCCTTACCCTTTGAATATCCCACTTTGTTTATCAAACTGAGTGGAGATTGTGGTAAGTTTAGGCACAAGCAAAGTTTGCCTTTCATATCTAGCACTCCATATTTCCCTTACCCATTAGGTAATAATGATTTCTCTCATTTAAATATATTAGTTTGGGCATGAAGATTGAAAATATATAGTCATAAGAGGTGGTGTATTAATGGGGGGTACCAAGGATGCACTTATTTGAATAGGAAACTAGAGGGGTGGTTAAACAACCATTTGCCATGCAGATGCTTCTTTCATAGGTGTAACTTCAATCAAGAGTTTAGTCAATCTTAAGGTAACTTTTACAATTAATGTAGTTTCTAGCATGGTCAATGGATATAGCATGAGGAGTTCTAATTAGGCCAAAAATATTGGTATTGGTGGCATTCAAGGATTAAAAATAGAGACAATAACTAAATTTTGAAAATGGATTGCTTTGGGAGTCCTTATTAGCTTTGGAGAAGAAGAATGAATATTTGAATCAATAGTACTAGTATAACTAGACAAAATAGCCCCAATAATGGTTGGGGGTAGACTTGTTACTGAGATTTCCATACTAAAAATTGAAGAAATAATAAAGGAAACTACCTTGTTAAGGTTATGTATCTGCTCTTGTGTAAGAACTTGATGTTTTGACATGTTGATTGAGGATTATTGTAGTCTATATTCTCATAGACTCAAGGTTTTAACATTTTCTATCTTGGCTTCTTCATCATCTAGTTCTTCATCTATAGGATAATCAACTAGAGATATTACATGCTTGAGCTCTTATTCATTTGTTGGTTCCATTTCATTTAATGCTTCCTCCTCTTATATGATTGGAATACCAATTGATGGTATTTATTCTAGTTTTTTGTCCTTATAGGGAGGGGAAGAGTATTTTTTCTTCCTTTAGTAAGTGAATATGGGTTTAGTGGAAGGTGGATGAGATGGAGGAATAATTGTAGGAGTAATGGTGGTAGGAGGTATGACTAGAGATGGTGGTGAAGGAGTAGTAGATGTGATTAATGGTGTTGATATGGTTGTGGATGGAATGGAGCTTGATTGAGAATAATTTTGGGATTGGGGAGAACTTGTATTAGTAAGAACAGATAGGAAATCAATTTGTAAAAACTCTAGAAGACTCACCTGGGTGATTGTAGTGAGGGTGGCAAAATTGACATCACTAAAGAGCTCTTTTTTGTTACCTTGAAGAATTTGTTAACCTATGGCTTGTATCAATTGTCCCTAAAGTTTGAACATTATTTGCCACCAATGTAGAAGATACTTGGGGACTTGGGAGACCCCTCAGAATTTCCATCCTAATTTGAGGGTTTGATTCTCTCATAGTGCTAGAATCATTTGGTTCTTCATTTGTAATCTTTCCTAAAGGGGAGGGAGGTCTATCATGTTGATGAGAGTCAGTCGGTTGACTTAGAGGCCATTAATGGCTCCATGTAACTTGTGTTTTTTCCTCAATTACATCTGGATCATATTGAAGGGCTTGAATCTAAGCCATAGATATTGATCGGTTTCTCATTTTCATTCATACTTTAGTATCATCTACTACATTTATAAATACCATGTCATGGTTATATTCATCATGGCCATAGGAAAATTTTACTTTCTTATTTTCCTTGAGTTGTAGGAGATACTTCCTCACCTTTTTCCTGGGGTCCCATTCTTTGAAAGGTGCCACTTGTAAATTATATTGATTCTTAGCCTTTCTAGTATGAAGGAAATATGGTCTAATAATATATTATTGTTATCCAATACTTAGACAAGTTTTGAAATAATAGGCCAAATGCCTTTGTATGCAATCTCTTGTTCTACTATGCGGTCTGGAATATGGTGTGGTAGCAATAGTGGGTGATCTTTGTTCCTTTTACCCTAATAATAGTGGCATCCAAGTAGTACTAGTAGTCTCTTATTTTGTTCAAGATTTTGATTATATACTCTGATAATTTAGGCATTTCAGTGCCCTATATGGCCTAAAATATTTGAATATATGCCTCCTTGCATATCCTCTTGATTTCATTTTTGTAACTATGCACAAACATGAAAGATTAATCTTTTCCTACCCTGTTTGTTAGATACTCACTCAAAGGTGGCCATTCTTGACCATAAGACTTGTATACCATGCCCATGATTATGTCCAATAGGTAGGACATCATATAAAAGTTTATGTAAATTATTATTTAATCAGGGTGAATTATTTATGACTTTAGCTTGGCACTAATAATTTCCCCCAGTGTCACTAACTTATCTGATGTTAATAGTATATCCAACAAATGAACCCACTTAACCTAGACATATGCAATACTATAAAAAAACATACATCCTATTTAATTAGGACATAGCTATCCTAATCTTGGCATGAATTTGATGATGTAATTGGATGAGATAAACCCTTTGGGATTTACCCTCTGGCCTTTAACAAGACATTATTTCAACTTCCCATCTATTATATTATGCTCAAGCCAAACATTGGTTGAGACCTGATTGTAAGCAGTTTCAAGCAAGGGGAGTCTAAGTTATCTCTCAAATGCCCTACCCAAAATGTATGAAATAACATTCTTAACCTTATTATCCCCAAAAATAGTTACATTAACAAATAAAACCTTGAGTAGTTTAATGCATGACATTACCTCTAGTTTGGTTGCAGTTTGGTGGAGACCTTGTTCTTTGATTAGAAGGATGTTGTATATGTATTAATTCTCCTCAAGAGATAAATTCCTTGATATAATATGATTTTATAGACTCTAAACCTTCCTAGAGCACTGAGTAGTGTAGGAACCAGAAGTCTAATTCACTCCTTTTGAATACAATATCCATGTATTTAGGTCCTCCTTCGAATGAGTAGGGAGAGGGAATTAGAGATTTACCATGTTTTGAATAAGAAGCCATTATTTTGTGATAAATACTAAAATTCTCTTTACAACTTGACTAGTTTATTTTTTGGTTATTCACTAAAGAAATTAGGGCTTTCAGGATGCTAGAGAGCTCTAATATGCGATCAATAGATTGAAAGAGTTATGGCAAAGTGAATTTCCCTTTCACATAGATTTTGCATATATTATTCCCAATCCATATTATTTAATGCATTCATGCACCATTAATTTAGATAATAAATTTTTATTTTTATTCATGTTTTAATTTGAACTTGTTACTCAGTTTTGGTGGATTTGTTTGCTTGCTACATGGCAATACTTTATTAAGTCTTTGTGTCTAGTCACCACTTTTGAGATAGTTATCGAGTACTCATTGACTGGTTATTTTGTCATGTTGTCAAAATTTTATATCCATTCCTTGGCCATGTCTCATTTTAGAAAGTGACACTTGTTTAGCTTTCATCCTATCAATTCTTTAGCCTTTTATTGTTTTTTCATATGCTCTACAATCACAAGTCAACATAATCAAGCCATGTGGAATGATTTTGGTGGAGATAGATGTTCATAGGCTTGGAGCCTATTCATTTGAATTTTGTATGTCCCATAAAGTCTTAGGTAGTGGGAAGTAGACACGTGGAGTGATCTTGATGGTTTGATAAGTTTGGGGGATGGGATCTATTAAACTGTAGATTTTGATTTTGCTTTAGCTCTCCCACAGTTGAGTTTGAGCATAAATGTGCCAAGTGTCAATCACTTGGAGTACAAAGGCTTTGAGATATTAAAATATGGACCAAATGTTTATTTAATCCTTTCAGGGTTATATTTGACATAAATCTTGATAAGTGTTAAACTGCTTAGAACCATGAAAATTTAGAGGCATTGAATTGTGAAGGCTCGAGACCATTAACTTTACAGATGAACAAAAAGTGAAGTCTCCACGTTGTCAGGATCTTGGGATGTTCCAAGGCTCGATACATCAAAATACTTAGAATTTTATCAACTTTATAATAGATCAATTATCTAAATAATATGGGAGCAAGGCATACAGCAATCCCAAGTAACTAAAGTGGGCCCTGCTCGAGGCTAGTTAACGAATCCCAATCAATGGTCTTGTGATCACATAAAGTAGATATATAACAAGGACAAAAAGATTAATATTGTTAGTTTGTAAATCATAGCATTGAAAAATAATTCATGAAAAATAACTTAAGATAATAGTTCAAACTTTGATTTTCACAATTTGATTTCTTGTAAAACTTGACTTTAGGATAATAACCTTAGACTATGAATGAAGAATAATTAGAAACATGGACTTATAAGGTTCATGACTTACCTAATTAAAGACTTTCTCATAATGGGTCCCTATTTAAAATATGTGTGTTAAGGGCATAACACTCCCCATATAATTGTAAATAAACTACTTGATTATGACCTTATCAAACTTCTTCCTCACAATACCTCGATCTAAAGATGCCTACACTAAATAACTATGGTAGTAATACATATTATGAATATTAACAAAGTGTGGGGCATTCTATGAACAAGGGATTGAAATTGAGACATAAGGTATGAGATCTTATTGATGATAACATTATCAACTTGGGCACACTTATAGAGGAACCTAGAACACAAAACAATGGGAATCATAAGTTGAAGATCTTTAATGATCCATTTCCCAAACATGAGAAGACCAAGACTAAGGATACTTCAAAATAAAACTATGCATAAAATTTGCATCTTCTAGCTATGGCATATGATCACCCAATAGATGCAATAATCAATACACTTATCATCACCTCACCATGGTGGCCTATGATCACATTTAATGATAGCGAAATTATCAATGATGATTTAAAAATCTATGGATTATTCATATGAGAATATATCAACAAACAATTCATACATATTTTCATGGTCAATAATGGTTCAAGTGAAATTGTTTATATGATGATACTTCTTCACTCCCTTGGGTACACATAATAGGATTTACAAGATACATCAAGAGAAGTTAAGGGATTCTATGGGCAGACACAAAATACCCTGGGACATAGTGTGTTACCTCTTTAGGTAGGATTCACCATACTATTCATGGAATTTTTAGTTCTATAAAGTAATAGGGTATTCAAAATGTTGTTAAGACTTGGATGTAAATTTTTTTTGCAATATCATCTACAGTACATTGATGTTTGATATACATACAATGCAACAAGGTAGTCACAGTTATAGGTTTATGATAAAATTACCCTCTAAAATGAATTGTATTTCCTCTTCTACCCCCACCACCAGCATAGTTGGTTGATACACCCATACATGATCAGTATATAGATCCATTGGCTACACATGTAAGATATTTTTACACACTCGGTTCAGAGGAAAGTAGTTGGTCTACTAGATAACCAGTTATTCAACATTGATCACGTCAGAGGGTGATTTATTGATCACAAAGGTAATCAACTCATATAACACATATTAAGTTATCACCATGGATAGTTCAACATGTTCTATAATAGACATATGCAGTGAGACATTATACTATTATATGATGGACCTGATAAAGTTGACCTTCTAGATTCACCCATCACACACGGGATTCTATGAGCACTGATCATGATAGTTATCATACAACACATGAATTATTATCAAACTTTGATATGCCCACATATGATTCCTTTCATCCACAATAGAGGATCCTTACACTATTATATATAGGCACTCTCCATGGTCCTTACATTGATGTGATCATGTATTAACTTTTCCAAACCTAAAATATTCAAAAAATATAAAAAAGTCAATAAAATACAAAAAACATTAAAAGTATTAAAAAAATTAAAAATTAAGACTAGATCATGATATGATTACTATATTAAACTATTTACATATGTTATTTATCACATGTTTGGTAGATGACACATTTTTTTCATACACATGCATTTCATGGTATATGAGTGCAATGCAGGACATATAAATTACATATGACCATTTAGATGTTATAATTTACTCTACCCAATGACCATGCTAATACTGGGGGAATATTATTTCATAGGTTTCACTGTTAAAAGTTATATCTTTTTATTACCTTTCTACCATGTTGAGCTACCTAGATCACTTACACATGTCTCATTAGTTACTCATATCTTACATAATACTACATGGATATGTTATTATACTATGATGTAACATTGATACATATGGATAGTGTATATTATTATTACTTTTTATATGCTTCATTTATGTCATTACTCTCTTTCATGATAGTCTAGTTTGTTATTATCTATTATGTGTGGCTTTTTGACCTTGTTTATGGTATATTTATGTCTCTTACATGTCGCCCTTAGTCTTGTTTGATTATGAAATATTTATGTCCCTCATGTGCATCCCTTGGCCTTTTTTGATGTGACATATTTATGTCCCTTGCATGTGGTCCTTATCCTTATTTATTGTAACATCTACAATTCCCTTGTATGTGGACCTTGGCCTTATGTGTGACACTAACACTTGAGTTTATAACGCTTGTTGAGTTTGTTGACATTGAGTGATGCCATGATCCATATCATGAACTTTTTAATATATAGTCTTATTAAATGATCCTAATTTTATGTGCTTCATTAATACATATATCTAGATATGGCATTTATATGTCATTTATTACATATATTACATACATGCCTTTATGGACCTATACATTACTATGATGACATACTCTCTGCATGTTCACATGATGTTATCCTTATATATGACATGATACAATTAACACTTATTTTGAGATGAATGACTTACATGACACATCCCTCATCTCATAAGGGGGACATTATAGTGGGCTTGTAATGGATACATAAGCCTCCATGAAAATAAAACTAATCAAAGTCAAATTTTAAAGATTTAGAATGGTTTAGATATCAAATATTTTAGTTACATGACATATATTATCACATCAGTACATATTATGAGGGAACATACCATGCATATACACTCAATTTATTGAGACTTTGGTACATATTCATACACACTTGAGTGCATATACATTGAAATATGTATAAATTTTATAGGAACAAGGATTATAGGTTTCCACATACACATAAATTTGAGATATATGTTCTTATATTTAGCATAGAGATGAATATCATTCTATATTAGTTGGTATATATTTGAAGGGAATGATACTAGTTCATGCACATATACACACTTTTAAATTCATGAGGTGTGATACTACTTCATGCACATACACAACAACATAGTTCACAATTAAATGGAAAATGGTTTTCATTCCAATTCACACTTATCACATTGGAGGTCATGATGGGGCCATGAACATTATTCATTTTCTTTCAATCATGCATTTATTCAACATTGAACAAACTTGAGAAAAATTATATAATCAGATCTATAAGCTACATGTAGTGGTTGATTCAATTTATTTTAGGGAACCCATCATGTGGTTTCCTCTTTCTAACATTTTTAGTTATTTAGGTTAGTATATTTATCAACACATTGACTAGGGTTGGGGCACGTTGTCTTCCCCACCAATAATCTACATAGTTACACAAATTTAGGGCACAATCACCCCAACTCTCTATGTGCTTTTGCAATGAATTATTTAACCCTAGATTGAGATGAGTCAATATTACAATGATTGGAAATTGACTCAAGAGAAGAGGTTAGATCTGGTGTTAGTTTTCATATAAAATAATGAAATAAACACACTAACAAGCATGAAATCTATAGGCCTAGATCATAGGGGAACTTAGTGAACAAAAAACAATTGAAAACATAACTAAAATGCAAAAGAAATAAGATCTCTTACCTTCCTTGAATGCTCGAAATGATGTGTTTATTTGGCTTGCTCATCTTGTGCTCAAAAAGTCTTTGACAAATGGAGTTGTGTGGCTCCTTCTCTCCTTGAAACCATGGTTAGTTTGCTTAGTGTGGATTATGCTTGGTATAGTTTGGCTTGTGATTTTGGCATTATAACACTATGTATTTGAATCATGCACCAAATTCTACATTATAACTTTACTATGCTCCAATTTATCTAAATGAAGAGGCAAATGCTTGTATTTATAGGTTTAGAAACTAACCCCAACCCAAGGTGAGTTTGAGTGTTGTTTAAGCATGGAATGGGTTAAAATTAACCTTAGTGAGTTAATTAACCTTAGTAGAGTTAAAAGGTGTCAAATGGTCATGATTAGCAATGAATAGGCATGTGAGATATTTTAAGATATTTGACAACTCACAAAAAGGTAATTATGAATTCCTAGGATATTCTTTGATTTTTGAATTTCCTTTTTTAGAATTTCATTAATTGCTCATGGATAATTAAAATAGGCATTTAATTTGGTTTTGCATTTTAATTAATTTTGTTTAGGCTTTGTAGCATTTTAGGATTTGATTTAATTGTGCATTTGCCCCACTTAATTGATCTATAGGCCAAATTACATATTACAATGTCGTGGAATGATCGGAGATGAATCCGTGAGAGTTTTTTGTTGTTTATGGTAGGATACCCCAATTAGGGATGTCTTAATGAGATTCTGAGATTTGATGAGTGATGCACAAGAGAATTTGGGATGTTTAGTGATTTATAAGCTTAATTTATAAATGATGGTAAAAATCAATCTAAAGTCTGATATGAAGCCATTGGTGTCTAGTTTTAGGTGTCTATAGTTTGCCCCTATTTGGGAAGATGTTTCAAACCATAGGCACAACAATGTCTTCTCAAATAATGAAAAAAAATTATATGCTTAAAAGAAGATGATTTGAATAAAAAGGTCTGTATGCCTATAATGATGCCCCCTCGAAGGAGTGGCCATCATATGTTTGACGGATGGTCCCTCAAAAAGAAGAAAGAAGAAGAATGAGATTAATCCATGGGTGAGATTAATCCAATAGATAAAATACTTGCAAGCATTTATTTAAAAATTACTAATTTGCCCAAAGGTGTTTATAATTAGTAACAAAAGGGTGTGACATTGATTTGCTTAAAGGTGGTTATAATCAGTGGCAATGGCATATGCCCCAGTTAGGGTTGATGAGTCAAAATAATGATTTTCCCATAGGTAGTTATTATCATTAATATGATCAAGATTAAAAAAATGATTTTTAATTGTGCCCTAGTAGATCAAATTGGCAAGCATAACTCAAGGATATAACATGTTGTATAGATTAAATATGAGTGGGCATAAATGTAGATGTGATGGTCTAATGACTGAAGAAGCCACACATAATCAGGCATACGAGGATGCATAAAGTGATGAAAGAAATGAATAAAATAATAAGATTTGATAAATATGAATGAATTGATTGTACCTATCAATGCAAATATGTTCATTTATATTAGCATTGATACAACTAAAATGGTCAATAGGTTGGTTCAATCAATATAGGTGGGAGGGTTTTCCAAGGTTACCAAGGAAAAAATTTCATGACTCCATTGCTTGTCAGACTTCCTGAGTTGATTTTAACTATAGCACATGATGGTAAGCATCATGATATAAAAAACCATGATAACTTGGCTGAAATGTGCATAGGAACTAACTCTCAATCCAATAATCAATTAAAAACAATACACCAATGATAAAAACCATGATGATAATGTTGACATATGAAAATGGATGGACTCAAGAATAATTCACAAGGAATCACATAATGAACACATATAGACTGAGTCAAGGCACAATATTGAAAGCAAATAAACAAGCAAGTGAATAAACAAACAAATAACATAGAAATCAAAAAAATAGGAAAGCAAACAAACAAAGAAACAAATAGAAAACAAACACACAAAAATCTTGAAAATAAAAGAAAGCATCCTACAATGGATTTGCCTTAGTAGGGTGGATCGAGGATGATTGACTAGGGTCAGACAAGACAATTATTTTTGGAATTTGAAATTTTATGAATGTTTTGGAATTTTCTAAGTAGCTCAACCCAATTGGAAATTATGAGATAATTAAATGGTCCAACTCCCAAAATGACAAGAGTATTGGCTTGGGTTGCTTGAAAAATGGAGATATTGAATAGAAAAGGGGGATTGATCTGACCTCAAAGTGAATTGAACATGTCCTACATAGTCCCAAAATAACCTCAAGTCACAATAATTTTGCCCACATAAAAGGCAGGGAGAAACTTGACCAAGTAACAAGTTCTAAAAATTTGGCAAATGGCTAGGAAAATGAGAATAGTAATGACAAGGTGATGTGGCAATGCATGATAAAAGTGTTATTCCTAATTTTCCAATAAGTGGTTATAATTAAAAAATAATGTCATAGGTCTATGATACTAATTTGCCCATAGGTGTTTATAATCAGCAATAGAAGGTGGACTACTGATTTTACCATAAGTGATTATAGTCAAGAGCATTGGGTAAATGGTAAATGAAAGATATATTATTAGATCAACTATCACACTACTTTCATAGACTATCATTTAAACATGAAATTCTAAAACTAATGAAAATGTATCAAAATCCCCCCACACAAGGTACGAGAAGAACCAAAGGAACCAAGATCAAAATAGGGTAGGTAAGATGGCTAAAAATAGATTTTGGTCTAATAGGGATGATATGTTAGGATGGTATATGATATGGTATTGTTTATGACAATGATGGTAATTGGATAAAATGGTAAGATGGTTTCCATTAAGTGATAAGGTGAGGGTAAATGGTAGGGTATGAAATAATGGCAAGAGGAATGGAAAATGAGAATGGCAAATGGAAAGGTATGGTTTTTGGATTTATGTTTTTGGCCTAGGTATGGTTTTTTTGATTCTATTGTTCCTACTGATGGAGACCCACATCCTGATCAAAAAATGATACAACCAAATAATCAATCATGTAAATTGCTTGCCCACACCTCATTGAATAGTTTCTCTATCAAGAAATTATTGCAAATTTGGATGCTGAGAATGTTGTTGTGATCTTTATTGGTCATTGATTTTGTTTCCTTCAAACATAAAGACAAGGTATCTTTGTAGCCTATATAAATTAAAGTGATCCAGGGATGATAAATATGGGTAAATGTTGGTTGATAAGTTTGATTGGGAAATGGAAAGGTGGATGATAGTGGAATGTATAATGGTTGGGAAATAAATGAATATCGATTTTTTTAGGGACATACAATGTTGTTGATTCTAGATTCAACATAATGTTGGATGTGGCAGGTCCAAAGACTTCTAAATATGCTCTTGATAAGACCACCAAATTTATTGTTTGGGCCTGAGAGTAGCTACCATTTGATTATGTTATAGATTAGAAGCTATAGTGATTTGATCTTTGGTAATGTCTTAATCAAGTAGTGAAGGACTATTATACTCAGATATTGGTACCTCAAAGAGGATTTCACCATTAAAGTTGTCATGATTATCCCATAGCACCTCTAAGAAGGTTTCACTAAGGAATTTTGACTATTAACTTTTATTGTCTTCTATCACCTCCAAAAATTTTCACTAGAAGATGCTAAGTTTGAACTTTGATTGTTGCCTAGCACCTTTGGAAAGGTTTCACTAGGAGATTGTTCTTTTTCTACATGAATGTGTTCATGGCCTCCATAATATTCTATAAATGGCATGTCACCATGGATGTATTTCAATAAGGTATGATTTTATTAGTCCAAATCAACACTTGTGGGAGGTGGAATGTCAATATAATGGCTAGGTTGGTTGGTGGTAATGGCATGTGGAATGGTAATGGAATGGGGAGAGGTAGCACAATCCTCTTAGATGATACTAGGATATCTTGTGTTGAATCTGAAGTAATCATCCTCAAAAACTATAAAGGGATCATGAATGTATTTTAACTAATCTGTAAGTCAAGCATAACCAATATTGTAATAGCCACAAACATATTTTGATTCTAAATATGATTCTGACTCGATGGACTCTGAATCCAATGTTAAGACTGATGTTGATTCAAATTCTAATGTTAAACTTGATGTCAATTCAAGAATAAAACCTAACTCTAAATCTAATTCTTCATCTGGTGTGGGTGTTGTTATAATGATGTCTTATTGAATATTTGGTATGGTAAAGTAATGGCTTGTGATGGTATAATGGGTTCCACAGAGACTAGTTTGTCAAGGTGAGATTCCTCAATGGTTGGAAAAAAGACAAAATATAACTCCTCAAAGATTAGTTTGTCAATGGAAATATCCTTAGAAATAGGCATATGGTCGAGGTAATGATTTTTCCAAAGGTGGTTATAATCATTAAGAAGTGACTCAGCAAAGACTGACTTATCAGAGTGAGACACCTTGATAATAGGTTTAAGATCAAAGGTGATTCCTCGTAGTTAGACTTGTCACAAATAGTCATTTCAATAAAAACATTGTGGATTGGTTGGTTCTCTTAGCCTTGGTTTATAAGCAGTTGTAAAATACTAGTTTTGAATATAGCTTGGTCTTCGAATGATTGGCTCGATTAAAGAGGTACTAATTAGCTCGATCTTGGCTAGATAATTGGTAGGGGTTTTATAAAGTGGGGAATAGTTAACAATGGATGAATTATGATTGGTGATTAGATAATGATAGGGTGTTATGGATATTGGATGCTTACACAAGCCAAAGGATGAGGTCCAAGAATGGTAATGGTAGGGCATTATGGAGCTTAATTGGTTGCACAAGATAAAGAATGAGGTCTTGGTAAAATTAAAGGGCATTGTGGAGCTTGATTTATCACACAAGACAAATGATGAGGTCTTAAAATGGTAAGGGTAAGGTTTCATGGAGCTTGGTTACTCACACAAGTGAAAGGACAAGGTCCTTATAAAATGAAAGGGCATTATGGAGCTTGGTTGCTTGCACAAGCTAAAGTCTGAGGTCTTGGAATGGTAATGGTAGTCCTTGGACATTATGTAACTTGGTAGATTACACAACCCAAAGGAAGGTTAATGGTATAGGTGGGGGAATGGACACCATGATCAATGAGATGGTAAAGTTTGTACATCAATCAATCAGAAGAAGGTATTATCAAACATTGTGCTTGAGGATATTGGCTTTATTCACCAAATTAAGGGTTTTAAGGAAGATATGGATCTATCTCACAAATAACATTATCCCAGTAGGGGTCTCAAACAATTTCATTTTGTGGATCTTGACTTTGTTCCCCATATTGAGTATTGTAAGGAGGGTATGGATCTATCTCACAAACAACATTATCTTAGTAGGGGTCTCAAACAACATCATTTTATGGATCTTGACTTTGTTCTCCATATTGAGTATTGTAAGGAGCATATGTATTTGTCTCACAAACAACATCATCCTAGTAGGGGTCTCAAACAAAGTCATTTTGTTCCCTAGATTGAGTATGCAAGGAGGGTATGGGTCCATCTCACAAATAACATCATCTTAGTAGGGTTCTCAAAAAAAGTCATTTTATGTGGCCACTCTATCATAAATTATATTATATGTGACTCCACCATAAGTGTAGCTAGATATATCCGTGACAATGATAACACTCTACAAAAAGGTCTAGAGTTCTACAAACTCTAAAAAATAATGTCCAAAGGACAAATGGTTCGAACTTGGTCTAACTTATTCTAGGGGAGTTGTATCTCCAAAATAGTATATGCTAAAAATTGGTATAAAACAATCTAACGTCACATGTCTAATGTCAAATGTATCACACATAAAGGGTCAAATGGCTGAATAAAAACTAGCATGCCAAATTCTAGGTACAAGGTTTCCAAATAGGTCTAATCTAGGAAAATAAAAGTTGCTAGGTTTTTTGGCCAAATTTAGCATCAAAAACTAGGCTCAAAATAGTCATGTGCAAGGACTTTTGGCCAAACGCGATGTCAAAATCTAGACTTGAAACAAAGGGATGGTTTTAATCTAACAAACTTGGAACATTTTGGCATAGACCCATCATACAGAATCAAACATAAAATTGGTTAATTGGCATAAGGCATAAGGAAAAATGCACATGAAGAGAGACTATTTTCTCCCAAATAAAGGCACAAACAATAGTGAAAACTAGGCTCTTTTAAATAAACAAGCTAGACAAAATTGAATGGCATAACAACACAAAGCAAAGATCCAAGTAAAAGTTTTCAAAATTGGATAATGAATTAACCTAAGTTGCACAACCTAAAAGAAAAGGATTAGTGTATAAACCCCAATTAAGTAAGCCATAAATAGAAATCAATCAATGTTTGAATTTGAACTTGGAAAGGTTAATTAAAAATTCATCTTAGGAAACTAGGCACCTTCAAACAAACAAAAATCTAGGCATAACAGAATGGCATAATGACACAAGGTACAAATCCAAAAGGAATACATGACATTGGGTCCACAAAATGGCATTAAGCATAAGGCAAACAAGTCTTGAAATAATTTAAACATCGTAACAGTGTTATTGCTCTTTGAAGATGTGACAATGGTTTGTTTCAAAGACTCTAAGGCATAAACTTGAAATGATTTAGGTGGCATAATGTTACACACACAAACAAGTTTGGCAAAAAATTTAAGACAAATGTGTGGTGCAAAATGGCCAGCATAATGCCTCCTTAAACAAAGGAGTGATGTATAAAAAAGACCTATTTTGACATGGTATAAACAAACAAATGTTTTAGACTCAAATACCAAGCAATAAAGGATGAAATAACATAAAATTTAAATCTAATGTCCAAGATTCTATAATTGACAAAGTTGGTCAAATGGGGTTGACTAAAACTATAGTTTTTGAATGTCTATATTGATTTTAAGTATGGCTAACACAAGAGAATCATCATATTAATTAAATTCATACTGGTTAACTTATTATGCAAGGGTTTATTCCTTTGCATAGTGATTCCATCCATAGACTTCTTAGTGGAATCCCCTAGTTAACCAAACCTAACTTAGGTCTTTGTTATGAAAGGACATATTAGCCACTCAACCCCCTATTTCTCATAGTATGCATACCCTAATTTTTATACCCCATCATGGAGAGGGGTTGAAACATTGTTGAGAGATGAAGCCTCGAGTTAATGATTCCCTAAAGAACTCACGACAAGGCAATAACCTCCCCTTTATAAGCCAAATTGCATGAAATAAATGACTAAGTGGAAAGACTTTAGGGTTGCATTTAGATCACCCAAACCATGTAGGTTTTGGGGATAGCCTAGACAACTTTCTTTCCACACCTTGGACTAGGCACAAATTATAAGTGAAAAGGTGCTTTTGGTCACCCAAGTTCCCTATAGGGGATGGGGGGAGAGTATACATGTAGTCTTCATTTTACTCAAATAAATAAACAAGTCCAAACAAACATAGCATAAAATGATAATTTTCAAAAGCATGTAGCAATGTGATTAAATTTAATTTTAAAGCACCAAAAATTAAATATGTTATGAAGTTTTATGGCTGCCTTGGCATTGGTTAAAAAACTTGTAAAAACTTTAAAAACATCTAAGGCATAAAAAATGTACTAGTTTTTTTTAATCACCAAAAGATGAAGTCAGCAAGCTTAAAACACATTCAAATGAAGTTCCTTGGCCCCTGGCTTAAGTGCAAAACATGCAACAAATTTCACAAAACATCTAGGTTCATTTTAAGCACTTAAACCCAAATGTACAAGACTTAATCAAATTTGTTTTAGACACCAAAATGAAGTGTTAAAAACCATTCCAACTTGTAAATTCATGCTTTATCCCTAAAAAAATTATATATTTTCCTCCTACTTAGAAGTAATTTCAATTATTAACAAACAAACTTTCAAAAAATAGCTCTCAAGTTTGGTGTTTTAAAAAAACACAGAGATCAACATCGGTTAGGATTGATCAATGCTAGTTATAAGGTGGTCAATGTCAGTCAGTCTCATAGAGAACCAATGATGGCTATATATAATTGATACCGGTTGATTAAGACCAATGTCAGTCACCTATGAACCTGAAGGCAAAACCAACATGAGATAAAAATGTCAGATAGCTCAAAATTAGATAAAAACTCTTCGAAACCTATAACATAATGATTGGGAAAAGATTATAAATGCTAATTAAATGAAAAAAAACTAGAAGGAATGCTAAAAATATTAAAAATTTTATCTTTGTAAACCATGTTTTCCCTTGCAACCTAACAGATGTTAGTCACCTAGAACCAAGCTTGATTAGGCAGAACTGATGAAATTTTGGCAGAACCAATGTTGTTTATGCCTAATCGATGTCATTCTCTATATAGATCTGAGTTAATTCAAAAATTAAAAATATAAAAAAAACAAATCTAAAATTGTAACACTGTGTATTTGAATCATGCACTAAATCCTACATTATACCTTTACTATACTCCAAGCTCTCCAACTGAAGAGGCAAATGCTTGTATTTATAGGTTTAGAAACTAACCCCAACCTAAGGTGAGTTAGAGTGTAGTTTAATCTTAGAATGGGTTAAAACCTAACCTTAGTGAGTTAATTAACCCTAGTAGAGTTAAAATGTGTCAAATGGTCATGATTAGCAATGAATAGGCATGTGATATATTATAGGATATTTGACAACTCACAAAAAGGTAATTATGAATTCCTAGGATATTCTTTGATTTTTGAATTTCCTTTTTTAGAATTTCATTAATTGTTTATGGATAATTCAACTAGGCATTTAATCTAGTTTTTCATTTTAATTAATTTTGTTTAGGCTCTTTAGCATTTTAAGATTTGATTTAAGTGTGCATTTGCCCAACTTAATTGGTATATAGGCCAAATTACATGTTGTAATGTCATGGAATGATTGGAGATGAATCCATCAGAGGTTTTTGTTTTATATGGTAAGATACCCCAATTAGGGATGTCTCAACAAGATTTTGAGCTTTGATGAGAGATGCAAAAGAGAATTTGGGACATTTAGTGATTTCTAGGCTTAATCGTAATGGTTGGTAGAAATTGGTCTAAAGTTTGGTATGAAGCCATTGGTGGCCAGTTTTAGGTGTTTATAAATATAGAATAGGGTTAAGGATGTTTAAAATAATAAACACAAGGGTGATAAATATATCTATAGTAGGCCAATTAATTATAAACTTAGATAAATAATATTCTGAATTCAAATGCTAAGATATGTTAAAAATAAAAGGTACAACTATTGATTGATATTGTGATGAATTTGAAACAAAACTACTTAGTTGGTTTATTGTGCATGTGTAGATCTAATATAAAATAGGTTGGAAGTAGACTATATTTGTATTCAAGATCAATCACCAGATTTTGGAATTTTACACTTTATGACTTCAGATGTTTGCATCGAATCTTGATGGTTGTGTCGATGCTATTGTCTGATTTGGATGTAAGTTTATAGTATGGAATATTAGTTGGATCTAGGTATGACCACCTAGAACCTTCCAAGTTTTACATCACCTTTGTTCTTGTGTGTTCATATCTCATGCACACATTATCACTCTTTGTCAAATGATCAAATCCTAGCTTCTTTACCATTGAAATGACTATGGAAAAAATATATTAGTGGTCACACAGTGTCAAGTTACCCCAAGTACCCCTCTATCAATGGGCACTACCTACATAGCTAATAATCTAAAGAGGGCTTCAAAATTATGTAGTTATCCCCTACATATTGCCTTGTGTGTGCATAAGGATGAAATGTGTGATAATCAAGTACATAGAGTGACCTAGCTTATAACTTAGAAAATATGGGTCATGGAATATTTCTTCAATACTTCAGACTTGTTGATGGGTTATCCCTATGACTGATATTGAAATAAGAAAGAATAGGGAATTTTTTGCTCAATTGAATGCTTGATTGAATGTCTTTGGTAGGTTGCCTTATGAGTTATTAGGCATATGTTATGTGATGTATGAATGAGGATTGATCTTTTATATATACCAATACCTTTTGGAAATATCTCACATTAAAGCACTTAGGCTAACCATAAGGATACACTTCATGATCTGCACCATATGGCCCAAGACCAAGGTCATAGGGGATAGTTGAGTTATGGTTATGCAAATCAAATGCATAGTGTAATAATCAAATGGAACAAAAAAACACATTTAATGGAGCAAAAGTCTTTACTTATAGGAAATGCAACTTTTAGTCATTAGTAAAGAATAGGGAAAACAATACAAAGTACAATGTCAATAGTGTGTGTATATCAAGTAGATGTGTAGAGCAAGTTAATGATGTTATGACTATGTGTAATGGCATAGGTTTGGATTCAAGCATCTTTGAACCAAATGTGTATGTTACATATTTATAGTGTAGAATACAAGAGCAATCATAATTGTTATTTAGTTACCAAGGAGGATATCTACGATGTTTCAATCTTGTCAGGTATGGTAGTTGGTAACAGTTATAATAGTTAATATCTAGGTTATCAATCATTTAAATTTGAATCTAGAATCTCCTTTTGGCAACAATGTTAGGTGGACTACTTGGAGTACATGGTTGAGGTAGGTTGACACGTGGATGTGTTATGGGTCCCAAGAATTCTATGCTCTATTAGTGGATGTTAGCTAGGTACATGTGACTATGAAGCACATAGAGAGTGCAAGATTTAGTGAGTCCCAAATGTGAGGCATGCAATGCTACAAGCTATGATGGGCACAAAATTTGATGAGCAAGAATAGAACTTGACATAGGATTCAGGGTGTAGGGTGAGTAAAAGTCAGTAAAAGACTTTACATTGGGTGATGAGCGACAGAGCACACAAGATGTGATCTAAGGTGATCAGTACATATGATTTTATGAGCTAGAATGGAACTTGTGTGGAAGGTTGTGAGAAAACTTCTTATAGGGGAGTATACAAGATCAGGTGAGAGGTGCACATGCTATGCAATAAATCAAATGAGGAGCAAGCTCAATTATGTAGGGATTGTGCATGAATCATTTATCCTTTCTTGAATAATAATGATTTCCATTATGTTGGCACATAGTTTTAAAACTACACCTTAAGTTTTTGTAAGGTGTACCACTTATCTTGATCAACATATTTCCCAATCTTGACCACTCTAAAAAATTTATGTGTGTCATAGTGGGTGCGTGTGTATGTCACTTTGATGACCTGGTCCTTCTACGTGGGGCACAAGTGTTTGGGATCTAAGTTAAAAGGATGTTGTGTCACTAGTAGCTTAAAAAGTGGAAGAGTGTAAGGCTTGAGAAATTCCATGTTGAATACTAGGTGCATGCTCAAGTACTATGGTAGATCAAGAATAAAAGCATTCTCACCACAAATGTGTAGAATGGTATAAGGACCATGGCATAGAGGCTTGATCTTTCATTATGGACCTTATTATAGGTAAAATCACTAAGAGTATGGGGTGAATAAGTGAACCCAAATATTTTAGTTTCAATTCCAATCCTTTCAAACTATTAAACAATAAACCTATATCAACTTGATCAAGTAACATTAACAAGAGACCTCATTTATTCAATGCATACACAAGATCAAACACACAACACATAATTCCTGTGGGAAACCCTCATGGTAAATAAAACCCACTCTCATGCCTATAATACATGGACTACTTCTCCTATAAGATATTACAAAAAAGATATTGGTCAAGTCCTTTAGACCATAAACCTTGATCAAGTCCTCCTGCCCAAAGGCTTATAGTGAAACACTTGTTTCACAGGAAGCAACTGCCACTAAGGAAGATCAAGTCCTTTAGACCCTACTATAAAATGAACACCTCCACTATATAATTTATGTCTTAAACACCTGATGATGGATCTTTGATTATCTAACCCCTGCACAAACTCCTTCTCTATCTTATATAGGCCTCTCACATAGGCATGCCACAATCTATCTCTACTTCTTCACTCAAACTATCCTCATATGCACACTCAAACCTCTTCACATATCCTAAAACTACAAGAGAACTATTATACCAAAAAAATTATGACCTACATGTCATACACTCAATCCTCAATCTGTTCTACACATCAACCCATCCATAGGGCACACTTACTATCCTTCTTCCTTCGCACAGTCTGCTTACATAAGCCTTTTTTAAGTCACTCAAGTCTAGAAACCATCACATGTGGTTTCACTATTTATATATAATTCATGATTTATCAAATCCAAAATATTTCCTTGTCAGCCATAATGCATGCCTTCACCCTTAAGGTATCTAACATGGGTCACACTTAAGCACAAGTCTCTTTCAAATAAGCCTAAGTCACTTTTTAGGTCCTATGAAGACCCATTCACCTCTTTGATACTTATCCAAGAAAAATAAGGACACAATACCACTTTAAAATACATGTTTCCATTCCTTATTTCCCCTTAGACATCCTCAAATGATCACAGTCAACTTTGCTTACTTCTATGTATGCTCAAACAACTCAAACATTGACTTGGTGTACAGGAACATCATGAACGAATATACAGTCAACTTTTTAAGCATTTTTCATACTGCATAAAAATGTTCAAACCTTAATAATTCACACATATATTCCTCATGGATTATAAAACACTCCCCAATAGCTCATTCATTAAGATATATTGAAACAATATAAAAACAAGCTCGAACATCCTTCTCAAGTCACTTGTGGAACATATACAACAATAAAATCAAATTTGAACCTTCATAAATTTGATTGTACACACTTTTATATCTTAAAATTTATATTTATAGTTTCACCTTGGAGTTTTCTACAAATTATATTTTTATTGCATTATCAAATTCTGCTTGGATTGAAAGTTATGTCCCAAAAACTAGACACTGGTCTTTCCTTCAAAAATTCAAATACTCAAATGTAAACAATCACAATTAAAACTTGATCACTTTGCTCGCATATCAAGCCCTCACATATTTAGATTAAATTAAAACCATATATATTATTCAAATTTTAATTCATATTTCACCAATTCCCAAATGTTAATCTTTGAATAGTTGATCTCATCTCATGCAATCTAACAACTTTGACTCAACACGCACCATCAATCTTTATAGATCAACCAGGTCTTTATATTATATCATATACCATTTTATCAACATTTTTATGAACACAAACTCACCATTATATCCTTATACTTTACCTTTTTTTAGTTTGAAGCCTTGAACACTTGTCCTCATCTCATTGCTTCTTGACATCTTGGAATGAACATGCTCCGTTGATCCTTTTGTAATGAACTCGATCTTTAACTTTATTAACCAATAAAAACTTTGACCCATTTGACTTATTTTCAACCATAGATATATATGTACAAACTCCTATGTACCATTTTATCTCCATTTTATCTTGATCTTTAACATTGTGCAAAAAAGACCAAGTATGGGAACCATTGCTCATCTGCCTAGAAGGCCAACATTAGACCTCAATAACTTTTATTATGCTTAGACGCATGATATAAAAATTTTCCCATATTATCTCCTCACAAATGAAAATATAACCATGTGTAAAACTAATCTTGAAACATTTTATTTTGTGAGATATAACTCCATTAATTTTCTCACTCGAATTTTTTCTATCAGAGAGCCAACTATGTCAAGAACTGTCTAGAAGGCCAACTTTGCACATGCATAACTTTTGATGTGCTTCATCACATGATCTAAAATTTATCATAAATAAATAGGCATAAAATGGAACAAACCCATATGATCATTTTATCATTTCACCTTTATACATGTGAGGTATTCCATCACCAAACTACTTACTCAGCACTTTCTTGCCTCATGCAAATTTGGCTAAGTATGGGAAAACATTGTCAAACTACTTGGGAACCCAACTTTGCACTTACATATATTTTTTCATGCTTTTCCAAATGAATTTAAATTTATAAAATATAAATTAGGCACAAATTTAAGCATAACCATATAACCAACTCCCCTTGATTCATCCACATGTGGCAATAGTAATGTCAGCAAACTACATGCTTAGATTTTCTACTACTAGACCCAAAATGTCTAGATGAAAATAATGATTAACTAGATGAAATAAATATATGCAAATAAGAATTAAAACACATAAAAACTCTTATAGGACCCCTTTCACATGATCAATTCACCATACTCATCCTGAACATCTCTAGCCATGCCAAAAATAAATATCAACCAAGCATACTTCAAGCATACTAAGGTAAACATATTGCACACTTTGTCATTATCACTTTAGACCATCAAGCACATCATCCAATCACTTGGACACCTCTATGACATTAATATTACATCTTTAAAACCTCTCAAATAATCTCCTCCTTTGTCATTGATGTCAACATCCATCATAGAGTAATATATAACTCACCTTCTTTCTCTCTTTTTAAGTACTCTCACAACAGGGACTTTCTCCCCTTTTGACACAATGACAAAGTCAGAAACAACTAATCCTGAAGACCTAAAAATACCAAAAATAGTATAAGAACACCTTATAACTATGATACAAATTTTCCCTTATCTTGATCCTACCTTTTCTTTGCCTTGACAACTTTCTCTTACTCCATACCGACACTCTCTTCAACCTATCACTACAACCAATGAAGAAATAACCCAAAAAAACACTAAAATCTGATGGAACTCACCAAGAAACATTTGAGAGGGAATCCCCCTAAAATATCTAAGCCATTGCACATCTTGATCATCTTCATATCTCCATACATCATGAATAATCACCACACAGGCTTACTAGCTTCTTCTCTCAAACCACCTTAAATACCACCAATATAACTTCATTCCACTCACCAAATAGGAAACATGCACTAAATAAACATAATAACTCAGCTTTAAATACTCATACTTTTTTATTTTGGATAAACTAAACAAAACCATCAAATCTTTATATTAGGCCTATCTAGATTCCTTGTAGCCCTATCTGTAACTTTCAAAGCCCACAACTTTTAGTGAACACATCATTAATACCTAAAACTTCATATCTTAAGCAATCTCATATTCCCCCTCAATCACACCAATTTTCAGCACCTATCTCAACTTATGTAACATACTTCCTTCACAAACTAACTTGCCAATTAGGCCTCCATCTTAATAAAAATAGGAATAATTTGAAAACCACAAACCTTTAAATATTTTTGAATATTTATTTGACAACCCATTTTGCCCATTCAATATATTAATAATCATTATACCTCATCTCACAATGCAAACCACTTTTTAGTAGAGCCTAAAACCCTATAATATCAAAACAAACAGAGTCAACAAACCTCCTTCTGGTCAATGTCCACTTCTAAAACTTCTTGTACACCTAGAGACAACCATTACAAACTTCTAGACCAAGATTTGATATTTCACATCTTTGGGAACCCATACATCCTATAACCCATTTTAGGACCTGCATACTTCTTAAGCACTAGGAAACCTAAGAGCAAACAAAAATCTTCAATTTGACTTCAACATACCTTCAAACCAATAAACCACCTAGAGCATGATATAATAAGGTTAATAGACCTTTATATGCAAAAATATCATCTTGAAAAATCACAAATCCTTTTTTACCACTTGACAACCTTCAATCTAACCCTACAAACTGACCATATATAGTTATGTCATCAATCTGACATTACCACAACATATCTTCCACTTGGACATACTTGCTCCAATTAAAACCACTAATCTCTATCCTTCTAGGACCATATAAATAACACCATAGCAACACTTGCTTCTCCATTGAAAGGAGTCTCTTTAGAAGCATAGATAGAGACATCCTTTGCACCATAATGCTCTAAAACAAAGTGAAGCCAAGAGTGGCCCACATCTCCTCAATAGCCACTGGAATCCTCTTATAGCTATAATATTTCTTGATTTTGTTCTTTTTCTTCTTAGTCTAAATTATGACAATTGATTCCTTTTCTAAATCACTATCCTTCTCTTCTACAATTGGATTAACAATACATGGAGACCACATATATTCATGACATACCTTTTCATTTATAGAATCTTTTTTATAGCTTGGAACCTCATCACTAGGTATAGAAAATTGATGTTCTTTGAATGAAACTTGCTCATCAATAGTAGGATGTTCACTTGGATACATACTCACTTCAGAACTAGCCTCAACCATCACCTTGGTCTTCTCCTTGAGCTTGGTCTCTTCATTTTCAACATGAGCAGACAATGAGAGCCCTTGGCACTCTTTAACTTTTGAAGCATTCTCCACCATATTGAATAGGTTAATTGGATTAGCAGATCCATCATGACTCATACTTACCACCTTTGGTTTCCATGAGTTAACTTGCCCTCTTCCTTGCACTCTAATATTCTAATTGAACTTATTCTCTCTTGTAGACCTTAGCTCTTAGAATCTAGAAATGTGGCCTCTCTATTCACAATTGTAGTAAACCATACTCCTTGATGGAAACTCAAATTTTCCTACCTTATATGGATAAAATCTTGCAAAGTGTCCTATGTCATAACAACTAAGACAAACTACTCCTTTTGAAGAAGACTCACGTTGACTCACCTTATTTGGACAATGCTTAGTAAAGTGTCCCTTATCAAGATAGTTGAAACATTCAATTTTTCTCACACCTTTTGACTGATGACCCCCATCATAGTTGCATACAAACTCATTCTTAATAGGTCTCTTCCATTCTCTAGTTATATGCACAAACTTCTCACAAGTATAGCAATAACCATTGAAATTTATATACCTCATAGCATTTGGTTGCCTAATCTGATTTTCTTCATTATGCTAGCACCTTCATTCCAATCTGATGATTTATCTTCAAAGTATGATTGTCCTTGTTCACATTAGTCTTCGTCTTGTCTTGAGTTGCATTCTTTGATTCTTATCTTTATCCAAGATCAGTCATATCACTTGCATGATTTTTACCATTAAAAAAATTGCCTATATCACTTTATCTCTTTTCAAATTTCACAAATGGCTTCACCTTACTAGATGTCTTCTCTAACTCAGATTTTAATGACTCATTTTCAATTATATAACTTGAACATTCATCTTCTTTACTTTCAGGCTTGTAAATAGGATTTATAATTTATAACTGAGATGCTTGACCATATCTTCATGCTCCTTAGTGTCTTCATTCATTCTTGCCTCAAATACACTAAAATTGATCCTCATAGTCTTTAAGTTGATACTTCATCCTCTTGTTAATATTATTCTCAATCTTTAATTCTTCAAGAGCATTTATTAATGTAGTCTCATAGTCCATCTCATTTTCATCATCATTTGAATCACTCAAAGTAGACTCCTTTTGATGTGAGCAACTACTTTGCTTAGCCATGAAGAGGGATATATCTTCAACAGGACCATTATCTTCATGATCATACTCTGAGTCATTGACTTCACTCTCATTTGATGAGTTGCAATCTTCTTTGGTGTAGAGACACTTCTTGTCCTTGAAGTACTTCTTCTTGTTTTCAAACCTTCTGAATCCCTTTTTGCTTTTATCAGTCTTAAATGATCTCTTACCATCATCATGATCTTGATCATGCTCTTCAACATCATTCTTACTATACTTATGAGGGCACTTATTAGTAAAATGTCCTACCTCTCCATAATCAAACCATTTGAGGGGTAGTTTACCCTTATACTTGCATGAACTCATTTTCAATTTCCTTGAAATCAAAGCAATTAGTTCATCCTCATCTATATCAAAAATGTCATCTTTCTTGGGTTTGTCACCTTGGAACTTCTTCTTTGTCTTCATTTTATTCTTGAAATTTGCTTCCTTCTTTGGTGGTATATCATCATTTATTCTCATCTCATAAGCAATAAGGGTACCATGTAATTGATCCATCTTTAACTAAGTAAGATCATGACTTTATTCTATAGCAGACACTTTTGGATCAAACTTGAGGGATAGAGACCTTAATACCTTTTAAACTACAGTAGCCTCTCCAAGGTTCTCTCCAAGACCTATGACAATGTTCACAATCTTATCAACTCTTTGTAGAAAGGATGCTACAGAATTTTCTTCCTTCATCTTAAGACTTTCAAATTGCCTTTTTTGAGTCTGCAACTTAGCAAGCTTAACCTTTGAATCTCTTTCATAAATGATCTACATTTTATCCCATATCTCTTTAGTATATTTACAATGGATTACCTTGGTGAACTTAGTCTTTTTAAGATTACAAGTGATGGCATTCATTGCCTTATAATTATTCTAAAATATCTTCTTGTCTATAGTACTAGATGGAGGAGTAGTAAGAATAACATAACCATCCACAATATATTGCCATACATCAAACCCTAGGGACATAATGTATGTCCTCATCCTTACACTCTAAAAATCATAATTAGATCCATTGAACATCGATGCTTGATTAGTAGAGAAACCTCCTTGATGACGACCCATATTGTACCGTGGATCACCTTCAAGTTGTCAAGCCTTTACCAAATGACCCATTCTGATACCAATTACTAGAGGTATAATCACTAAGAGGGGGGTGAATTAGTGAGCCCAAATATTTTAATTTTAATTTCAATTTCAATCCTTTCAAACTATTAAACAATCAACATATATCAACTTGATCAAGTAACATTAACAAGAGAGCTCAATCATTCAATGCATACAAAAGATCAAACACATCACACATAGTTCCTATAGAAAACCCTCATGGGGAATAAAACCCACTCTCAAGCTTGCAACATATTTACTACTGAGCCTAAAAGAGATTACAAACAAGAGACTGGTCAAGTCCTTTAGACCAGAAACCTTGATCAATACCTATTGTATTAGAGAATTAACTTTAATTTGGGTCCTTTCTATAGTCTATTAGGCTTATCCTAATTCTAATTTATGTGTGCATTTATTATATTTGTAAATGTATTTTATTCATTATTTTATGAGGTGTCACTCATCTCCCTAATCCACTTGTGGGATTTAGAGTTACTTTCATGTAACTCTCCCTTCCCCCCATGGCACACACTTCCCTAACTTTGTAATGGATTAAGACACAAGTGGCACACACTTAGAGGGCTTATAAGGTCATAATGAGGTTCTATGTAACTCCCATTTTCCTCCTCTAGCTTTATAAAACAACCCTTACTCTCCTCTTTTACTCACTAAGATCTTGATAGCTCTCTTTCTTCTTCTCTTGTGCTCTTGATTCAATCTTGTACTTTTGGAGATTTTGCTTGCAAGACTTCTAATAATATCATGTGAGTTTTTCTTTGATACATTCGATTTCCCACTTTAAAATCTTGTCTCAACTTATGGTTTGCACCTTCAGAGGTATTATTATTTCATGATTTTCTTAAGTTCTATTTTTTCAATGTTATTTATAAATGATCTTGATGAAATTATTGCACTCAAACATTAATTTCAATTTTAAAATGACACTATTATTGCTTTGCAAAATTCTTTTATTAATCATAGAGAGTCTATGCAAAACTCTTTTACTACTCATATGGAGTCCATGCAAAACTCTATTGATGCTTTAAATGATAAATTTGCATCTTTTACTAATGATAATAGTTCTAACAATGATGAATCTTCTTGTGTTTATAAATAAACTCAACCTCATATGCACAATCCTTATACCAACCCTGGTTTAAAAATTATGCACTCTATGGGTTATGTGGATGGTGGGCTTGGTAAGTGTGAAACAAGTATTTTTTAACCTCTTTTGCCTAAATCTAATGCAAAATCTAAAGGTCTTAGCTATAATGCTTCACATTGAAAGACTTATAATGCAACTACTTTTTATTATACTGCTTATAATGCTCATGTTTTGGTTAAAAATTTTAAACCTTGTGTGCATTATGAAAAAAATGGGCATCATATCTCTAAATGTTGGAAATTCCATCCATGCAAATCATGTAGTAAATCTATGCATGATACTTTTCATTGTTGGAAAATAACTAAATCTCTTACCTCTAAGGATAAAATTGTTTGGATTCGTAAAAAAAATGAATCTTCTAAAGAATTTGATATTTCTTCTTGAGATAAGTTTTCTAATGCTTCATGCAGAATATATTTTGCAAGTGACACATCTTCTTTGTCTCCATTTTGATTAACTCAAATATTGTATACATTATTTGATTTTTGTTGTAAAGGATATATGCTTTAGAGATTTTGTGACTAACTTTTTTTACTGCAAGATATTGCACTTTATGATGGAAGTAGTCTTTGCTCAAATTTGCCTAGTTGTACATCTACTTTTCTTACACTATGTATGTAGATTATATTTTGATGGCATAATGGTTAATTAACTCAAAATATTGGTGTTATCTTGCTTGTTTTGTATGATTTTATAGATCATTACTCCTTTTGGTTAGTGTTTGTTTCATGACAGATTGACCACCTTATCCGAAGAGGATTTTTAGAGATTCTTGGTGATCACACTATCTTCCTTGCAATTTTTGGCAGCACCTTTTCTTCTTTCTTCTATCTATGTATTTATAATTCCTCTTGAAGGAAGTTTCTAGGGGGAGTACTATGTAATTTCAACTCCCTTATTTGCTTTTAAAATATTCTCTCCACTTTTGTAACCCTAATTTAAGTTTTAAGGGGGAGTGTTGGAGAATTAACCTTAATTTGGGTCCTTCTTATAGTCTATTAAGCTTGTCTTAAGTATAATTTGTGTGTGCATGTATTATATTTATAAATTTATTTAATTCATATATTTATGAGGTGTCACTCATCTCCCTAATCCACTTGTTGGATTTAGAGTTACTCGCATGTAACTCTCCCTTCCCCATATGGCACACACTTCCCTCTCTTTATAAGGGATTAGGACACAAGTGGCACGCACTTAGAGGGATTGTAAGGTCATAATGGGGTTCTATGTAACTCCCATTTTTCTCTTTTAGCTCTATAAAATATCCTTTCCTCTCTTATTTTACTCACTAAGATCTTGATAGCTCTCTCTCTTCTTCTCTTGTGCTCTTGATTCAATTTTGTACTTGTAGATATTTTGATTGCAAGCCTTCTAATAATATCATGTGGGTTTTCTCTAATACATTTGGTTTTCCACTTTAAAATATTATCTAAACTTATGGTTTACACCTTTATAGGTATTATTATTTAATTTTTTTCTTAATTTCTATTTTATCAATGTTATTTATAAATGATCTTGGCATAATTCCTAATATCCTAACCAAAGGCCTTTAGTAAAACACCTATTTCACAAGGAGTAAATACCCCTAAGGAGGATCAAGTCCTTTAGACCCTCCTACAAAATGAACACCTCCACCTTAGAATTGATGTCTTAAACATTTGATGATGGATATCTGATTGTCTAACCCCTGCATAAACTCCCTCTCTATCTTATACAGGCCTCTCACATAGGCATGCCATAATCTCTCTCCTTCACTCAAATTATCCTCATATGCACACTCAAATCTCTTCACATATCCTCAAACTACAAGAACACTATTTTACCAATGGAATTATGACCTATATGTCATACAATTAGTCCTCAATCTACTATATACATCAACCCATCCATAGGGCACACTTGCTCTCCTTCCTTCACACAGTCTTCTTACACAAGCCTTTTTCAAGTCACTCAAGTCTAGAAACCATCACATTTGGTTTCACTATTTATATATCATTCATGATTAATTAATTCCATAATATTTCCTTATCAGCCATAATACATGCCTTTACCCTTAAGGCATCTAACATGGGCCACACGTAAGCACAATTCTCTTTCAAATAAGCCTAAGTCACTTTTTAGGTCCTATGACGACCCATTCACCTCTTTGATACTTTTTTGAGAACACTAAGGACACATGACCACTTTTAAATACATGGGTCCATTCTTTATGTCCCCTTACACATCTTTAAATGATCACAGTCAACTTTTCTCACTTTTATGTATCCTCAAAAAACTCAAACACTGACCTGGTGTATGAGAACATCATGAACAAGTGCATAGTCAACTTTTTAAGCATTGTTCATACTACATATGAATGGTCAAACCTTCATAATTCACATATATGGTCATCATGGATTAAAAAACACTCCCTAATAGATAATTCATAAAGATATATCAAAACAAGCTCAAACATCATTCTCGGGTCACTTACATAACATATTCAAAAACATAATCACTTTAAACCTTCATAACTTTGACTGTACACACTTTTAGATATTTGAACTTATATTTACAGATGCATCTTGGAGTCTTATATAAATTATATTTTTAATTTATTATCAAATTTTCTTGGATCAAAAGTTATGGCCCAAAAACCAAAAATTGGTCTTTTCTTCACAAATTTAAATATTCAAATGCAAACAGTCAAAGTTAAACCTTGATCACTTTACTCACATATCATGCCATCATGTCTTTAGATTAAATGCACTAAATTGATATTATTTGAACTTTAATGAATATTACACCAATGCCCAAATGTTAATCTTCAAACAGTTGGCCTCATCTCGTGTAATCTGGTAATTTTGACTCAATGCACACCATCAATCTCTACAAATCAGCCAAGTCTTTATCTTATAGCATACACCATTTGATAAATCTATATGAATACATGAACACCATTATATCCTTTTCCTTTATCTTTTCTCATTTTTAAACCTTAAACACTTATCCTCATCTTGTTGTTTCATAACATCTTAGAATGAACACGCTCTATTGATCCTTTTATAAACAACTTGATTTTTAACTTCGTTCACCAATGAACACTTTGATCCATTTGAATTACCATGCATTATAGATATATATTTATGAAATCTCATGCACCATTATATATCCATCTAATCATAATCTTTAACATCATTCAAAACTGACTAAGTATGGGGACCATTGTTTATCTACATGGAAGGCCAACTTTGGACCTCGTTAACTTTTATTGCGCTAAGATGCATGATCTTAAATTTGGATCATATGATCTCCTCATATATGAGAATATAACCATGTGTAAAATTGATCTTAAATCCTTTACTCATATGAGATATAGCTCCATTAATTTTCTCACTCATATTTCTTTCTGCCACAAAGCCAACTATGTTAAGAACTGTTTAGAAGGCCAACTTTGCACATACATAACTTTTGATGTGCTTTATCACATGATCTAAAATCTAGCAAAAATTAACTAGGTATAAAAATAAATGAACCCATATGATCATTTTCTCCTTCCACCTTCATAGATGTGCGATATTCCATCACCAAATTGCTTACTCGGCTCTTTCTTACCTTATGCAAGTTTGGCTAAGTATGAGAAAACATTGTCAAACTAACTGAGAGCCTAAATTTGCACTTGCATATATTTTTTTGCATGAAATAAAATTGAGCACATAGTAACTAGGCACAAATTTGATCAAAAATATATGACCAACTCCCTTTGACTCATCCACATGTGGCAATAGTAACATTATCAAACTACCTACTTAGATTTTTTGCTACTAGACCCAAAATGTCTAGATGAAAATAATGATCAACCAGATGAAATCCATACATGCACATAAGCATTCAAAGCATATAAAACCCCTTTTATGACCCCTTTCACATGATAAAATCACCATACTTATCCTAAACATCTCTATCCATGCAAAAACTAAAGTTCAACCAAGCATACTAGGGTAAGCATATTGCACACTTTGTCATTGTCACTTTAGACTATCAAGGCACATCATCCACTCACCTGGACACATCTATGACATCACTATGAAATCATTGACAACTCTTAAATATACCTTTGAAGTAATTCTTATGAATTTATAATTAAAACTTATTTCTAACTCATAATGCATGAGGTGTGCAATGTGTATTATGGTGCTCCTTGTATTTGGCTTGGGTGCAAAATAGAATCTATTAAACTTGCTGGTGAATAAACTAGATGTGGCATAGAAAATTTTTGGATTTATCCACTTCATTTTCTTGTGTGTGTAACTCAGTACCTAATGGGGCATGATAGGAGATGTCTAGAGGTGCCCAAGATTGAAACAGGTGAAATGTCTAGAATGGATTGTGGCTAGTAGAGTTATGGAGTGCCCTATTATAGGTGTGTTAAATGTATAAGAGATTATCATCCCAAGTGTAAGTATATGTGTGGTTGTATATTCATAGAAGATGAATAGGTGTATGATTAACCACTTTAGTTTGCCCATCTAAATGGGGATGAAAATTCATTGACCAATCCAGTTATGTACCCATCAAATCCCATAATGCTTACTAAAAATGATTCATAAAATATGGATCACAATCAGAGATGATGGATGTTGGCAGCCCAAAATGAACCCAAAAATGGTTGAATAATTTTTGTATAGTACCAGTTGTGGCAATGTCTTTCTTTCATGTGACCATGACAGCCATCATGGAGAACCGAACCACTACAATGAAAATAATGCCATGTTACCATCTCGTCATGGGTAGCCCAGTCATGAAATCCATGTTGATAGATTCCCATGTCTTAGATCAAACTAGTAGAGGTATGTAGAATCCTAGCTTCCTATTTATGGGCCTGGTGATGCAATAAGGAATGCAACACTTGATGTGGCACTTGAGGTCTTTGTGCATGTGTAGTCAATATAAGTGTGACTACAATGTAGCTAGATTTTTTGTCACACTAAAGTGTCCAAAGGTTTTGGCATAGTACACCTCCTAGATGAGTCATTGGTAAGGTGTGCCAGAGGGAATGCAAATATGTCTAAGCTTGTAGATAATCAAGTTAGATAGGTAAAACTTTGACACATTTTTACCTTGAATAATACCGGTGTAGGTCATTATGAAGTCCTGATCATATGAGTAGAGGGCTAACCAATCTACAAAGTTATGGTCACATGTGTCTAGTACCATGATGAGCATATGAATTGATGGTTAGCTAAGGCAATATGTGGCCTTGTTCTCCTTCCCTTTCTTATGCTTGATCATGAGATGGAGTATTGTAGGTAAGTCATCCATTTCATGTGTCACATATTTTATAGTTTGTTTTGTGACTGTAAGAATTGAAGTGGTTTATGGTTTGAATGAACAATTATCTCCTTCCTAAGAATGTAGTGTCATCATTGCTTAATTGATTACAAAATAGCATACATTTATTTCTCATGGGTGGAGTACCTTTTCACCATGCCATTAAATATCTCTGAGTGGTATATGACTAGATGTCCATGTTGTGTGAGAATTGAATTTAGTGCATATTCGAATGCATCAATGTGAATTTTTAAGGTCTACATAATTTTGGGTAGTGCGACAATAGGCACTATGAAGAGGCATTGCTTTAGTGCCTCAAAAGTGCACTGTTACACAAGAGTCTAATCAAACTTGGATTTTTTATGTGTTATCTAGGTGAGAGCCCAAGAGATGTGTGAGAAACTAAGGAAGAACATGCAGTAAAAGTTATCAAGTCCAAGAAAACTCCTCAAATTTATGATATTATGTAGAGTTGACCAATCTTAGATCACTTTGATATTCTATGAATCTAATCTAATGTTAGTCTGATCAATGATGTAGCCCAGGTATTAGATTTACATTGTACCAAAGGCACACTTCGCTAAGTTGGCTTACAACTTGTAGTAGCACAAAGTGCCTAAGATGTTGTATATGCTCCATGTGTTCCTCTCAAGTATTGCTAAAGATGAGAATGTCATCCAAGTAGACAATTATAAAAGAGTTCAGGAAAGGCCTGAGTAGATCATCCATTAAGCACATGAATGTGGTTGGTACATTGGTGAGGCCAAAAGGCATGACCAACCATTTGTAGAACCCTTCCCATGTCTTGAATGTTGTCTTCCAGAAGTCTTTAGGATGAATTGGAACTGATGGTAACCAGATTTTAAGTCTATCTTGGTGAAGCATTACACACCTCAAAGTTGGTCTAGAGGGTCATCAATGCATGGTAATGGGTAGTGGTTCTTCACCATGATTTTGTTGAGCATGTGATAGTCTATGTAGAGTTACCAAGACCCATCCTTCTTGGGTGTGAGGACTATCAAACTCTCATAAGGTGAAGATCTAGGCTTGATCTTGCCTTGATTGAGGAGATCTTGTATTTAGTGTTGAACTTCATCATTCTCCCAAATGGATCTATGATACAAGGGGTTATTTAGAAGAGGTGACCTAGGGATGAAATCAATGCATTATTTTACTGTGTAGTGTGTTAGAAGGCCTTCATGTTTTAAAAAGACTTTTTTTTATTGCTTCAATAACTTGTCAAGTTATTATTGTTATGATGATGTTCAAGCATTGCATACTATCAGGGCATGCTTCATCATTTTCAACTGCGTAAGTCTATTAGAGTAAACCATGAGTAACACAAACTTCAGCATGTGTAATACAATCTTGAGACATTCCTTAGTAGATCCTAAGATGACTTTAATCAAAGGCATTGACTCAAAGAGTCTATATAAGTGATCTTGCACACATATAACCTACTCATGTGGCTTGCCCTGATATGTAGTTTTATGGTCGAACAAATATGATCTTCCTAATAAAATATCATAGACCTATAGAGGTATGATTTCATAACTAACATTATCCTCCATAGGTTTGAATTTATAATGAAAAGTACATTATCATCAGACCTATATATCTTTGCCCTACTATAACCACCCTAGAGAGTAAGGTTTAAGATGCACAACAGTGGTAGACCAAGGTATTAGACTATGTATTGAAAAATGATATTCTTTTGGCTACCACTATCAATGACAATATGGAGAGGCTAACCCTTCACCTAGAGTTTGGTGTGGAATAGGTATTTTTGTTACTCAGAGATGTTGATTGTAGTGGATTTTGTGCTTAGGCAAGAGGCATTTGCATCAGTGTTGTCCATCAGTGTGGGTACTAATGTAGATTATGCGAGTAAGGACTATAATATTTGGCATTCAGAGTGTCATGGGTGGTTGAGTGATGGTAATGGCACTTCTTACTACTAGACTTCTTCTTGTCTTTGTCTAAAGTAGAAGGCATTAGAGACTTTGAGTATTATGCAGCCTTATAATGCTATATGATCTTACATGAAAAGTGTTGTCACTTCAATGTAGTGGGTTACAATGTGGAATTATGTGATGGTGGGGACTTACACACTACACTAGATGAAGAAGTGGCATGCTACTTAATCTTTGCCTTAGCTTTGAGCTTGGTAGAATTATGATATGCTTGTCATAATGTGTTAGAAGTCAAGAACTCCATCCTCATGTAAACATATAATGAGAGTCTATTAATGTAATTTAACACCCTATGTTTTTTGCATAAGTTCTCTTGTAGGTGCATAGATAAGTCATATAAAATGTTGGTGTAGTCTTATACAAACCTATCCATACACTGTCACAATTGTTAGAGCCTGATGTATTCATATTCAAAGTGTTGAAGAGGGTAGTATTCCTCCTTGAATACATCGATATAAAAATTCTAGGATTTTATAGGAACACACTCTTGTGTCCATTATACGCTAAATGTTTCCCATCAGTGAATAACTAGAATATACATCTTCAGTACTGCAAAGGTGATATTCACATAATCATTGAAAGAACTAACAAATAAGTATGCCTTGAGTTGTTAAATCTAGGCATCTAATGCTTTGTCATCAATTTTACCTTCGAACAGAGAAAGTTGAAATTGATTTATACTTTGAATAGGTCTATTATTGAAACTATTAGGGAGTGTGATTTTGATATGAAAAGGAGTATGCTAGGATGAGTTGTATCATTAACTCATGGAACTGACCAAAAAGTTCAGTGTGTTGTGTCTCTAGAGCATTGGTGATGAGCCTTAAAATTTTTGGGGCTACCTCTAGTTAATTTTGGGTGTCAGCCATCTTGCTTTTACTATGATGTTCCTAATGGAGTCTCTGAAATAGAAACAACTAATAACCCTTCTTTCTCATTGTGATCTTGTGGTTATAGTCATAAAAATAGAATAGTGTAGAGCTCTAATACTAGTTGATCCACAAGCCTAAAACTGAGGTGCATGAGGGATACTTGAGTTATGGCTATGTAAAATGAATATGTAGTTTAATATTTAGATATAACAAACAAAACACATTCAATGGATCAAAAGTCTTTACTTTTAGTAAATTCAACTTCTATTCATTATCAAAGAATAGGGAAAATAATACAGCATAAAATGTCAATAATACGTGTATATCAAGTAGATTGACATATTAAGTTAATGATGTTACGACTATGTGTAATTACATAGGTCTAAATGCAATCATCCTTAAACTAGATGTGTATGTTACATATTTATAGTGTAGAATACAAGACTAGTCATAACTATTATTTAGTTACGAATTAGGATATCCATGACACTCTAATCCTATTAGCTATGGTAGTTGGAAATAGTTAGAATAGTTAATGTCTAGGTTGTCAATCATTTGAATTCAAATTTTGGATCTCCTTTTGGTGGCAATGATAGGTGGACTATTGTAGCATGTGGCCAAGATAGGTTGACACATGGATGTGTTATGGGGCCCAAGAATTCGATGGTCCATGAGTGGATGTTAGCTAGGTATGTAGGACCATGAGGTGTGTCTAAAGCATAGGAGTTAGTGAGTCCCAAGTGTGAGTTATGTGAATTTATGAGTTATGATGGGTGCAAAAGTTAGTGAGCATGCACAAAACTTGGCATAGGAATGCAGGGCATAGAGTACACAAAAGTTGGTGAAAGACTTAGATTTAGATAGTGAGCTATAAAGCATACAAAGTGTGATCTAGGGTGATCAATGTGCAAGAGATTGTGAGTTGGTGTCGAACTTGTGTGGAAGGTTGTGAGCAAATTTATTATAGGATAGTACACATGATTGGGTAAGAGGTGCACATATTGTGCAATAGAACAAATAAGGAGTGAGCTTGACTATGTAGGCACTATACATGGATCACTTCATTTTTAAATTTGATGACTTTAAGGCATTGGACACTTAGTTTGGCATATGACACTAGCATCAACATAGGCATATATCTGGGATACAAGTGTCTAAGAAGTTGGAAAATAAGTACATGTCCAAAACTTTTAGAGGATGATAATAAGTAGGTTTATAGAATTTTGAGTAGTACAAAAGGCCTTTTCATAGGAATAACATATGGTATGACTATGAGATAAGCAATATGCACAAGAGATAGTGATGTAATCCTTTTGACAATAGGAAATTCTTAAAACTAAAAGGTATATCCATGAAAATTACTTTCCAAGAATATAAGCCTGAGGTGTTATATAATTTATATTTAGTGTCTATAAGAAACATATGTTTCTCCAATGCTTCAACAAGAAATCATCATCTCCAAAAAGTTACAAGGATAACATGGTTTTCATGAAAACACAAATGTAATCTTCCTTACTCTTTCAATTTTCAAAAATTTAAATTTAATATTAAAGTTGTCAATCTATAGACATTGACTACACATGTTGGTTTTAGGGTTTGCTATTGAGTGACCTGCACAATTATAGCTTCATACTAAAGATAAGTTGCATTGTACACATTGAGGTACATATTTTCCTTTTACTATATAAATTACATTATTAAAATAAATGTGAAGCATTTTTAGATATTATTTAACCCTATAATCTTGATTAAGTAATCTAGGGTTAAAGGGGATAGAGATAGCCTAAGGTATAATGGTGATAAACTATCTCTATAGCAAGCCAATTAATTGCATACTGAAATAACCAATATTATGAATTTAAATACTAAGATATGCTAAAAATTATAAGTACAACCAATTATTGATATTACAATAAATTGAAAATAATGGCACTTAGCTATATTAAAGTGCACATGTGGATATGATGTGGAATGGGTTGGAAATAAACTAGATCTAGATTCTAAATCACTTATCAAACTCTATAAATTTGACCTTTGTGACATAGAACAATTGCATTGACCTAGGATTGTTGCATTAAAACTTTTGTTTAACTTAATTGTAGGTGTCCAATATGGAACACCTACTGCATTTAGATACGATCACCTAGAATATTCAAGGCTCTATGTCACCTTCACTCTGGTGCATTCAAATTTGGCTCATGGACTATCACTCTAGTTGAATCATCGAAACACTAGCTCTTCATCTCCATAGTGACCTTGGAAAAAATGGGTTAGTGGGCTCATAGTGTTTAGCTAACCCTAAAGACCCCTCTATCAGTGGGTGTTGTCTACATATCCACTACTTCAAACAAGGTTGTAGTTTCCCCTTAATGTGTTGGATTTTTTGTGCACAAGGGTGTAATATGTGGAAATCAAGTACAATAGTGACCTAGCTTGTAACATGGCAGATAGGACTCATGGCATGCTCCTTAAGTAATTTAGACTTATATATATGTTGTTCCTATGACTGATATGAAAATATGAGAAAACAAAGAATCTTTGATCACTTGAATGCTTGATTAATGCTTTTGGTACTTTGCCTTGTGAGAGGCATGAAGTTGTTAGGTGACGAATTAATGAGGATTGATCATGTATTTGTATCAATCCTTTCAAGAAATATCTTGCAATAAATCACTTAGGCCAACCATAAGGATACATTACAATTTCAAATTAGATGACTTTAGGGCATTGGATAGTTATGTTAGAATAGGACACATTGACATGGGCATTTGACTGGGACGTAAGTGTCTAGAATGCAAGAAAATAGGTATAGTTTCATAACTTTTAGAGACAACAAATAGGTATGTTTACATCATTTTTAGTAGTATATAAGGCCTAGTCATCATAATAATATATGGTCAGACTAAGAGATAAGTGATAGGTACAATAGATAGTGGATGTGATCCTTTCAGAAATAAGATCTTAGAACTTAAGGGTAACACCATGAGAAGTACTTTCCAAGTATACAATATTGAGGTGCTATATAATTCAAATTTAGTGTCTGCATCCCCCCTCCCCTTTAATATAGTAATGAAAATGTTAGTTTAAAGGAAAAGGAGTACATATCTTGGTGTGTATAACACACCTTGTCTTTGCGTGAGCCCAACTTGAGTGCTTTACTGGTGACTCACCTGCAACCAAGAGCATGTTATAGTGTATAATCAATGCATATAATTTGAAATTGAAAGTATTAAAATTATTTGAAAGTAAAAATAATAACGTTTAGGAGTACACCTATTTATCAATGTAACAGCCTTGCCTTTTGGTAATTTGATTTAAAAAAGATATATCATTATAAACCATTAGAGCTAATATTATGACAAATATAAATATGGAAAGTGTATAAATATTGAAAGATTGGAGGACACATGTCCCCAACCTTGAATAAAAAGGTGAGTTACCACCCAACAGTTGAGATTAGCTCAATTATGCAACCCAATCATACACATAACCTAGTGAGCATGAGTGAACCAAGTCAAATGACACTATAAATCTAGTGAGGTTGGATGATGTATTCATGTCCAACCTATAAACTTGGAAAGATTGAGTGATTTAATCACCTCAACCATATCAAAAGTGAATCAACTAATGTAGTAGATTGGCTCAATACAGTCTATAACAATCCAACCTAGTGAGCTAAAATCCATAGAAGTGTTTGAAATCTCAAAATAGATTTGATTTTGTAATTAAGGTACTCTTCACATAATATATGCACCTTATGTGTGTCTCATGTTGAAACATGGATATAACATGGTACCAATGTATAACATTCCACCACAAATATGTATCTAGATCATATAACTATGAAATCTGGCCAATTTATAAATTGTGTAAGTGTGTAAAACATGTTTCCATAACATCCCCCCACTATAATCTAAAACTAATAATTGGTATGAGTGTGGAGAACATGTTTCCAAAAATACCCCCATTGTATGTCTAGAACTGTGGAGAAAATATTCCCAAAACATGCCCCTAGTATAATATGAATATATGAAGAATGTGGAATCCATACCTCTATGGCATGGCCCCACTAATATGCCCCCCCCCCCATTTTGAGGTGAGGGGAAGTAGAAACTAGTATTTACCTTACCTAAAAATGATAAGATAACCATGTAAACTATGAATGTATCATGTAGCATATATGATAAACATGTCTACGTAGATATATCATTGAAGTGTGCAAAATGTGATCACATCAAGGCCTAAGTTGCATGATATAGATCATAATAACATATATAGAGCAAAAATACAATATCAAAAAATCAATCAAACACACATACAAGAGCACTCAACAACAAATCGAAATACAATTATCCAAGGAGACCACAAACAAGGGGCATGCTCAAATATTGTATAATCTAAGAAACATGACTTAGTCAAATTTCCACCAAAGAAAACATGACATATTCAAATGTCCATAAAATAATCAATGACATATTCAAATGTCAAAGAGGTAAGCAAAGGCATAGGGGCTACAAACAACAAAGCATATTCAAATGCACAAACAAGTAAGACAATAACAAGGCAAAACACTCAAGGAAGTGCATAAATGAAAGCATAAGCCACCAACATAAACATAACATACTAGCCCATGGATCATATGGGTTAGAAAAAAAATGTTAAGTACATATCATATCAAGTACATTGTGAAAAATATAAACATAGATAAAGGCATGTGTAAGTACATAAGCTCAAACATGATAATGCAAAGTGATCATAGAATACTATGACCTAGACGTATCATGATCAAAGAAGTGGATGCCCCCGAAGTCCACATAACATGAGTATAGGGAAGGCCCAAAATTTGAAAGTGCATATATCATGTATCTATGTATGCCTGTATCATACTCAAAAGATACATGAAACACATATGTATATAGAAATAAATGATATGTTATTCACTAACATGGAACTAACAACATAGATGCCAAAGACCCAATAGAACATGTATAAGCCTAAAATATTTTTGGAGATGTTTGCATGTTTTTTTGTATTTTTGGAATATACGACATCAAAAATACTATCCTATGATTTCATCTAATGGATGTTCATAAGTATCTCCCCATTATGAATTTGGTGAAATAAACTAGTGATACTACCAAGGAATATGTATAGGTGCAATATTTGTCACTTTAGTATCATTGGTGATCTGATTGTAGTTAGGGTTTTCTATTGTAAGTATAGTATTAGTGTTGAATTCTAGCCTAGGAAGCTAGTATGTTAGCCCTTTCATGTAAGACTGAGGTCTTGCACGCTCACCTGAAGCATGCAGTTTAAGATGGATTCCCTTACATTTTTGTTGCATAGTAATACTTATATTATTTATGTCAAACATGTATTCAATTAGATATTCCATAATTACAAAGATAGACTATTACGATCCTTAAAGTTCTAAGTTTTATGACCATAATTACATAGATTAGCAACATTGCAATTTCATATTTACTTCTTATAAAAGAAAATATTCACCATAATTCATGTTAAGTAACTCACATGACATCATTCATCATGAACAAAAGAATTTTGATAAAACCCACAACTTCATATATTAATCTTAAGCATAAAAATTAACAATATATCTATCCATCATCATCCTCACAGTCCTTTAAAATAGGGGTATTTATACTTGTTTATCCATGACCAAGTGTTTATAATCGTTAATAATTCAATTAATTATCCAATGACCTCCCAACAGACTGGGAGTTGTGGCATTCAAAAAACTATCCTAAGTATATGAGCCTTTGTGCCTCTATATCCATGCTCTATGCTATATCTTTGTTATCATGTATTCCTCTCCTTACAAGATGGTGCAAAATTTCCTATGAATAAGGTCTGGTTGTCTAATATGGATCATTCCTTTAATTGCTCCCACTTCCCACATGATCCCCTAGTCTTCTACTTCAGTTATGAGTCCTAAGTCCTCAATTTCCTTATGACTAATTTTGTTTTGACTAGGTCCTCTCACATTGGTCCTTTTACATCATTGTCCTCTTGCATCCTGTAGGTTCCACACCATAGTGTTTTTATTCCTAGTAAGTTCTGCACCATGGTCCTTCTGTGCCATGGTCCTTCCACACCATGCCAGTCCCATGCCAAAATGGATACTACCTAGCCAAAATTTGGGTCCAACATCACCCCACACTAAGCTCTTAGTTTGTCTTGAACTAAGTCTCACTAGTAGCTTCTATCAAAAACTCAAATCCCATCTGCTCGATCTCCTTCTTAACATTGTCCCAATACAATAATGCCTCAAACACCTTGGCAGTTAATTATTATATGACCCCTTTTGATTTATTCATTTTTTTGAGTTAGTTACTGATCTTATTGGCCTTCTTAACCAGTTCATCTAGGGATACAATAACATTCTTTTAGACATCTTCAAGTGCTAAGATTTACTTGACAACCTATCCTTAAAGGGAAGAAAAACTAGCATTTATTATTTATGATGAGTATTTATGGATTCCTCCATCATCTCAACATTTCTTAATGGCTTAGCACACTTGGTGCGATCCCTTATTAAGAGCATAGCATCAGCAAGTTGTTGCCTCTGGGTTTCTTTAGCTTGGAGCTAGGCCTCTAAGATTTTATTTAGGTGCACAAGTTGCTTAAAAATTCCATCCAAAATTGGGATGACTTCCCCAACCCTTTTTAAGGTGTGCTTGTAGACTTTTGTTTCCTTAGTGAACCACTCTACAAGATCTAGCCCCTCATCTTTCAGCTTGGTCTCTTTGCATTGCTTTAGCAGAAGGTTCACAAAATTCTCTAGCTTGCCTATGGCATCCCCATCAAGAGGTACACCATCTGCTAGTATTAGTTCCTATTCTAAAATTATTCTATAGAAGTTTAATATTCTAACTTTTGCCTATGTGGCCTCTTTGACTTGCTGCTTCAAAGCAGCTACTTCTTCAATGAGGACTTATTTGGTAACAACTTCTTTATTATACATACCCATAATTTGGGCTTGTTTTTACTTGACAGTGCATGCATCTGAATTTGATAAAATATTCTAGTGTGTGACCTCCATGACTAGCTTCAAAAATGCAGTGCTTGATAGAAAAGGGGAGATCTTTTGAGGATCCACCCATAGTGGTTTGGGTAGTGTAAGAACATCAAGTCATAAGGAGAGGTTGTTTTGAGGAAGCTAAAATTCTTGCTCCTCATTATACATGTCTAGAAGAAAAGACACCTACTTCCTGGTCTCTAAGGTTGCATCTTTTGGAATGAAGTGTGGCTATAGATATAACATCCTATTAGGGATGCCAAATTGATAATGTTCATGTGGATTAGTAGTTACATCATCACTAGGTTGTTCTACAAACTCGGCTAGTTCCTTCTCGTTAGTGTGGTTGCACTCTAATTTGACCCCTGCACTAGTAACCAAAGAAGTGTTACTAATGGCCATTCTGATCCTTTATTCCTCACCATACCCCTCTTCACCATAAAGTTCCCCGACATCAAAAAATAAGTCATTAGATACAACATCCTCTTCTCACAATGGGGAGGAAGTCTTATCATAATTAGAATCTAATGTTTATACTTGCACTATAGGGATTCCATACTGAGATGTTTATTTTGTAGTTTTTTATTATTCAATTCCTGAGGATACTTTTGGGGGAGATGGTTGTGATGGTTTAGGGGGTGAAGTTAGAGTTGGAGGAACATGAGGAGGAGAGGGTGGAGGTGGATGGACTTGTAGTGGTGGTGATTTGGGTGGAGACAGTTGAGGAAGTCAAGGGTCCAATGGAGAAGGATGAGGTGGAAAAGGGTGAGGTCAAGAAGAGTGAGGTGGAGATGGGTGCAGTGGAGATGGGTATGGTATAGATGGGTGTAGTGGAGAAGGGTGAGGTAGAGAAGGATGTGATGGACATGAGCACGGTGATGAGGGGCCTTGTTGTGGAACTCAGGTAGCCTTTCGCCACTTTGGTGGTGCTTGCTAACTACTCATATTGGGATCATGTTTAGCCCTCTTTTTCTTCTTCAATGGTGGAACTGATAGAATATTTTCCTTAGGGTTTCTACCCTTTGGATCCTTTTGAGGGTGCAGCATATAAAACAAGTTGTGCATATGCTCCCCCACCATTATCTATTTAACCTTTATGTCTGTCAAGTCCATCTCATTCCTCTCCTGATAGGCCTTCTTGCCTAGAAATACAAACATTTTTTGAAAAGTGTGAATCACCAAATCTATCTTCTAAACCTCCAAAGTAATGGGTTATGCATCATAGATCTAGTTCATGAAGTCCACAAATTACCCCATCAAGAAGGCATATGGTAAATTTAACCATGTAGAAAGCTCTCTGGAAGGGATCATTATTATGCACATAAGGGAGAAGTGTTGCTCCACCACAAATTAGGCTTGCTCAGTAGCCAAAAGGGGTAAATCATTTGGGATGTGCCACTCATTTCCAAATTCCTCCCTCATGCCATCAAACTAGTACCTCATCTTGATTTTGTAGGAGGGGGTGATGTGGTGAGGACATGTGAATGTCTTGTAGCATTCAGTAAGGGACCTCTGCATAGGTGGGTATATCCGCTTCAACATTCTCGAGCTATAGTTTAGTATGCCAATCTCATCAAAAACCATTAAGAGGAGAAATAACCCCATGGAAACCTATGTTTTGGGGTCTGATGGGTTTTCTCCACATCTTCAACAATTTTCATACTAAAATACATGACCCAATTGAATTGTAAGCCTTGGGTGACTTAGAGGGTGATGTATAGATGTGTCATGTCAACTTCCTTCCACTTATCAGTCCCATTGATCTTGGTCATAATGATCTACACTATAACCCTATGGGTTAGATCTTGTAGGTTCTTGATGTGCATGGCGTGGCCCTACTTTTGGTACATAAGCATCATAGAAGTCTTTTGTACCTCTTTAGAGTCTATCAAGTCATCAGCCACATCCAAACCTAAGCACTATAATCCTTGTTGTAGGCTAGAATTACACCCTTGTGTGAGAGTTTTTTAGGATCTCTCACTCCTAGCTACAATATTGGAACAACCTTAGGCTATGGATATCCTGTAGTGAGGTTGAACCTCTAAGATTTTTAATGAGGTCAGCTCCTCAGGTGCTTCACTTTGGCTTGTTTCCCACACTAAAATATACTATTGACTATGAAAAATGGAGAGAGAAATAACATGAAAGGGAAACCTAAGATAAAAATGGTGATGCACCAAAATATGAAATGGTCAACTTTCAGCCTACAAACCTTAACAACTACTAATGAACCTAACAAAGACATAGACTAATATGATCTTATCTCAAGGTCAGAAGCACAAGTATTTTATGTGGAGGTCGAAGGGAAACCCTACATTTTGAAGGATATAAGTAAATAGGTCTGTATGAGACACTATAAACTTGATACACTTCAAGAAAGGCACCAATGTCTAACACTTCACATAACCTGCAAGGAACCAAAAAAGTTAATGCAAGATATGTAGAGAATCTAAAAATGATGAAAAGGGACATACATCTACAAGTTAAACACCAATAATGTATATTTGACTTCAAACTATAATCAGGAAAGTTTATCCTATTGCTCCAAGAGAGTGTTTACAAGGTGATTATGACAGAGTAACTCTATCATTAGTTAAGGGATCCTTTTTTAGACTCAAAAGCCTATATATATAGCAGAAAGGGATGAGAGAAAAGAGGGAGAGAGAAAGGAAGAGAGGATCATGTTCGAGACATGACAACTAAGTTGTTATCTTTCTATAATGAATGCTCCACCATCTTTTTGGCCAATTAGGGCACTATTTCGCTTTGTACAAATGAAACTTTCTTGTTTATTTTAATGACCTTGAGCTTCCTCCTTGATCAGAAAACATGATAAAAGATAATAACCTCTCCAAGAAAGTCATTAATGCTTAATCTACCTTTTCTAATCACTTGATCTTTCATCTTTCACCCCCACGCTATCTTTCACTTGTCCTACACATATAAGGACAAAATCCCCATAGATTTGAATCTAGACTGAGACATGATACTTCTATGTTGAGAGACTATTTGTTGGAGATGATATTCATGTCTAAGGATGATATCCTCTCCATTAATTACATACACCAACTCATTTTAATGCATCTGGTCTAACTCAGGTCTACTTAGCATTCAAGTCCCTTTTTTGAAATTGACAGAAACATGTTGAAGGGTAGATGCATGTTCCCACCAAGTGTAAATGATTTGATCTTTTGCATTTAAAACTTAGTGTGTTACTTCACTTTGCATGTCTGTTATTCCACTTGGATGCATCTATTCTTAGTTTGACCACTTTACATGTCCTGAATGTGAGCTATAGAACACGTCATTAGAGTTTAAAAAGAGGAGTCATTATTGTCTTTTGTTTATTGGTTGATCTAATTCCCACTAGGATATTTTGAAAACTTGACCTTTTCTCATCCATTGATCTCATTGAACTTTGAACTCTGTGAACCGTTGATCTCCATCCCAGTTGGATGCCCTTGAGCCACTTGTCCTTAATTGATTAGCCCCTCATATTTACTGATCATTTAACCTTAATGTTCCTTGGCCACTTTCTTTTGAGTACTTTGTTCAGGATTTTCTATGGACTTTTGCTTTGTGCCTATTTCTCCCAAAGGAATTCCTTCAAACCCTTTTCCTCTGACAATTTTCTCGAAGCAATTTCCTTCACCTTTTCTTCGGGCTTTTCTTTTTCAAAGGAAAAGTCTTTTTGGCCATTTTTTTGAAGAAATTCTTTCAAAAAAATCTCCTTCAGCCTTTTATCCTCGGGAACTTTTTCAAAAAAGGTACCTTTAGACTTCTTTCTAAGTGCCCTTCATAAAAATGTAAGTGGTCCTTTGGCTTTTGAAAGTGCCCTTTGGCTTGCTGAAAAAGACCATTTCTTCGAAAAAGATATCTTTTAGAATTTTTTGAAAAGTGCCCTATCTAAAAGAAACATACCCTTTAGGAAAAGTGTTTAGGACACTTTGTTGTAGAATAATTCCTTCGAGAATTTTGAAATAGATCTTTTTATTGAAGAGTCACCCTTATGAAAAATTATCCTGGACAATTTTCTTGAAAGAAAAGATCTTTGTATTTTGTTTCAGACATTTTGTCTAAAAGAATTATCCCTTTAGAAACTTTATCTCAGATAACTTGTTTGAAATAATTCAACACTTAGCCAAAAAGGGTCTCAAAATAAAAGAAACACAGTCCCCACAAAGTTTGAAAGAATGAACAAGTCAAGACTAAGCTAAATAAAAGTTTTTGCACTTAGCTTTTGGCTTGCAGGCTTATTCTTGAACATTGTTGCTAGATCCTTAAAAATCCTTACTTAGATCCTCTCTATTTGTAAATGTTGGATCCATTTCTAAACCTTTTATCCACTACTTCATCAAACCATGAAATAGCTTTATATGTGAACCAAAAATGGCCAACAATCCCATGACCTTGTTTATCCTCTCAGGCGTGACCTTCATACTACACCCAACAAAGTAGATATAGTCCTCATGGATGTACAATAGTAAGAACTGAACTACCTTTATAGGTTTTCAAAAGTATGGCACATTGAAGAGTTGGAACAACCTTATAGCATCCAATGCATTGAATATCTTGAGATAAAACACCACTTGGTTCTTGGTGTTTTGGCACTCGACTCGATAGTCATTTTGAAGTTCAACCTTATTTCTAGGTTGTTGATGGTTATAATCAAAGACTATACAAGTGGAGACCTTGGAGACCAAATAGTCCACGTGTAACACCAATCATAGATATTGCATTTCCTCAATCAGTAAGGGTAGGGGTGGGGATGATTAAGTCTTCTTTATTGGGCACATCATGCTTGCTTCCTTTCCCTTTATGCACTGAACTTGTTCTGAAGTTTCTTCTTTAATGAAAACCATGTCTCCCTAACTTACCTCTTTTCCTTTTGGTATTGTTAGTAATGGTTCAGTTCTTAAGGCCTTTTTCTTAGGCTGTATTATCCTCCATGGAGCCCCAAGGTTGATGCGTAGTCATCCAACATTTCCAAATGAATATGTGGTTGCAGTTTTAGCTTTTTGAGCTTGAGTATCTTCTGATGGCAGACTTATGTAACCTATAATCTTTCTATTTCATGATCGTTTCTCAAAGTTCCCCATATTTTTCTTCGCAAGAAGTGACATTTTCCTCAATACCTATATTAAATCATGACTTTTCCATATTTTGGCTCTAGTATTTGCTTGTTCATCTCTAGTATTTTCTTGTTCTCAGCTCTTTGGCCCTGTTGTTAACCATAATTAATTGCAAAGGTAAAGAGTAAAAATAAGTTAATTGGCCAATTTATAGGCTCAAGGCGGGTTCCATTATCATTACTACCTTCTCGTCACCCATCACTTCATGTCATTATTATGGATCTGTAACAACCATCGTACTTTGATCATTTATTTTGGCATTTAATGCTTTTGATGGTATTACCACATCACACCATTGGCACATTTCTTACCATAACTATTCTTTTCACATTAATAGCATATCCCATCTCATGTCTTCCTTCAAAGTGGATGATAGTTATATCCCACACTTTCCTTACTGTAGAAGATAGTTGTTTTTCAAAATTCAAACTAATGGTAGGAATACCCTATCCTTAGGCTTCATAGTTTGCATGCCACCTTAAATGACTTGCATGCCCTTAACACTTTGCATGCCTAGGTTCTTTTCACCCTAAAAACCTTGCATACCCATATACTTTGAGCACTTATGCAATCTGTGTGCCTATAAATCTAAGATTTTTGATCTCTTTCTACCCCACACTAAAACAAGTCATGGTCCTCCTTGAAAAGAACAAAACATTAAAAATAAATGGTTGCACACAACAAAGGTAGCACTTTTATTGAAAATAAGAAATCCTAAACTAATGGTACATGCCTTATTGAATACAATACTCCAACTATTCAAAAGTGAAATATGGCTAGAGTTGACTACCATTGTAATGCCTAGGAAGGAATTGGCCATCCAACCTTTGTAATTAACATGTTCTAGTAGGTCAAATGCTATGAATGATAAAAGGATCATCCCAGTGAATCTAAAGTTTTCCAGTATGGTGCATAAACTTGGATTTGTATAGTAGGACTTTCATGCCTAGAGTAAAAGTTTTGTGCTTTAAGTGTCAGTCATGCGACACCTTCTATTTGTATTTTTCTACATCCTGACTCCAATGAGTGAGGAATTGAGCTTTATCGAGTTATAACAAAGCATCTAAGCATGCTTTTAAGTATGCCTACTCATCCAATTGTTTTATGTGTGCTATACAAAAATATGGTACCAAGATTTCAACTGGTAGGACTACCTCCTTACCACAGACCAAATTAAAGGGTGTGCTTTTGTTTACATGCTTATAAGTTGTTCAGTAAGCCCATAGGATTGTAGACACCCTATCCTCCCAATCAGTTTGGCCAATATTGTAAATCTTCATCAAAGTGGTGCCTAAGATTTTATTAAAGGCCTCAGTAGTGACATTGGCTTGAGGATGGTACAACATCATTTTGTAGTGTGCAATCAAGAACTCATTCATCAAGATATGAATTATTTCATTTAGGAAATGGGTATTGTGATCACTAGTGAAACTTAGTGGGCATCCAAACCTAGTGATGATATTTTCCTAGATGAAATGTGTAGTAGTAGTAGCAGTACAATCTTTTGTTGGCATAACTTTAGCCTAATGCATAAGGTTTCTCAAATGGTTCCTAATAAGGTATTAGTTGTAAAGGCATGGCATCTTTGTGGCTATTTTTTATGCATTGACATATATCACACTGCCTAACATACACTTTAACATCTTTAAAGACAATAGGCCACCATAATCTAGCCAATAAAAATTTATGCATGGTAGCCTCTCCAATATAGTGTCCTCCTGTAATTCCTTCATGAACTTTTGAAGTACTTCAGGGAACTCATGTTGCATAACATAGTGCCAAAGAATCTCATCATAACCAAATTTGTAAAGATCTCCTCCTATGAGATGAAATGGTGAGGTGTAGACCATAAGTTACTTCTTGGCCTAGGGAGTGAGACAATCGGGCACTGAACTAGAGATCAAAAAAGTAGTAATATCCTCAATCTCCTCAGGTACATGGATGACATGAAATATTTGAGCATCAGGTAACTCATATTCAATGGCACGCAAGGGTTCTCCAAACTCAATTTAGGATAAGTGATCAAGTCCATAATTGGATTTCCTAGGTTTCACCATGACAAAAAATTAGAACTCTTAGAACAACACTATCTAGCGACAAATCCATCCATGTAGTACAAGTTTATTGACAAGGAACTTTAAAGCCTATTGATTTGTATATAAAATAAAGGGAGTGGCTAATAAGTATTGTTGAAACTTCTATAGAGTATAGACCATCGACAATACTTCATGCTCTATAGAGGTATAGTTCCTTTCAGTTAGAGTGAGATTTATGCTTGAAAAGTAGATTGGATGGTCTAGGTGACCTTCACCTGGTTGTGCAAGGATTACATCGACAGCCATTCCATATGCATCAACATGGGTGTGGAATGGTTTTGTCTAATCCAAAAATTGGAGTATAAGAGCAGTCACAAGTTTGTCCTTAAGTGTTTCAAAATATTTTTTGTAAGAAGTCATCCATATGAAATGTTCATTATGCTTTAGAAGTTCCTCCAAAGGCACGATAATCTTTGCATATCTACGGATGAACTTTCTATAGTAACCAGTATGGCCCAAAAAGGCGTGAACCTTGTGCTAGGTCTTGGGCACTAGGAGGTGAAGAATAATAGATACCTTCATTGGGTCTACCAGAATTCCTTCCTTACATATAATATGTCCTAATAGCACACCAAATAGTGTATCAAATAGGCACTTCTTCAAGTTAAAAGATATTTATAAGACCTGACAATGCTCAAGCATAAGCCTCAAGTTAGAATAATGGTCCTTCACCAAACCATAAATTTTCCAATCATCCAAATAAACTTGATTAAACTTATGGATGAAGTCCTTAAAGGCTTCAACTGCTATTTGTGAAAACATCACTAGGGCATTCTTCAACCTAAAGGGCATGATAATGTATGCAAAACATCCTTATTTGGTGGCAAACATTATCTTAGGTTGGTCATCTTTAGCTATCTAGACATGATGGTATCTCAAGAAGCTATCTATGAAGATATATACCTCACATCTAGTAACACCTTCAAGGATCTCCTCTATGAATCACATGGGAAAGGGAACAGTGACACAAGATGCATTAAGCACTTGATAATCCATGACAATATGGATGCGGCCATCATTATTTATACTAATAACCATGGGACTAATCCATTTAGATTCATCAATGGGGGTGATTATTTTGGCACACAACATGTTGTCAATTTACTCTTTGACTCATGCCCATAGATTGGGATTCATTCTATATGTCTATTTTCTAACTGGTCAAGCACCTTCAACCAGCTTGATATGCATCTTTCCCAAGTATGGGTGGACTCCTTCATTTCACTATAATTTCTAGGAAAGACATCCTGATATTCATTTAACAACTCAAATATTTTTGAAACCTCCATTTCAGTCTAGTAATTTCTCACCATAGCAATCTTTAGTTCTTGCTCCTGTCGATGTTGTGTTGAATAATTTGAATGGGTCCATTATAAGGGTTATCTAGATTGGCACCAATATCATGAACATATCTTGTTCCATAAATTGTATGGAAATCCAAATGGGTTGTCAAAGGGTCATGTGGTTTGGATCCTTCACCTTCTTCCATGTGAAACACTAACTTATGTTTACCTAGACGTATTTCTTCCCATTGATCTTGATTAAGGACTAGTTATGGCATGGAAACTTGTTTTGATGACTCATTTAAGAGATACAAAGGTTGTTTGGGAACATGATGGATATTTCATAGGTGGTCTTTAATGGGACTTGAATCACCAACAATCACTTCATATATGGCTTGGAAGGAAAGGCACAAATCCATACTCAGAGAAAAATAAGATAAGGTCGATTTCATGTTTTCCTTCAAGAGATGCCAAAACCTAGTACCCATGTATCACTCTTCTTGAACATATTATGCCCATGCCCAAGTGTGTAGCATCCCATAAAATGCATGGACCCATAATTACTCCAGTAAGTATGTCATTTCATCCCTCCACATTGTTTCATTGGCTTCGATGTGAGGTTTTGGTGCTTGTATGCCACTGTAACTGATTAATACCCTAACCTTACTGTCATGGTAAAACTAATGATACAAAGTAGAGCGTAATTGATCCAATATCATGATGGGTGTGCCACCACCTTACGGTAGTTCTGTCAAAGAGATGCACTAATGATCTCATATGATCACTTTCGATGTCACAGAATGCTTCAAGGTGTTATATGAAGTCACGTACCTCCATTTGTCCATGGAATCATGGAGATTCATCTAGTCTTTCCAAAGGTGGGCCAACCAGTGGTCCTCTCATTGCTAGTCTGGTAAAACAAATAAACTTATGACATTTATTGAATGGGTGCAGGACATTCTCCTGACTATTAATGGTACTATATACTTATCTAGTAAGATCATAGTCACCATGTGCCCAACAATTACAAGCATTACTTATAGTATAAAAAAGAGACTAAGTGTTTGACCATCAAAAAACACCATCTGGAGTGGGATCTCTTAGCTCAATATTCCTTACAATAATGTTATATATGTGGTTTATATATTCATCGACATTGACAAGCTTTATGTAAGGGAGTCCTTGTGCGTGATCTAGTGGAATAATAATGCACTGATCAATGTTTTCAAAACTAATGTAACATTAATTGAAACTTAAGTTTACATTTTTATCATATCACTAAGGTATTTCCAATAGAGTAGGGTAATCATTAGCTTTAGCTAGTCCTAGAACCTCAAAATCTGCCTTGAAGGGTACTCCAAGTATGTCAACTGTTACATTCTTGAGGACCCCATGGGTAACATGCAAGTTTTATTTGCCATAAACAAGACATGAGATGAAGGTTGTAGTGTTAAACTAGCCATCTTTCTATAGGCATCTTTGGTAAGGACATTTAATTATGTGTTAGTGTCAAATATGATGTCTCAAATTACCCATCCATTTGTAGCAGTATTGATTAGTATCTCTCTATCTTCGGGAGGAGTAGAGGGATAGGAGTGTCCCATCACTGAGCATGATTCAATCAATGATCCTTAGTCTGCTTGATGACTTGAGGTTGAACCTTAATTGGTACTTTTGCCTAATTCTTAAGCTAAATGCTTGGTTGTGGGACAATGTCCTCATCTATCATGCACTTGCACAGTTCTTGGTAGTCATCATGCACCACATTTTATGGTTCAACTACTTTCTACCTATCAATACATTGTATTACTTCTCTATCTTTGACGAATTAGATCTCACCTGAGAATTATCTCACCAATGTCATTGTGTCTTGGAGGACATCTTTCTATTGCTAGGCATATGGATACTTTCTTACTCATGGTTCTTCACATTGTTCTTTACCAATAGGATTGGAGGTGGATTGAGACTATCCACTGCATGTGGTAATAATCACTTGTTGAAAATTTGGGGTTCTTAAATATGCATGCTAATGTGGTTGCTCAACTCGTATCATGTCAACACCCTTTTAATTTCAATCCTTAGTGATAGCTATGTACAAGTCAAGACACGCCTTCAGCTAGTGGTCCTTTTTAAAGAAAGCACATGTAAGGTATTCTAGATAATCTCTTTGATAGTGGTTTGGGGATCCACATTTGTAACATGTCTTGGGTGGGAATTAACCACTTCCTTGTCTTCATCCTCTACCTCGGCCATAATAACCACCATTATCCTAATTATTTGCTATAGAGGTTTAGTATGTGTTACACATTTATACTTCATGGATGTCACTAATTAGTCAACAATCATTAGTGTCCTGAGTGTAAGCATTACATATATTACAATACTCAGACACCTTAGTGTGCATATCTCACTATATAAGAGGATAAGAGTGTATATCATGTTCCTTATGTAAATTTTCACATGTATGTTTAAGTACTGCATGAATGTTCTTACGTGAGTATTTTCTCCATGTATACCCTTTCAAATCACAGTCAGTGCACCAAACACTATTATGTGTATCATGTATATTATTAGCTATTAACTTTTCAACCTGTGATGCCATTAAATCTATTTGACCTTCCATAAATGGGTTGATCCCGGTATCAACACTTTTAATTGCTTCAGCAAGGAGGGTAACTTTCAAGGCTTCGTATAGGTTAGTGAAAATCTTTTGAGATAAGATTCATCAAAAAATTGAGTAACAATCCTCCCACAAACTATTGTGCATGTTGAGCAGCATTAATCTCAAATGATAATTTAGTCAACAACATCTTGAACCTTACATCATACTCTCACACGCTTTCAGTAAGTCCCTACTTTATGTCCTTCAACATGGCTATGCTTTGTTACTTAAATTCAAATTTTTCAAAATCCTAAAGGAATGTTACTTTAAGTTGATCAAATTTGACCACTACTTGTTGAGGCTCAAACTCCATATACCATTTATGCATGCATTCCAAAATCATAGTTACAAACTGTGTGGCCTTGCACTCAGAAGAAGTGATGTCATGCACTCTCCAAATAAGTTCACATTTGTGGACATGCTTGATTGCATTCTCCACGTTTTGATATTTTGGTAAGTGAAGCATCATTTCATAATACACCATTGTTGGTTGAGGTGCTTAGACTAGTTATTTTTGTGAACCTCCAAATCCTATTCCTTTAGGAGGAAGTCTACTTCCTCTTGTACCACCACCCAATCCACCTCTAGTGCCTCTAGTAATAGTGCTCATGATATGGGGTGTGGTAACTAATTGGTTAACCAAATTTGGGCTTGTACTCTATCCTCTAGGCATTATAAGTTGTGCCACAATATTCCCTTAAGGGAAGGAAAATATTAAGTCTATATGTGTATCAAATAGCTCAACTCTAGTATCCCTTACTATCTCGATCTCTAATTTCACATTGTCTATATCCCAATATATATGTATACATCATTCGATTCATTAGCATGAACATGCACTATGGTTGGGGAGCCTAGTTGGTTCAGACTTGGTTCCTTGATTCCTACCATCCAGCTTTTTTCTCCTTCATATGATAACAGTGGCATAGGACACGACTCAAAAGTGATGGGGTCCTCTTTGTGTGTCTCCACTTCCTTGTGGATCCTAACAACACTTCTTGAGGTTTCTCGGTCCCTTCCTATGCCATTGATTCCTATAATCCTTTATCAAGCTTCATCATACTTTTGCTTTTGTAATCCCATTGATTGACTACCATTCTAAACCCACAATATTTTACCAACTCTTTTCTACTCCCTTCCTAAATGTGTAGCTCATGCACATAAGGATTTAGCTCTCAATTGGCACCGTCTCAAGTCCCAAATCAACAAATAACCTCTTAATTTCTAAGGTAAAGTGTCTAATGTAATGGCCATGTAGTTCTCGAAAGAACTATAACTTTGATTCTTTAAGACATGAATAGGTGGTTATAGCATACTACAAAATGTATCTCTTCAGAACTCCTTTCCACCAAACATTAAAAACTCTAGTCCACAGGGTTCCAAGTCATGTTAAAGATATTTATCACTCTAGGGTCCAACATTATCTTCTCCCAAGGTTTTGAGACCATCTTTGAGAATATGTAGAGAGTTAAGTGTGTAAGCAAATTAGGATCTCAACAAAAAAGGTTTCGTACAATGCACTAAGATATTTTTCTCTACCCACTATCATGCTAAAACTTGTGGTTCAAAGTACAGAATTATAAAGTTATCTTCAACATTAGTAATTCATTATTTTATATTCTCAAGAGTAATGCGGTCAAACATTTTCCATGACTAAGGAAAAAATGTTATGGGTCCTAAAAATAGAACCAAAATGTTGGGGTTTTCTATTGTAAGTATAGTGTCAGCACTAAAGTCTAGCTCACTGAGCTAGTGCATTATCCCTTTCATGCAAGATTGAGGTCTTGTACACTCACCCGAAGTGCATAGCTTAAGATCAATTCTCGTAGGTTTTTGTTGCTTAGTAATACTTAGTTATATTATTTATGTCAAACATGTGTTCAATTAGATATTCTATAAATGAAAAGATAGACTATTACTATCCTCAGAGTTCTAAGTTTTACTACCATAATTACATAGATTAGCAACATTGCAATTTTAGAGTTACATCTTATAAAATAAAAGATGCAGTAGAATTCATGCTAAGTAAATCACATGACATCATTCATCATGAACATAAGAAGTTTGATAAAACCCACAACTTCATATATTAATCTTAAGCATCAAAATTAATAATACATTTGTCCATCATCATCCTCATAGTCCTTTACAATAGGGGCATTTAAACTTTTTTATCCCTGACCAAGTGTTTACAATCATAAACAATTTGAGTAATTATCCAACAAACTTCTAATAGACTATGGGTTATGGCATTCAATAAACTCTCCTCTTAAGGATCTAGGCCTTTGCTCCCCCTATATCCACACTCTATGCTAGATCTTTGTTTCCATGTGTTCATCTCCTTGCAGGCCAGTGTAAAACTTCCTATGAATAAGGTCTAGGTGTCTCGTATGAATCATTATTTTAACTGATCCTACTTCCCACGCACTCCCATGGTCTTCTGATTCAGTTTTAAGTTCAAAGTCCTCATGTTCCTTATGAATAATTCTTCTTTGATTGCGTCCTCTCACACTGGTCCTTTCATGTTATTATCCTTTTGTACCTTGTAGGTTTTGTTGGTGGTCTAGGTTGCACCCTAGCTGAGAAGGGGGATTGTTCAGGTCATCCTATTCAAACCTAGTCCAACATGAGACTGACCCTAGGCTATGGGTCACCTAAACTTGGGTCAGACCTTAGGAGAAGGTTGGCTTCCTTTTGTATCTATCACCAATACTAAGCCTAAACTAGCTCTAGCTTGGGAAAGAGATAGAGATTGACAATAATCTATGAAAGCATGTAAAAATAAGGTGATGCACCAATAGCCAATTAAATTGAGTTGGTCAATCAAATTTGATTTTATTAATATAGGTTTCTTTTTCAATTAAAAATATCGTGCTAGTTGATATAGTATTTTTATCTATCTATAGGTCTAAGGTTTTCCCCTGACTAGATTGAGCTGGTCAATCTAGTTATTTTCTTTGTTTGATTAAAATCATGCCTAGATGATCGATTAAACTAAAAAATTCAATAATACAACTAAATCAGCCTAGTCGATTGTGTTTTATCTTCCAAGTTTAGTCTTAATAGCTTAGCATTTACTTGTCAATCTCAATCAATTTATAATTCATGATTTTAAATTTTGAGTTCAAAAATTTCCTTACTATTTTCCTCAATTGTCAATTTTGTCAAATTGTACTCACACAGTAAACTAAATAGACCAGCTCAATCTAGTTCTATGTATGTGTATTTTACCAACAAACTAAATCGATCTACTTGATTTAGTTTATTTGGGCTTGACTTTCTAATAGACTGTATCGACCAACTCGATTTTGTTCTATACTATTTGCTTAACTAAATCAACCTACTCAATTTTCTTCTATATGTTTCATTTTTTAACATAAGTAAAGGATGTTAATCTCTGTTTTCATAGTAAGTACAATCACTTTCAATTTTGAAACAAAGATTTGGTTGCTTATTTATTTGATTTCAAAAATTATAACTTGTTTTTTCATAAATTGATTTTTTGCCTTTATTTTCATCTTATCTAATTTTTTGTAAAAACTATGTACTGACAGTTTTAAAACTAATTAGTTACTATCATTAAGGGCTATGTGATATTCTATTTATAGTCTTTGTCTATCATTTATAGATATCATATCATTAAGGGATTTCCCCAATATCCATAGTCATAGTACAGAGCTAAACATGGTGTTTAGTTTCCATGTAAATCATGATATTTCAAAAAAACCTATGATTTATCTTTGTATTGAATCTTAGGAATCCATCCATCCATTTGATTGTGTGGTGTATCAGTTAGCAGTTAACATCAAGAAGCTACTTCCAACTTACCCTTAAAATTGAGTTTTGAGCTATGGGAAATGACACTTCCTCTATAGTTAGTGCTCTGAAACATTAGGTTGTTACTATCCAATGGATAAGCTAATATCTTTATAAGCCTACATTGTCAAACACAACCTTTTATTACAACGTCTCGATCTTTTTTCATTTAAATAGTTATCATTAGTAGTTACAAAATTATATTTTCTACTTATCGCTTGTTATTCTCTATTGTATTGCAGACTATATCGATCAACATTGATGCAAGTTATGTGATGTGTGTTCCAACTAGATTGACCTGCTTGATCTAGTTCATTATGTGTGAATAAATTATGTCGATCAACATGACTCAGTTTTATATTGTGTTTGCTTTACTTATATCATTAAACTAAATTGTCCAGTTTTAAACAATTTAAATTATTTTATCTATAAAACTAAATCAACCAGCTCAATTTAGTAGATTGTTCATTTATCATATATTCCTAACTAGATTGACTAGATCGATCGATAGGTTTTCCAAACTATTCATTCATCGTGTCTACCCAACTACACCAACCAACTCGATCTAGTAGGTTTTCATACTTTTTTTCATCTTATTTGCCTAACTAGATCAATCATCTCAATCAAATAAGTTTCTATATTGTTATTTCATCCTTTATACCCAACTAGATCAACCAATTCAATCTAGTAGGTTTTCATATTGTTCATTCATCATGTCCACCCAACTTGATCAACCAGCTTGATCTAGTAGGTTTCTAGACTATTCTTTCATCCTATATATATAACAATATCAACTGACTCGATCCAATAAGTTTCCAAACTATTCTTTCATCTTGTTTACTCAACTATATTAACATGATTGATTGCATAGTTCCTAAATGACACAATTTTATATAACACTACACTTTTATCTTTAATATCCAACAGAATCGACATGATATATCTTGTATATCATGGCCAACATAACTCATTCTTGGGTAATTATTTTTCCTTTTTAGAATCACATTCGATTGACCATATTGATCTTGTATACAATGCCCAATCTAGTCTAATATCTAACTATCAAGTTTTCTTGCATCATCTAACCAAATCAACTTGGTTGACCCTTTATATTCTAATTGACTTGGTACAAGCCTTAGTTATTTAATTACTTGGTTGATCTAGTCTTGTTGGTGGCCAATCTAGTTTTATTTATGAGTATTTTTCTCTCTTAAAAGCCTGCACTTAATTGTTTTCCTTTTCACACTAATTAGCATCATGAAATCACCTATCAAAATTTTTCTTGATAATCTTAACCCATTTAGAAGATACATGGATTGTTCTTTATTACATACTTTAGCCACCCAAGAGGATAATCCATCATGCTGCACTTACTCCAAACCTTCATCTAACTCCATTGATTACAACATGGTTCAAATTACCCAAAATGATGATCTAGATGGATCCAACCCATTTCACATTTCCCATGATAACACCATATATACTCCTAATGATACCCTATCCAAACTTCCTTATTATACCATTAGAGCAATAAATACGAACATATAAAATCCTACCATAGGGAATAATCCTATAGGAAAAATTCATATCCATAATATTGGGAATATTCTTCCCTATAATACTAATATTCAACATACTACTCATCCTCCACCTCCTACGGCTGAAAATCAAGATACACCTATAGATGCCACTCAAATTCTTGCTAAAATGGTTAAACAAATGAATGTTAATCAAACAACCATCAATTCCCAAATGATGCAAATGCAACATCACATCTTGCAAATGACTAATCAACCTCCTCCTTTTGTGCCTCAAAATAACCAAAATTTTATTCCCCCTCCTCTTCGATATGTCAATGGGAATATCACCCCTCAACCTCTTATGCATAACAAGATGCTTCAACATCTTAAAAATGAACCATTATCACCCTTAATTATATCCATCGATATTGTAAATATTTTTCCAACCATTAAATATGATAGAACTAACAACCTTGCCCTTTTTGTTAAATCATTTGGTAATCTCTGCAAGGAATGGGTCCAAATGAATGCTTTCACTACCACTGAGCTTATGTTCAAAACATTTAGTGGAGATGCTTTATAATGGTATAATTAACTCCCTCAACATTTCATCTCATAATTAAAGGATTTAGTAAATGCTCTGGTTAGATAATTTCAACAAAATGATCTCCCTAAAAATTGTCTTAGTCATTTCATTAATGCTAAGTATTTATCCTTCAAATCAACTCACACTTTCATTAAATGGTGGAAATCATTAGACCACAAAGCAGACCACAACATGAATGATGATAATTTTTTTTAAATTATTTATCAATGCCTTAAAACATTCTCTTCAATACAAGGTTTATTTTTTTCCCCACTCACATTAAAAGATGCATTTAACCAAGCTAAAGACGAGACTTTCTTATGAACTAATTTGAGCCACCACATAATTCAATTAAGGAATCTTGTCAAACTTCAACTAACATGAATATTCGTGCAAATCCACATTCTTAATCCCCTCAAACAAAAATAGGGGTGGTCAAATTAGATAATCAAACTCCTTCCTATCCACCATTAATGGTATCACAAATGAAGTAGTTATTATCTCCATCTAAACCCTTCATATATAAGAATACCACTACCCCATCATGGTATGATCTTAATAAAAAAAATTGATTCCATGCCAACATTGGTAATTTTCAAGAAATGTGTCATGGGCTTATGAAGTTTTTAGTTTCTTTCATGTTAGGTGATAAATTTGATCATGATGCTGTGATCAAATTACATCATCCTAATTATCTCAAAGTTTCCCAAAAGAAACAAATTACCAAACCCATACCCTCAAAATTTTACAAATCCTCTTTTAATCTTAATACACAACATTTGAATGATAATATTTGAGCAATCGATGCTAATTATGATCAATATTATACTAACTCTCGATATGTGAATGTGACTAAATTTAACTATCACCATAAACTTGGTCACAAGGATCTTATCACTAAACCTAAGAAATCCTCTTATGAACAACTGCTTAGAGATACCAAAACTACTTCACCAACATTTTTAGAACCAAATGCTAGTGATGAGCCACTTCCATAACCATAACCTCAAACCTAGTTCATCCCTACAAGAAAATGTCATTTCCCATATCCTCGTACTAGTTCTTCATCCTTTAAATCTCATTGGAATTTCCTAGAAGAACTTAACTCAATGCCTTGTAAAATTATCCTTTTGGAATTAGTCTTAACTTCTCATTATCATCATAAATTCATTATGCAACAATTACAAAATATTGAAGAACCACAATCTCACGATTCTAAACTCCCTCCTGATGGTCCTCCACTTATTAAAATTTCATGCAATGAAAATAATTTATTCATCCACAAAACCCTCTATGGAATTTCTTGAAGAATATATGATTAATGATGAAATTCTCTTTTGAGCAGATGATCCACCTATCTTTATCAAAATTAAAATCAACAATACCTTCATTTAAAAAGTCTTAGTATATGAAAGATCTGGCATTAATGTCATTTATCTTTGGTTAATTTAACAAATTAGATACACTAAAGAAAATCTCTAATAAATCCATCTCACGTGTAGAGGATTTGATAAAATCAATAAAAAACCACTTGGTTGCATTTGTCTTCCTCTTACCATCAAACCCAAGATAATTCACACTAAGCTTATGGTTCTTGATCTTCATTTATCTTACAACATGCTCCTAGGTCACCCATAGACTCAGCATATGCATGTTATTGATTCTTCATGTAGTCAATGTATCAAATTCATACATAATGGAAAATGTTATAAACATGAGGTTGGTCCTAATCCTTGGAGCATCCAATTACAAAAACCTAAACTTCAATATCACATTCTTACTATTTCTCACATCAACAGTCCACCTCTTCATGAATTTGTTAACATGCATTCTGATTTACATGTCACTCTTTCAAATTCAGATGATGATGAGACAAATTAATTATAAAATACTTGTAATACCACTTGATTGCCTCATATAATGAAATGGCTCCCTCTTTCTCTACTCTTGTGTGATCGCACTATTCCTTTAGTCAATGATATTAGTGATAATCCTCACCTATGCAATGCCTATTAAGCCTCTTACACAAAGGATGATTATGCTTGTAATGAATATAGAGTAGCCAAACTCTTTCAAGATTCTTTAGCTATGTCTCTTCGTAAATTTAGCAACATAGGTGTCTCTACTAATGATTCTCCTATAGAAACTGATGCATGCACTATCTCTCATACCTATGATGATAATTATATTGTGGCCCAAGCTCAATCATAAGATTTATATTTACAACATTATAAAAATACATTAGCTAAAATACATGCCTTTAACTGTGATGTTTATGTCATTCATATATCATCAGATACTGAATCAGAACCTGAAGGTTATGTATCCCCTATTAACCCACCATTGTTAGATACGTCATGGGTAATCCAATAATTCCCTACTATTACATATTTTAAGTGCCTAAATCAACTCCATTAAATACAACCTACTTCACCAACCATAAATAGCATTGATGAACTTACATTCTTTCTCCTCCTTACAAATGTATTGATCAATCTAATGTTATTCAATTACCATCTTCCAATTTTGTCCAACATAACTCTACTGACATGATTCATATACATTCATCACCTAAAATTGCATCTATTAAACAAACCAATATAATTAATACTGACCTTATTGATTTATCTCAACCTGATATCATCAAAACAAAATATTTTCCCTCTATTCTTCCTTCTGAAATTAATTTAGATGATAAAGCTACCACTGTGAAACAAATACAATAACAAGCATAATAAAAAAATTGATCTCAAAGTGGATGTTGAATATTATGGACCTCTACCCATACTTCCTAATGATGAAGCTATATTGGAACTCCTCTATGCTAGAAAGCCTCAACTTACATGCCAACATCATAAGATTAGCTACTTTTAGCAAAAGGTTCCTTGCTTTAACAATTTAATTTCTAGTGTGGATCCTAAAACACATCCCATTTCTTCACTCCGTCTTGATCCATCTCATTTCCAAGACGGAAATAATATGCTTATTGAATAAACTACAAAAATTAACTATGGTATAGCCACATGTCCTTGACCTATTACTGTCTCTAAAGAGTTCACCCCTAAAAATCATAGTAATTTTAGTCTCTTATTTAATAAATATTATGAATTTTTTAATTGGTCATAGGAACACATGCCTGAAATTGATCCTAACATCATTATACATAATATCATTACCTATCTTGAAGCCAAACTTGTGCACCAAAAGCAATGAAAATTTCCTCCTAAGATTTATAATCTATGTCATAAAGAAATCATAAAACTTTTGGATGCTAAGTTCTTTAAACCTATATATTACTCTTAATGGGCTTCAAAAATTATCCCCATCTATAAAACGGTCATCATGGTTATTTGTATATACATATAATTTCATAATTTAAACTTAGCATGTCCAAAATATTATTTTCCCTTAACATCAATTGATGTCATTGTTGATTCCAACATTGGTATAGAATGTTATCTCTAATAGACAATTTTTTAGGATATAATAAAATTCACATAACTCTAAAGGATCAACATAAAACAATGTTTACCACTGAATGGGGCACCTATTGCTACATTAAAATGCCTTTTGGTCTCAAAAATGTTGGAGCTACATATCAACGTGTAATGACCCATATTTTCCATGATCTCATTTATAAAAATTGTCAAAACATATGTGGATGATCTTATTTCCAAATCTAAACATCATGACAATCATCTTCATGACTTATTTATCATTTTCTTTCAGCTCATCAAATACAAAGATAGACTTAATCCTTTCAAATGTGTTTTTGATGTTACTTTTAATAAATGTTTAGGCTTCCTAGTCTCTCATAGAGATATTGATGTCAATCCAACTAAAATCAAAGCCATTATCAACATGCCTATTCCTTGCTCCATTATAAACATATGCACATACTTCAATAAACTTAGAGCAATTCGTCATTTTGTTCCCAAGATGGCTCACCGTATATACTCTAGTAACTCCCTTCTTAAGAAAGGTAATGCTCTAGAATGGACAGATTCATGTCAAAAATCATTTGATATCATGAAATAATCTTTATTTCATCCTCCTACTCTTTAACCACATTTGAATGATCATACACTCATCTTATATACCTCATCTACCCCCATATCAATTGGGGCAATGCTCACTCAACAAGTTGAAATTGGTCGAAAATATGCCATATATTATATCAATCTGGGTTTAATAGACTACAAAAAATGTTACATAAAAGTAGAATATGATGTCTAGCTATCTATTTTACAGCTAAAAAACTTCACCATTATATGTTCTATCAAACTACTTATGGTATTTATCATTACAATCCACTTCATCAGTTATTCTCCAAAGCTTTCTTATCTAGAGATAAAATTAGAAAATGGATGGTCATGTTAATCAAATTTGATTTATGAATTGTTACACAAAAATATATCAAAGGTAGGTAATTACATATCAACTTGTGATTGCCCCTCTCCCAACTACTAATCATCTTCAAGATACTCTTCCTAATGAAGAGATTATTTATATTGAAGGTCTTAACTAAGCAATTTCACTCAGATTATTTTCACAACTTTATTGTTGATCTTGAATCAAATAATCTTAAAGAACCTAATTCTTCTATTTTTAATGCTAAATATAAATTAGTTATTGAATAATTATTAGAAATTACAATTGACTTGCATGAAGATACTTGAACACTTCACTTCAATGATGTAAAATGACTTCAAGGAGCTGGGGAAGGTTGTGTTATCTACCCCCTATGGTAAAATCATACCTCTAGCATTCCATTCAACCTTCTATGTCACCAATAACATTATTGAATATGAAGCCCTTATATTAGGCAACAAGATACGATTGATTTAGATATCCCATATTTACATGATTTAGGTGATTTAAAGTTCATACATTGTCAAATTAATGGTGATTATTAATATAAAAGTGAAAACCTTGTCACATATCATCAACTTGTGCCTACGCTTACTAAATAATTCACTTCATTTACCATCAAACCAATCCCACATGAACAAAATTCCATAGTTGATTCTTTTACCTCATCAGCATCTCTATTCCATTTTCATCAAGCTCTTCATAATTCCCAATTCTTCATACAAATGAGGAAGTCACCTTCCTATTTACAAAATAACAATGATTCTATAATTTTTCACATAGAAGATGTCACCACTTAATAAAGATTATGGTATAAAAATATCATCCAATTCATTGAACATCATACTTAACCTCTAGAGGCAGATTCTCATGAAAAGACTTGAATTAATAAATAAGTATACAAATGTGTACTTCAATACAACACCCTTTAATCTTAATGTTAAAGGTACCTTACACCATTATGTAACTCCAGAAGTTCTTTCTCTCTTTGAATTGATCTCCTTGAAAAGTCACATGGGGCATATGCGATGGTCATCATAGTGGCCATGCCATAACCCACACATGCCCATGCATGGGATACTTTTGGCTACTTTTGAAAAAGATGCCATTAATTTCACTAAAAATTGAAATACTTGTCAACTTCATGACAATCTCATTCACTCTCCTCTAGTATAATTCCAAACATTAGAGTCTCCTTGGCCATTTTCTATGTGGGGATTAGGTCTCATTGGTAAATTACCTAGATCACAAGATGGTCGTGTCTTCATTATTATTGCCATTGAATATTTTACCAAGTGGATATAATATATGCCTCTTGTTAACATTACGAGCATCACCATTTCAAAATTAAATCTTAAATCATATTTTTTTTGGAATTCCTCATACTATTATTTCTAATAATTGTGGCAATTTCAAAAAAAAAGATATGAAACAACTATGTACAAAATTCAAAATTATCCATAATTTTTCTACACTATAACACCCTATGTGCAATAGTTAAGTTGAATCAACTAATAAAACACGTAATAAAATCTTGAAAAAGACTATTAAATAATCTCGTACTAATTGGAACCTTCAGCTTTATCTTGCACTCTGGGATTATCACACCAATATTCAAATAGCCACTAGTGCCACTCCTTTTCCATTAGTATATGACTCCAAAGGTATCTTACCCTTAGAATTTGAGTTACCATCACTGCACATTTATCTTCATAACATCATACTTGATGAAGAGCTTCACAAGGCTAGTATTCATGCCTTAGACTTCCTTGATGAATGGCGTATGGGTACATTACAACACAATCATCAATATAAAGCACACAACACTAAACAACATATTAAAAAAATTAAAAGATCATGCATTCAATGTTGGTGACTCAATGCTCAAATTAGATAATACCCATGATAAATAAGGTAAATACGCTAAAAATGGTGGGGTCCTTACCTATTCAAATACATTTTGGGACCTAGTACTTTTCAGCCATGAACCAATGAAGGACATGTCTTTAAAGAACTAACCAATGCTCAGTTTTTTTTAAAAAAAAATTCTTATGTATATCATGTAGTAATTTCCAATCTTTACTTCAAGTATCATATTATGGCACTGACAGTTTTAATAGGTATTACTAAGAGTTTCTATTATGCGACATAATATATATACCTTCGAGTTCTCTTTTATTTTTCCCTTTTCTTTTTTGTTGTCTGTTTGAATACCACTTAGTTTTTATTTTGTGAGTTGCATCATAATACCATGGATAGGACCTAACCATTCCTCACAATAATTTCTTTCTTTCTTAAAATTTCTAGTTCATTTGTATCATTGTCTTTTATTAAACATGCCCTTTGGTTTCCTCGCTTATAAGTTGTACTGTAAGACATTGGATAGGACTAGTTTTCCTTACAAATATATATTCTAATTTCCAAATAAATACTATTCTTCTTCACCTTACCTACAATTCTTCCTTGAAAGATAAGGTAATGATCGAGAGTTGCATCTTCTTATACTTAGAGTCAGTCATATTCTCTTATGGAAAAAAATTAAGCAACGCATTCTCATGTCTTCCTTCACAAATATCATTTCATAAGATGACGAGTCATGCTTACCTATCATTGTACCATATAATTTTTTTTTAAAAACATTTTTCATGATTTTGGGCAACCCATTCATTCTATGCTCACTTCCATCATCTTCCCCCAGTCTACATCACTTTGGGCACACGAAGGTCAATTTTGAGATTGCACTTATTTTAACATGCAACTCTATGAGTCTTGGATACCATGGCCTCTAGATTTTATTCCTAACCACAAAGTGCAAGTTCTCTAGTGATTGTCATTTTTATTACGCATGTTTGCATTTCCAAATTTTTATGGAGGAAGAATAATATAAACAGCCATAAAATCTAAAAGTCACATCATCAAAACAAAAAGCAACAATCAAAAGACAAAAACAAAATATTCAAAATTCAAAATCATACTAAAAGACATGATTCTTTAGGCATATATCCTATCCTAGTTGAAGCTCAAACTCTAAATTTGGCCTCATAATAGAGTCGAGTTCCATTGGAGTGTAGTAGACAAGTAGACTAGGGTAGGAGGTCTAACTCTCAAAAATAAATTATGTAGTGCCACCTACTTTTTCACTCAAGTACCCACTCTTTGTAATAGACTGACGAATCCATAAGGGGTTTTGAGGAATGGGGAACATGTTGTGGGGAGGTAGTTCCATTTTAATTTTCATGCATATTAAGTCTTCATAGGATGATGTCACTATTTTTCCCAAACTTGGGTTGTTAGCTCAATTTTTCTAGTATTATTAGTTTTCTAAGTATCTGATTTTTACCAACATGATTTGACTGTCTTGATTTTGGTAAAGATCATATTTTCACTTGGTGTCACTTTCTGTACCCCAGCACCCATTTCATTTCCCCCTTTATAGGCAAGTTTGTTTCAAAATCTTTTTCCCACTTCTATATCTCTTATTCTTCATCACTGTCACACATGTTCTAAATTTGATTGTTTTTAATTTGTCCATCAATAGAATAGAAGTTACATTTTTAAGTTATTGTGAGATTCTCTCTTTCTTATTTCTTTATCTTTCTAAGAATTCCCTTACTCATGTTTTCCTATTTTAAATTTTATATCTACCTTTTTGCAGGCCATTTGTTCCACTTTCTCTCATTTTTTGATCATTTTCCATCTTTGATTGAGTTTAGATTGCTACTTCTCTTTTATCAATTTTGTTTATGTTTCTATTTGACCATATTTGTTTGATTATGGATTTTTACTTCTCTTACATTAATGTTGGTTCCATTATTTCCATTTCACATGTCTTTGGTTTGATCTGGACCATTACTTTTCTTACTTAGGATACATTTGTAGGGTTTGTTAATTATTTAGTAGCCTTGACTTTTTAGTTACTGATTTACTCTAATTTTATCCATTTTCCTTGGTATTGTGGTCTTAAATTAACTTATGTTATCTTGGCTTACTAATTTTCCAGAGTGATTTGTTTAGTCATGAAAGTTTTTCATTTTGATTTTTTTGTGATTGCTTGTTTTTTTCTCTCTAGCGTTGTATCCTTAGGGTTTGTCCAAAGTAACTAAATGTGACCTCCATGATCAAGACTATAAACACAACATATAACCATTCATCATCAAGTTAAGTGAAGGTTAATATTTAAAAATTATTTATTTTAATTTATTTTCTATTTTCTACTACAAACTGCCACCTCAGTTTTTGCATGTTACTATGTTCTTTTTCAAAGCACCATTCCATGTTACACCTTCATGACACATAATGAGATTTGAGTGGGACACATGTATACATAGAAATTTTTTAAAACTTTATTAGTTATTGACACTTTCTCTCTTGCAAGAACCTATTAAGCTTCAATCTCTTTGAGTGCACACCTTAAAGGGTGCATTGGGAAAGGGGTGGGTAGACCTTTGGTGCTTCATAAGATTGATGGTCCCTATACCATTACCTAAAACCACTACATGTCACTTTTATCCAACTCCCTTAGTAATTAAATCCCATTTATCCACCTCCCTAAGCAATTCCCCTTTCAAAATAGCCCCTCAATAGGAAAATGCCCTTTTTATTCATTTTTATACTATGTCAACCAGGTCAATCTTGTTATAAAGGATTAAACCCATGTTATAGAACTACGTCAGCCTGGCCAATCGAGTTCAAGACCTAACATCTATTTTTCCCTCCTGATGAAATCAAGTTGGTCAATTATGTTGGCTAAACTTATATAAGGATTTAGGGTCAAACCTTGGCTATAAATACCACCTTCACTTCAATCCAATAGAGAGAAACATTATTTTTCTCATTGTTACAACTCGTAATTCTACACTTGAAGAGTCATTGCTTAGGGTTTTGCCCTAGAAGGAAGGAAGATTGTCTTGTGGGAAAGTATTAGATGCAAAGTAGGAGTCTTTTAGCCTAGAGCTAGTTTTTATAGTGTGAGCCTTACAAAGCCACAACAACCTCTTGCAAAACACTATTAACCAAATGAGAAATTGAGGCACGACAAGTTCATTTAAGGTAAATATTCTAACTCTTACTCTTTCATTTAGTTAGATATATATTGTACTAAGTAACAAGTTAATTTTTTTAATTCTTGATTGGAATTACCTCTACATTTACTTGAGTAGAGTTTCCCTTTGCATGTTATGTCTTATTTGTTTAACTATCCCCCTTTGTGCCATAAGCTTTAGTGAACACTAGATTGGATATATTTTATGTATTATAGACCTATCTAGGGTTATTGTGTAGTGATATTTGACTAGAGGCTTTGGAACCCTCTCTAGTAGTGTTGTGTGATAAGAGATCACTTAGGTAGGTTTAGTGGATCCAAATTGGTCATGTCCTGAAATAAATAGCTATGCAATGATTTTTTGGCAAGAATACCTTTTCCAAGCTTGGAATTCACTAAGTAGGACAAGCTTTAGATCCATCTTAATTCATTGTTTATAGAGAAAATTTACATGCTTACCTGAGTCGCCCAGTTCATTACTCTCATGGATTGTAGAGTTTCATCTTATATATATTTCTCCTCTTATAGAGGTTGATATGAGTAGAGCTTTACCTAAAGGGATATGATGTGAATGCTTATTGTGACTATCACCAAGGCCATGAGAATTTTATGAAAAAATGTTTTACCTTAAAGCATAATATCCAAGACCCATTAGTGACTAAAAGATTACATTTGATAATCCTCCAAAAGAATCAAGTTCATGACATGGTGATCACTAGAAGTAGAAAATATTTAATAATCCCTTATAATACCATTCTAAGAAGGATCCAAAGGTACAAATGGCATATAATTCACATCCTTTTCCATCACATTATGAACACCCATTGGATGGAATTATTGGTACTTATACATGGCATACACCTTCTATGGTTCAGATACTCTCTATTACTTTTAATGACATTGAGATTAGGGATGATGACTTAGATCTTCATTCCTTACTTATTCAACCCTACCTTGATCGCCAACTTATATGAAGTGTTATGATTG